>OY288109.1:84308805-84578972 GCA_958431115.1 Syrphus vitripennis
TCAATTCTTTTTTATATGACTTCAGTGATTCTTTATAGGAATCCCAGTCAGAATTATCTCTGGAAGCTTTAGCTTTGTTAAAGAGTTTTCTGCATTCTTTTCTGAGTGGATCTAGCCCGGAGTTCCACCAGTGTGGTTTCTTTTTACCCCTTAGTCTAATAAGAGGGCATGCAGTATCTAGAGCTTTATTTAGGGCCAATGTCAGATTGTTGACTTTGTCGTCAAGGTCTATTGTATCGGTTGGAATATTAAACAATTCAGGTCTTACTGAGTTGTTCAATATTCTCTCATATTTTGGCCAATCGGTTCTTTTTAAATTACGAAAGATGGGTTGGCAAGATGGATCACTTGTAAGGCTGAATTGGATGTATCTATGATCGGAAAAGGAGTGATCATTGGATACCTTCCAGTTCAGAATATTATTAATAATGAAATCAGAGACAAGAGTTATATCTAAAACTTCTTGTCGGTTTTTAGTAACAAAAGTTGGTTCCTTACCGATATTACTTATAAGTAGTTTAGTGTTAAGAATATAATCGAAAAGAGACTCACCTCTGTCGTTTATATCAGAGCTACCCCACACTGTATGGTGAGCGTTAGCATCACTTCCAATGATGAGGCCGATGTTAAGCCTTTCTGCTTCTGCGATGAGTCTCTCCAGAGTGTCCCCTGGGAGAGGGCCAAGGTGGTCATGGCCGAGATACGCCGACGCCAGCCAATATGTTCCTTTAGCTGTTTCCAGTCTTGCGGCGGTGATATCTCGATCGCTGAAATTAGGGAGTAAAAATACGTTAAGGCTACTTTTGACTAATATGCAAGATCTGGGTTCAACCTCACCTGATGCATATAGCAAGTAGTGATTGGGAGTCCTGATACCACGAACAATAGATTTTACAATCCAAGGTTCTTGGATCAGGACAATGTCTTCCTCGCTGCTGGATAGACGAAGAAGTAGCGAGGCCGAAGCCTTTTTGGAGTGTTGGAGGTTAATCTGGAGTATTTGCAGCATTGTCGCTACAGTACTCCAGACCAGCCTCCAACACGGTGATGTCGGAGTCTTCCAATTCTGAGGATGAATTCAGCAGAATATCTTCATCTCCGGTATTGCAGTCTTCGGCCTCCATTTCGGATAAACCGTCGACATTTGTAGGAGTGTCTGCTGCTACCGAGGATGACCGGGAAGCATCATCTTCCATTGAAGGAAATGTGATTGATGCACCCGGGTCCTCAGTAGCCGCTTCAACTTGTGTGGGAGGGGGAGTGGGAGGTGTTTGTGCCTCAGCCCCATCTTTTTTATAAACCCTTAGGGTTATGGCCTCAAACCCACACCTAATCACACCTTTCAGCTGCGCCAGAGGGGAAAGGGACTCTTTATTGAGGATGACGATAGCACCTCTATAGGGCCCCTTTGCCTCCTCCAGTTTCGCAACTTTCCAGTTGTGAGTAGGGAGGGATGGGTTAGATAGCCGGATTACCTGGAGCACTTGATCCAAGCTATCGAATACGGCCGGAACCATAGTGCGAGCCCTTGGTCTGCAAGGAATATCTTCCTTCGCGACGACCTCAAGCTTAGCACCAGGCCAGACCTCACCGAGTCGGCTGACAGCCAACGACAGTAAATCGCACGACCTCTGATCATCGCAGACCATCAACTTGATGTGTCCTTGATGCCAGCCGCCATCGTATGTGATGGGCGGTGGTCCCGGATTATCGGACATGACTCCTAGGAAACTGAGAGCCAGTTGTCCCCTGGCCAGTATCCAATTTTCGGCAGAAATCGTGCCATCCACGTCATTCCTGTCGATAATCGCGACTATCATTTTGTCCTTCACCACGTCGCTGAAGGACATTTTGGCCTTTTGAGGGTTCGGAGGAGTGCTGATGTTGAGCACTTTGGGGCGTTTGGGTATTGAAACAATACCCTCCATGGACCTTTGTCGCTTCGACGTAGAGTCTCCACAGGTCTTAGTATTGGCTTTAGCTAGGAAGCCTTTAGCCCATTTTATTTTGGCATCATGCTGAGAGTTTCCTCCAGCGCCTAGTTTTTCACCAAACGTCTGGAGAATCCTCTTAGCATTACGCATATCCTTATAGAAAGCTTTGGAGGGTTTGAGCTTTCGTTCTCCTCCTCCACGGCTTTCTTTAGGATTAACGTTAGCCGTAGTGGTAGAAGGGCCATGCTTCACAACCCTGCTACCACTGAAATGAGGGCTTTCGTTTTGGAGGGTAGGGCCATGCTTCACAACCCTACCCCCGCTGAGTTAAAATAAAATAAAATAAAATAAAATAAAATAAAATAAAATAAAATAAAATAAAATAAAATAAAATAAAATAAAATAAAATAAAATAAAATAAAATAAAATAAAATAAAATAAAATAAAATAAAATAAAATAAAATAAAATAAAATAAAATAAAATAAAATAAAATAAAATAAAATAAAATAAAATAAAATAAAATAAATAAAATAAAGTAAAATAAAATAAAATAAAATAAAATAAAATAAAATAAAATAAAATAAAATAAAATAAAATAAAATAAAATAAAATAAAATAAAATAAAATAAAATAAAATAAAATAAAATAAAATAAAATAAAATAAAATAAAATAAAATAAAATAAAATAAAATAAAATAAAATAAAATAAAATAAAATAAAATAAAATAAAATAAAATAAAATAAAATAAAATAAAATAAAATAAAATAAAATAAAATAAAATAAAATAAAAATAAAAATAAAATATAATAAAATAAAATAAAATAAAATAAAACAAAATAAAATAAAATAAAATAAAATAAAATAAAATAAAATAAAATAAAATAAAATAAAATAAAATAAAATAAAATAAAATAAAATAAAATAAAATAAAATAAAATAAAATAAAATAAAATAAAATAAAATAAAATAAAATAAAATAAAATAAAATAAAATAAAATAAAATAAAATAAAATAAAATAAAATAAAATAAAATAAAATAAAATAAAATAAAATAAAATAAAATAAAATAAAATAAAATAAAATAAAATAAAATAAAATAAAATAAAATAAAATAAAATAAAATAAAATAAAATAAAATAAAATAAAATAAAAAAAATTAATAAAATACAAAAGATAAAATAAAATTCAAATAAAACAAAAAAAAAACAGAATTAAAAACATTTGAATAAATAAACTCTAATAGAAAATAGTAAAAGTTGACGAAAGTAAAGTTCATTCTAAAATTCAATTGGGTACATTACAATGTTGCGCTGGAGAGATGGCATAGACCAGGACGCCCGAAAGCTTTGGGTGCGCAACTGGATGGCGTCGGCTTAAGACCGGAATAAGTGGAGAGACTTGTTGGACCGGACTTCGGTTGTCGAGCCGATGATGATGATGACATGGCAATTATGAGGCATTCAGAAAATAACATTTTTTGTCTAATTAGAGAGAAAGTGTAATGGTGGCAATTCTGAGAACTAAACTTGTTGAAGCGCAAAATACCATTATTTAACTGCTCATAAATAAAATCAATTTTCTGCAAAACAATACTTTCTAGGTTATGTCTACACTATATGTTCTCAGAAGGTAAACAAAATTGAATTTTAAATTAAACTACTTAAACTAGTCAAGCCTAGCCCAGCTCAGTTCCCAAAGACAGAAGACAATTTTCCTAAATATTGTCCTTTCTAGTGACATTGATTTATAGCCGTTCCGCATTTGATTCCTTCTTTTTCCGTATAGAAATATACACAAACACCATGTTTACCATATCCTCTCTAGGTATTGACTTTTTCAAGCGAATCCTTTGCTAAGCAGAGGATTTTTCTTTCGTGGTTGCAAAATGAAAAGTTAAAATTCAACACGAAGATAAATGGAAAGTGACGGCGGCGTTGAGATCAAGAACTTGATACACTTGATTTACTTTTAAGCATCACTGAAGAAACAACAGAAACAGGTCCAACCAAACCAGATGGACTTTGCAAACTGTTATTCAATTAATATTCATCTAAAGAAAAACATAACTCAGACAGAGTAATAAATCAAAAAAATATATGTATAGATACATAATGTATATAACTTAACGGAGGCAGGTAAGGAAAAAAAAATAAAAACAAAAAAAAAACTTGTTGTGAAAGACCAAACACAATGGATGAAGTTCGAAACAGTAAAGTTAAATTAACGACTTGTTTGTTCTTCCAAGATAAAAGTAAACATCTTATTAAAAGTGCCCTCTCAACGAAGTTAATTGTCAGTAAGTTGGGAACTTCTGGATGATTTTTGTAATGCGTGGCAGATTTGAATGTAATCTTAATGTAATTTTGTCACCCTTATTTATTTATCATTATTAAATCAAAGCTTCATCAATTCTCAATTAATGTCAGCCTATGGCGGCAAGTTTCGAAAATGGTTGTGGGTGTTGTGTATTACTAATATAGGTACATTGTATAACCAAAATCTATGTGTTTCTTGTTTCTTGTTTCTTGTTAGATACATAAGGGTAACCCTTGTTATTGTTTTTTTTTTTTATAGAGGTATAGAACTTTGAAATGAAATAAAACAAAAACAAAAAATTTACATGGCATTGACTTAATTCGAAAGTTAATCTTTAGGAAGTATAATTTAAATATGAATTTGTGCCATATGACTGTCACAGCTGGCTCGGAAGTAATTTAATCTGAAGGTCCAATTTTCGATCACTTTTTCATTCATTTGTGGCCGCGTAGCAAGTGGTCGATCATTTCGGGCTTATCGACGTGGACTAGCGAATTCACAGAAAAATAGTCCAGCGGCGTAAAATCACACAACCTTGGAGGCCAATTCACGGATCCAAAAAATGAAACTATGCGGTTATCAAACGTTTTCTTACATAAATCAGTTGTGGCACGAGCTGTGTGACGTAACGACCGACGTTTTGTTGAAACCACAGCTGCTGCACATAATGGTTGTTAAATTGAGGAACAAAAAATTCTGTGCAGCGGTCACCGTAGATGTAACTTTCTGGCCAGCATGGATTTTAAAGAAGTACGGACCAATGATGAAGCAGTCAGTTTTTCTGAATGTAACAACGGTGGCGGTGTCGCAACATTGACTTCACTCCAAATACGGCAGTTTTGTTTATTGACGTAGCCGTTCAACCAAAAGTGAGCTTTATCGCTAAACAAAATTCTCATTTGAAAATCGGGACCAACGGTAATCTTGTTTTGGGTCCATTCACCGAATCTACGCCTTGTCTATTCACATTGAAAAGCTAAACAGAAATCACTTAACAACTGTTAAAATGGCCTCCAGTTAAATCTACTCCCATTAAGGCGCCCATGGGAACCACGTTTATTTAAATATAAGTATAATGTACATACATATAGGTTTATGTTTTTTTTCTTTGTCGAATCTTTGCCAACAATTTTGGTTGTAGGTGAGAAATAACAGATTTGGTTTCAATTTATAAAATTGGCACAAGAAATCAAATTGCCTAATTCTTATCACCTCATATATATCAACTTGTTGCATCTTCCAAACTGTTGAGTTTAAGACCTGAGTACAAGCACTGAACACTCATAGCCAATTTTTAGGAAACCTCGCCAATTTGTTTCTTCTGTCAATCTCTTAAGGCCATATAATTATGATTGAGCTATAGATAGGTATTACTCGGGTTCTTATTTAAAAAAAAAATCGACAGCGAGAAAAATTTATTTGGTATAATAAGATTTCTTTTGTGCTCTTTCTTATGCGATAATATTCCTGCGGTTTATACAACGTGATAGTCTTCTCATGAGGGTGTCTTCTGAGAATATTGGCATGATTAAAATTGATAGCAACGTCAAATTTAATATAATTAAGCATTGATCCGGAATACCAGCCACCAAGAAAGAGCGCTAACTTTAGCGCTTAAAAAAGTAATTTAATTAACTGTTATGTCATTCTGTTGAACGTACTTTTCTTCAGCTTAAAATAAATAATTTTATAATTTTCAACCCTTTAATAGAGAATTGGATTTTCTATCAAAAAAGTTTATTTTGAAAATTTAATACATTTCAGCAGAAATACTTTCCATCGTAAAAAAAAAAATGGAAAAATCATACAGTTTGAAAATTTGAACCAAATTAGTCATATTGACATTAAATGCTCTAATTACTTGAAACCCATTGGTACTATAATGGCAAGTTTTACATTTTTTAAAAATATTCAAATTATAGTTTTTGACTAGATATACACATTATAATACTCGTATTATACAACCAGTAAAAAGTCTATCACCTAATGTCCATTTTCCTATATGTATGTACATATGTGTTCAGATCTACAGACTGAGCGCATGGATGGATTTCTATAAAACTTGGTACTTAGTTATTCTCCTAAGACGGTTTGAAAATGTTTGTGTTTGCACATAAAAATAACGGTGCGTTAGAAAGTAATAACAATAACAAATCAAACATTTTTTTACAGAAACACAGTTCATAAATATATGTCAACAATTATTTACCTAATAAATTGATTTAAAATTCTTGTCATCATATTCCAGACGAAGCAATTAAACCGAGGGGCACTTCATACTGAGCATACATCCAGCCTCACCATACATCAAACATCCAACCGCAGCAGGCGGGTTAAATACGTATACCTAAGTTTTTTAATAATTTTGTTTTTCTTTTGGTATGAACTGTCCCTGGGTATGAAGTGAACCTCGGTATGAACTGGGTTAGTATGGTGTGGTATAAACTGTAGCGGTATGAATTGTCTTGGTATCTGTGTATAGTGCATACCAATACTTAAAAAATTGACGTTCACTCATGAAATAATTTAAGAGAGAAAATGAAGTGAACGAAAATAAAGTAAATACAAAATGAGTAAAATTTTGTTTTCTCTCTCTCTTCCCTTCCCTTCCCTTTCCTTCCCTTAGCTCCTAATGAGGTTTCCATATTAATCAACAATTGAAGCTTACTTACTTAGTAACTTATGGTTAAGAAAGTTATGAAGTCATACTTTTACAGCAGGATTTTGATGTCAAGAATTTTGAAATACAGTTTTTTGACCAACCAGAATTTCCCTACACAAAATTTGACATACTGTATTCTGCTCATACAGTACATATTTCGAATCCTAACCCTTTTTACGGTTTGGAAATTTTTCGATTGTTTGTAAAATTTTGAAATTAATTTTCCTGAAACAAAATTTTCTACAAAATGGGCGCATTCACAAAACTAGTGGCTACGTAGTCGAAATTCAATTAGATTTGTGAATGCAAAACTTCACTACAAAGCTAGTCAATCCTGAGCTGTCATATTAATGACAGATGCAAAAGCAAACAAACTCAAAATCGGAATTTTTGAGAATTTTAAACAATATTTTTAAATTACTCGTAATTAAAAACAAATAAAAAAAATTTGATATACATATTATGAGCGATTCGGAAGAAGATGAGTTTATTTCTAAGTACTGAGCTATAAGTTTCATTTTGAATGTTTGAATCTTTTGTAAATTTTTTCAACAGCTGATTGTGTAACGTCAAAATCAGTGCCAACTAACTTTTTAGCCGAAATTTTTACACTACGTCGGAGGAGAAATATCAACTACTTTGGTTATTAGATTTAGCCAATCAGAATCCCTTGACTACGTAGCCACTAACTTTGTGAATACGTCTGAACAACATGTAATGAGCAAACCAGCGGCCCAACAATGATCAATGATAATGGAATAAAAACTACGGCAGGGATCGAACCTGTGAGGTTGACAGGCGACCACGCATACCATCGCGCCACGGCCAACCCCATAACGTAATAGTCATAGGAATTATTCTTGTTCCTAATTGCAACTTTTAATGGGCGTCTCAATGCAAATTAAAAAAATTCTTTCTGATATGTATTTTTATTTTTCAAAACCATTTTGTCTTTTTATATTAAATTTGTGCGCTTCTCAAACAGAGCTAAATAAAAAGATACCTAAAGAAATGTATCTACTCCTAACTACATACATATATTTAAAAAAAGAAAACACCTTTTTGATATAATCCTAAGAGGAAAACTTCTTGAGGTTAATTTTTTGTTGTATACCTTTTGTTAATTAAGACAAAATAGAAAAAATAAATTCCCAATTTGTAAGTTTGCAAGTTTGTTAGTCAGTCCCCTTAAGGTTAACTATCTCTTAAACAGTCAAAATCTCTTTTCTTTATTCTCTGCTATATTACCATTGGGATATTAAACAGAATTATTAAGGTATACCAAAGACCCTATACCTAATGCTATATGGATATATGAATATTATGTTCACTTTAACACAATAACACTACCTGAGGGAATGGGTTAAGTATATGACAGGGATTTGGTTGATCCTTTCACATCGTTTGTAAGATAAGATAAGAGTTACTCAAAGACTTGCAAAAAAAAAAAATAGATATACTTATGTATGCATGCGGAAAGGATTTACAGTTTATCTTTATAAAAAGGAGCATATTTCCTTTTTTGAATGAAATGTCTAGTATTATTTTTTTTCTTTTAGTTTTTTTTTTGTGTAGGTATTAGGCTGGTATTAGCACACGAAGATATCATTTGTCAAAAGGATGTTTGGTTCTTTTTTTTTATTTTTATATTAACTAAGGGAAAAAGAAAAGATAGTATAACGTGATGGAAGAACTTAATGCGGGTGCAGTGTTTATGTGGAAAGGGCATTAATAGAAACTGTTTTTTAAACCAACTGAGGAGGCTAAATGGTTTTCTTGTTAAATATAACAACAACTGATTCTTTTCAGTCTTCAGGCTTAGCTAAGCAAAGAGAATTATAGGGGCTAAATTCCACCTTTGTAGCTGATTAAATTTGTATCTATGCTCTGTTTGCTCTGGATTACGTTGTTTGCTTGCGACTGCAGGCAGGGAATAATAGGAGAAATACTGCATTTGTAAAAAAAATCGCAGTGGATACTGTAATCATTAGTTTTTTAATGTTTAAGTATTTCTCATAAAAAATTTATATGTTATTGGTTTATAATGAATTTTAAAATAAAATTTAAAAATCATCGATTTGATATTTCGGTTTTTCAAGTTCAAAAAAATTTACTGTTGACAGTGTCGATTTTTTTAATATCCAACTTTTTCCTTTTATTAATTTCTTTTTTAAACAAAGTAAAAAAAACTATCCGCTTCGGTGATCTTAAGTGGGTTTTACTGTAGTTGTTTTTTATTTTTATATATAATAGAAATGTAAAAGATATTTTCACAAACTTTTGCGGTGTTTTGTTTTAAGTTAAAATTATTTTGAAAATAAAACTAACAAAACAATTTCTTTTCGTTGAGAAAAAAATTGTTTTCAATTTCAATATTGTTCTTCCACTATTAATAATTTAAAACTAAGACATCATTGATACTATTATTCAAAAGTATATTTCTTAATTTTTTCGTTACCGACTGATCAAATTTTGGTACTGACAAAAAATGTCGCTCAATATTTCATATTTGTATTTCAATAACGACTAACGTATCACGTAAAAACACTTTTTTCGGTAATATGCATAGGTGCGTTCAGTTCTTTCCCGAAATATTTTTTTTTAATTATTTCCTCCATTTTTTCTATTAATAAAAGAAACTTAAAGCTCCAATCATATTTTATTTCATTGGTTTTAAAAACATATAACCAAGTACGTGCGACCCAATCGTGCATTTTATTTTCTTTGGTGGTATCTGTTTTTTTTTATTTTATAGGAAATAAAGGAAATGTTTGCAAAGTATCACAGAATTTAAAAAAAAAAATATATTGGAAAATATACAATAGGGGATCTGGGGCCATATCCATTTGGATCGCCCTTGCTTCTTTCTATGTGCGATTATTATGATGGTTTTAAAGTCTGGGTAAAAAAATTAAATTGAACTATTTGGGATTACATAATTATGTAGATTCTAGGTATGCGTATGTAGACTTTTATAATTTATAAAAAAGAATCGTCAAAAAAAATTCTGTGAAAAAAAAAATTGGCGGAGAAGAACCAAGTGAAATTTTTTTTGAAACAACAGAACAAAAATTTAAAAAAAATGTATTTAAAAAATGTTTGTCGTCAAAAAAAATGATTGAAAAAATAGAAATTTGGGGGAGAGTACGATAACTCAGGCGACAAAGTTTAATGACGGATTTGTATAGAACAGCCAAAAATAAGCATTTTTTACTATGGGAGGGAGGGTCTATCCCCATTTAGGCGGTAGGGGCAATTTAAAAAATATGTGCGTTAAATGGAAAAAAATAATTAAAAAATAACGGTAATACCTAAAATTAAGTTTTATACGTTTTTTTAAAGCCAACATTCTACTCTATAAGCTAGTTTTTAATCAAGTCAAAACTATGCATAGTTTTTGAAAAATTCAATTTTAAACTCAAAATTTGTGTAAAAAAAAGTTAAAAAAAAAATTTTAATTTCAATATTTCAAAACCATAAGTTTATACAAATTTTTTTTAATAATTTGTTGCTCTTATAAATAGTCAATCAAAAACTGAAAACTAAATCATTTTATGCCTTTTAGTTTTTGAGAAAATTGAAAATAACCACAACTACTATTTCAATTTATTTATGTTTTTTTTTGTTTGAGTGGTCTTATTTTGATAGTAAAAATGGTAGGTGCGAGTTTGGGTATATGCAACAGTGACCCCTGCTTGGGCCCGCTGTAGGATTTGGGGTAGGTGCGAGTTTGGGTGTATGCCACAGGGGGTGGTGAAACCCCCTTGGGCTCACTATAGGACTTGGGGGGTGCAAGGTGGGGTGGGTGCAAGGTGGGGTGCATGCAAAGTTTCTTTTGCATTTAAATAAGCTGAATTTAAGAAAAATTAATTTATCCTAGGTAAATCTTAATCCATACTCGATTATTACCATCAAAATAAGACTACGTAAATACTCAAGCAAGGAAAAAATAATTTAATTAAAATTTAATTTTCTCAAAAACTAGAAGACATAAAATCATTTAGTTTTCAGTTTTTGATCAAAAACAAATAAGAGCAATGAATTAAAAAAAAAAAAACAATTGTGGATCATCTTAAAATTTTGAAAAATTACATTTTAAACATTTTTTTAAACTTTTTTTGCCCAAATTTTGAGTTTAAAACAATGTTTTTCAAAAACTATGCATAGTTTTGACTTGATTTAAAAACTGGCTAATAAAATAGAATGTTGGCTTTAAAAAAACGTATAAAACTTAATTGTAGGTATTACCGTTATTTTCTAATTATTTTTTTTCCATTTAACACACATATTTTTTAAATTGCCCCTACCGCCTAAACGGGGGGAGATAGACACCCGCCCCCTCTCATAGTAAAAAATGCTTATTTTTGGCAGTTCTATACAAATCCATCATTAAACTTTGTCGCCTGAGTTATCGTACTCTTGCCAAATTTATATATTGTTAAATAGTAGTTCTTTTTTTTTTTTAAATATTCAATGAAATACTTTTAAAAAAGCCAGTCTTCATTAAAAATCGGCTCGGTGAGAGCAGGTAAAAGCTACCATCTTGAGAATATGGAAATTTGGATTTTATTGAATAATTTTGATGAAAAAAAATACTCCTCAGAAGTCATTCAACAAAATCAAAATTTCAGCATTTCATATTTCAACCGCTTTAGTTATATTTTTTATCTGAGTCTATATTGCATTCTGGAATTTCGGTCGCACGCAATGCGAAAATGTTATCCATAATTTTTCCGTTCACTAAATTAAACATTCACTTAAAATAATTTCACTTTTGTTCAAGTAGAATAAAACTAAATGAAGAAAAACATTTCTCAAAATACATATCCACTAGATCACCTGGATTTTGAAATTAATTGAAAATCTTGAAAGTTATGATGCTATAGAAGTCATTCATCTTGAATTAAATGAAAATCTCTAAACTAATGACTCCACATAGACGTCACTTAGCAAAACTTTACAAAAAAAAATAAATTTCAAAATAAAACTACTTCATTCCATTATTTTTTTTAGAATCACACCCAGCTAAATATTTTCTTCAATAAAAACTCTTACTTTTGAAAGAAAACTTCTTTCCACATAGCATAATTCACAACTCTTCTCGACTTTGAAATCGATTTTTTTTTCCAGCCCATTACACGCATTAACTTGTTCATTGCCAAAGTTCATGTCATTTCCGTTAAGAGTTAGATATTGTGACCCAAATAATTTCACTTTTCCCAAAGTTGATTCAGGAATTGAAATGAATCTCATGTTGGAATTTATGTAGATACACATACATAATACTACTTTCTGTAGACTTTTTTTTTTTTTTTTTGGTTTTGTTCTTTCGCATCGCCATTTCTGAAGATACAATAAATCTTTAGGGTAAATAAAATTCTTCTCTTGACCTAACTCAAGGATTTTGGCACGATTCCAAAAAAAAAAAAACTAACTATAAATAAATTGCTTGCGCTATTGTTGATTTTTGTTGTTTTCTTTGCTGTCTCCATCTCCAGCTTATACCCGCCCATATTTAACTCCAGGGCATCTCTGGAGAGGTTTCTTCTTTGTGCAAAGTGAAACTAGTTGTCTACAAAAGACTTGCGGCTTTACAAAAAAAAGCACAATCTTACTACCTAACCTACACTAAAAAGCCAAAACAGAAAACATCTCCAAGGAAACGGAAACGAGATACAATAATTTGATTCTTTATTTTTCTTTGGGTGGCGGCGCAGCGTGGTAAGGATGAGCATTTTCCATTCCATTTAGAAACAGTAATTATATTTTCGCGCTTATTTATGTTATTTTTCTTTTTCTTCTTCTTTTTTTTTTGACAGCTACGTTAATTTCCCTTGGGCTGTGAAAATCTAATTAATTTTTTTTTGCATTTATAATGATTCATACCGTTCGTCCAGGCGCATGCTGCTTCTGCTAATGTCACTCCATGCGGACATAGAACGCGGACGTTGGAAGAACCGCGAGCCTCGCCTTGATGATGGGACATTTGCTGATTCTGCTGGTTGAAAGTTAACATTTCGGCCAGCCCGGCTTGAGGACTGGGCCGTTGATGAAGTATCGTCAGACATACCAAGTGCACTGTAGCTGACTTCGAATTTATAACTCATTGCGACGCGGCGTTTTATTTAGAAACATAACCGCTTTTTTTTTTTGTTAACCGGAAATTCGTATATCGTAAATAATTTTAAACACGGCCACCCGACAAAGCCGCACACGATTATATACACCAACACAAAGTTTTCCGATTTCGATATTAATTTATTTTTATTATTTTTTAATTTTTATCCAATCGATTTTTTTTTTAATTAATTTTTAAAAAAGAATATCCGATTTTTATTTTTATATCTGTCCTTTTGCAGATTTTCCAGAAATGCAGTGATTCTCACATGACTGTCGATGGTCACATCCAATTAGACCCTAGATGCATTGGAATAAAATAAATATCAAATAGAGTAATCAAAATGTACAAATACGTATGAAGAGAAAAACACGAGATGCTTTACCCATACACTAAACATTTTTACAACCCCCTATGTCTCTAGATTGGATTTCTTAAAGGAGGGCGGGTGTTGGGAACGTTGGTTCTTTTTTTTTTTAATTTTCTATTTGTTTAAATAATTGCGTTGACATTTCCACTTGAATCACATAAATATCGATAAGGCAGTGGCGTAGATGCACTGTAATTTTTTTTTAATCTTATTGGGTGTGACAGTTATAAATATAAAATATTGAAATTAAAGAATATACCAGTATTTAAAATTATGTGTTATGTCCTAATTTCAATTTTTTTTTTTCTTATTTTACGAGAAAATTGAGATTTTTGAAAACGAATTATTTAAGAACTTAACTTAATTGATTTCCTTACTGATTAATAAAATGTTTTACTAATATAAATATACACAAAAAATTTTATCTAAATCCTAAGAAGCGTTCTTGAGAAATTTGAGATTTTTGAAAAATGGTTTTCCCTAAAATCTGTGTGGGAGGTACTTTTAGAAATGTCTTAATTAAATGTTTGTATTTTTTATGATAATCCTTACTATAATACATGTATATTTAAATTTTTTATCAAAATTATACCCGTTTTCGAGAATTTTGAATATTTTGAAAACGTTTTTTTAACATTTATTATAAGAGGTACCGTTATTTTCCGAAGAAAAATTAATTTTTGTTCAAATTATTAGAGCATTAGTAAAAAAAAAACAGAAGAACAGTTGGTCAAACAATCATGGCAGCGGAGCACGATTTTGAAGTGGTGCAATCCTTTAAATACCTTGGGTCAGTAGTAGCAGCCGATAATAATATAGAAGAAGAAATACGCGGGTGGCTGCTCAATTTCAACAGAGCCTACAATAGTCTGATGTCAAAGCTCTTCAAATCCAGAAATGTCACCATAACTTCAAAACTGCTGCTGCCAGTACTTACGTATGGATCCGAGACTTGGGTGCTTAGCAAAAGACAATCCGACCTCTTAGCTGCGTTAGAGAGACAAGACTTAAGGAGAATTTTTGGCCCCATATGTGAGGAAGGACGATTCCGGAGACGGTACAATCATGCATTGTACGCAATCTACCTCGAAGCAGACATAGTGACAAAAATTAACACTCATGAACCAAGAGGAACAGGCTCATGCTAGAGAGATGGCTTAGACCAGGACGCCCGAAGCCTTGGGGTGCGCAACTGGATGGCGTTCGGCTCGAGACCGGGATAAGTAGAGAAACTTGTTGAAGGGCGCCGGGACCGGACCCCAATTGTCGAGCCGATGATGATGATGATGATTGGTAAAAAAAAATAGTTTTTACCAAGTTTCAAAATTATGTAAGGAATCGTTTTTGAAATATTTAATATAAAAAAAAATTTATAAAAAAAAAAATTTAAAAATTTAAAATAATCTTGCAGAAAAAAAAATCAGATGAACATCTTTTAAGAAAATCAAAAATAAAAATAAAAAGATTTTTTTTTACAATAAAAGTGAGCCAATATCTATTTAAATTATGTAATTGAGTTTGGTTTTAAATTATTGAAGCTGTTTTTGAGAAAAATTTGACTTTCCAAAGAGGCCAAAAATTATAAACCATTATTTTTGATCTTGAAAATTGAATTATTGAGCGATCAAATTTTTCAATTTAATTTAAAAAAAAATGGAGGTAGGTATGTAATTAAATTTAACTGGTTAAAAAATATTTTTTTAAAAAAACTGTTATTAATGTTCCTTCCATAGAATCTAATTTTCGATTTTCTCTTTGTTTCTTCTAAAAAAATAAACCTTCAACGTTATAAAATATTTAATATAAATTAAATATTTCTATTTCTATTTTTTTACAAGTTTGTGTATTTCTTAATTTATTAAACTTGAAATCCCAATTTATTTTCTTAAGAGTGTATTTTATCAGAGAAGTAACAACTGTAACAAGAGGATCAATTTTTTTTACTATCTACTTCCCATATCGATATGGAAAGTAATTAACCTATTTATTTAGAAGTCATTAAAAAGAAAAAAACTTTTTTCAAGACTCTTGCAAGTCCTTTAAATTTGTAGTCTAAAACATAAATCGTTTTATTATTTTATTTTTACCTAACTATTTTCTGTCATTCCCTACCTACCTATATACGAGGACATTTTAATTCAAATACGACAGATGATAACATAATCCCATTACTTAAGCTTATTTTAAATATTCAACGAACACATTACGTTAGGAATAATGAAATAAAAATACATTTCAATCAATGCGACAAAAAATGGTTTCTTTTTATTAACACCACCCCCCCCCCCCCCCCAAAAAAAAAGGATGTGAAATCCTTTTGACTCTCTATAAGAAAAAATACGACATTGCTACATCTAGCTACATTATGTATAAAATATTCATCAACCTTTCAAAGGATTTGTGGATTATGTCAGCTGGTTGGCGTACCGAGCATGATAAAGATTTGCTCATAAAAAGAAAAGGAGTTCCATTAAATATTATTTTTGTTTGCCATTTTATCCTCCTTGCTCAGTGTCAGATTAAAAATATAATTTCTGCGTATATTTTCCCCTTTCCTTTTTCTTGTTTTGGGTTTGTTTTTAATAATAGTGGATTAGAACTATAATATGAAAAACTTTATTTAAAGCAATTTAAACATTTTGTGCATTGTTCCCTGGTCAACGTCGCGTGTGTCGCTTATGACATTTACGTCAATCAACCATCTAATTGAAAACTCAAAAACGTACCGCTGCTGACCCAACACAATAGTGTATTTATTAAATACAACATCTGAAAGATTCTTCTTCTCACTTCTCTCTCGCTCATGAAATATCTACGAACACCCATGATATAAACAGACAACGTACGAGTAATATTTAACCTTAATAGAAATGCAATGAACTTCATTATAATGAATTTAAATGTGTGCTGATGCTGATGTTCACAGTATCAATTTAACTTTAAATAGACTTATCATTTTTTAGCGTTTCACACCACGGAAGAGTTAATTTGTGGACAAATATAAAAAACAAAAGTTTTATTGAAAATAAAACGGCACTTCCCCGATATAGATGAAGTTGATGGTAAAATAAAGTTTTGACTGTTTTTCAAACCTTCTGAGTTTGAAACTTTTATAATGAAAATATTCAAAAAAAAAAGAAGGCATGATTGGAACTTAAAAAGTTTAAGCTCAGATGGACTTTGTTAGTATAGTCTTCTAATAAATGCAATTTATTTTATACATGAACAAATTTGGATAATATACATAATTTAAATCTAGCCAAGGAATTATACATATAAAGGTATGATGTTTCAAAATTTAGATAGTAAACAAAATTTTTACCTAGATTCTGCATGAAACTTGGTCAAAAATTGCAAACATTTTTCTTAAAAGGTTATGGTTTAAGTCTATGTTTTTTTTTTTTATCGATAGAATTATTCTAATCAGCTCAAAAACATTTCCATCTATCTGTCTCGAGCTGTAGCTACGTGTTATAAAAAGACCCATATAATATCTCGAAAATGGCTCTAAAGATTTTGATGAAATTTTTTTCAGTGGGGTTTTGTTACAATTACAATATTCAAATCAAAATTTTAAAAAAAAAATATTTTTTGCTTTTTTGAAAACGGGTGAATTTTTAACTTCCCATAGGGAGTTATTGTAATCGGTCCGATTTGTCAAATTGAAATTTTTGACATTTCTCGACGTTTCAAGGTCCTTAGAGCCTATTTCAATCATTTTTAGAAAGATGTCTGTGTGTGCGCGTGTACGTACCATCGTACGTTCGTACGTCCGTACGTCCGTACGTCCGTACGTTCTGGTACTATTTTTCGTCGTCGATATCTCAATAACGAGTAGAGATATCGACTTGAAATAAATTTTGTTTTACAGATAATAACTTCGAAAGAAGCTGAAAGGGCGTTTATTAATATTCAATCAGTTGTTTTTTTACTATAGCAGTTTAAAAAAGAAGTGAAAATTTTGGTTGGGCCCAAATATCTCACGAACAAATAATGCTATTGACTTGAAATAAATTTTATTCGACACATTATGACGTCATACAAATTTGATATGAGTTTGGAAAAAAATCAATATACCGTTATTTTTTAAAATCAAAAAAACTAAAAAAAAAATTTTTATAACTCGAATATCCTTAGATGGAAAAACGATATTAACTTTAAAATAATTTTATTTTACGAAAAATGTTGTTTGTGACTACTGGTGCAAATTTCAAAAAAATTCAATGGACAGTTTTTTTACAAAAAATTAAAAACTACAAAAAATTCTACCAAAAATTGATATAAATTGTCTTTCGACTCAAATTTCTCAAAAACGGGTAACGATATTGTCTTCTTGTTTATTTTATTTTCTACATAACATAATTTTTAGCAACTGATAAAATTTTGACAAATATTAAATGGGCAGTTTTTTAACAAAAAATTAAAAACTGTTAAAAATTCTAAAGAAAAGTAGTTACAATTGTATTTCAGCTCGAATTACCTGTGAACGAACAACGATTGTGCCTTCTAAAATATTTTATTTTTATGAAAGGTTAAATTTTGACAAATATCGAATTGACAGAAAAAAATATTTAAAAAAAATAAACTAAAAAGTGGTAAAGTTTTCAAGATCACAAATGGGAAGTTATCAGTGTGGGTCGCACCCAGCCTCTTTTTGTTTCTGTTATTTTATAAATAAATTTTACTGGATTTTCACTAATCTTTTTAAAGTATTATTCTGTACTTTTTAAAATATATTTCTTAATACTTTTGATAAAATATTTTATTATAAAAAGTACGCAAGGAGCTTTGGTTCAGGATGTAAAACCTCCTTCTTTAAATGGAATTTTTTTTCGAAATATTTTTTTTGACAACTTTTTTTGACAATATGTAATTATTTTTGATGAATTTTTTATTTTACAATGCACACATATTACTTTTTAAAAATTCCAGATCAAGGAGGTGCGAAAAAAAAACTTTCAAATGAAAAAAAAACAAGGCATCTTAGAGAATTAGAAATTGCAAGTTTTTGATCTGATGAATGCTATCTTTCAATCAATGTATCACAAGGAACGAAAAAAAATATATCTTTAAACTAGATTCGCGTCTAAGCTATACGTTCTAGTCCCTCTAAAGATGACATCATAAATAAAAATATTTTCAACAAAGTTCGACCCCTCAAAAATTCAAATCATTTCAAAGCAATATAAAGTTAAACTCTCTGAAAAAAGCATTCCCCTTAAAAGTGGCCTTTCAAAAAAAAATACTTTTAAAACTAAGATAAGTTATTTTCTGCAAAAAATACGGTGCTGAAACAACGTGCGAATATTGAACATAAGAATCAATTTTTGCAAATATGAAATGAACCTAAATATTTCAAAGGAATTAAATTAGGAAATGACTCATTTGGTGTATCCTTTGTATTCGACGTTTTCCAAAATACCACTTTTCAAAGTTTGGTCAGTGTGCCTAGCTTGAAGCAAGGAGCATGAAGAGCATATCAAAAGTTGGAGAGAGCTGCTATTCATGATCTGCGACATGCCAATATCAAAAAGGCCGCAACTTTTTTTCAAAATCTTAAGGAAAATGCTCAAAAAATGCTTCACCAAAGTTCATTAACAAAGCTTAACAAGACAAAGTAACCAAAAAATACTTCACAAATGGTAAAAGTTTCCTAGGATATAGTCAGTTTTGATAAAACAATAAGATTTTTCAATCATTAAGTCATCAGTTAAAGAATGAATTCCTGGAATTAAACATTGAAGTATTGTCTGTCTTAAGTAATTTTATTGAGACATTTTTTTCTTCCGCGTCAATGGAGAAAATTAAAATCAAATCGAAAATTATCTTTGACGGGTTGAGTCGCACCTAATAAAGCAATACAGCATCCGTTTTCTCCTTTGTCCTTTGCCCTTAATGTGTCGAAACTTTTTTAGGTCCTATATCCTACACATTTTTTTGTGCACCGGTATCGTAAGAACTGTGTTGCAGATATGAAGATATATGAACACATAAATCAAATTTCCTGAAGCCTTAAACATTTCTTTGGCAGGTTGGTGCAAAAAATGTCACAGAAACTTAAGGTAGGGTAGGTATTAGGTAAGGTACCTATATCAAGTTTAATCGACACATTCATTCTAAACTCATGGAACGAAAGTATAACGGAACTGTGCGAGAGTATCTCTTTCGACTCTCATACCTTCGTGGTATCATACATTTGATCAAAATCTTGAGCTCAATTTTTTTATACTTTAATCTTATTAAATTTTTTAAATCTTCTTGAAAATGTTTACTTCTGACTATAGGGATTAAGGGCAAGTTTTGGATTCGTGGAAAAATTCGAATTCGATATTTAGATCAAACTTTTTATTATGATAGTTAAGTTGAAAAAGTGGGTCTCGTAATTCTGCCTCTTGAGTTATAACTCAAACGGGTGGGTGAATTTTCTAGAAATCCTTTCTTTTATTTTTTTAACGACCGAAAATAACGGTACCTGGCATGCATTTATTTGGCTTTTTTGGAAATCCAATTTTTGTCGAAAATGGCTCCGAAGATTTAAAAAAAAACTGTTAATGAAAATAAAAATTCCAAAAGCATTTTTGAACTTTGATTTTCAAAAACATCTAAAATTTTTCAACGCTTAAATTTGAAAAATATTTTTGGCAATTTAAAAAAAAATATAGAAACTTTTAAGAAATCAAATATTTCGATATATATCTTTGAAATTTGGTACGAAACTAGTTTTTTAATACTACTTTAACAATTTGAACAAATATAAATTTTAATTTCAAAAACAAAAGTACTTCCCATACAAATGTTAAAATTTTCTTTCTGAAAATTTTGAAAACGGCACCGATAATTTTTATAAGACAAAAAAAAATTAATAAAAATGTTCTCATAAATCTCAAATTTCTAGAAAACGGATACAAAAATCGTGCGATCCAGTCATGTATTTAATTCAATCATTTCTGAATTTAACAAAAAAAAAATAAATGATAACTCAAAACTGCAACCTTTTTATATACAAATTCCAATTACACCAACTGGTTGTCACAGCGTACCCTCTTCTTCTTTTTTTTCACATTTCAGGATTATTGTTTGAAAATCCGATAAATCAACCTTTTTCCTTCCAAGATTCATCATACAAAAGTTACTCGCATGCATGGATATTCATATTATCCTTTGTTTTAGTATTAACACCCACTTTTTGCCATTTTATGTGTGATTCCTCTGCTTCTCAAAAAAAAAACCCGTCTGAGAACGTATAGAGACAGAAACAGAATATAAAAGTAAAATGGCGAAGAGGGGTAATTGTTCAGGTTCAGTGAACGCATCCATCAATCCAAACAGTGTCGCATTGTTGTTTGAGACTTGGTATGACCTTCCAACGAATGTGTGTCTCTGTCTATATCCTTAGCTTTGTAAAATGTTAACTTATTTAAGGTCTATTAACGCCAATCACCTACTTTTTTTACCCTTAACAAAAAAAAATGCGAAATATAAAAAAATGTCACTTCAGCTAAGTGGGTTTAAAACTGAATGTGACTTGATGAAATAGTATCTTACATTTTTTTAAGCATTATTAAAAGAGAAGACGTTTCAGCAAAAAAAAGAAAGAGAAAAAAAAAACGTTGACAGGTACCGTTTCCTGTGTGTGTACGTCCTACTAACGAACTTAATTGGAAATGATGGCCAACTTTCTTTCTTTTATTTTCATCGTCTTCGTTGGGAAAAAGTAGTTGATGGTGGGATGCCATGACGGAATAACAAATACATCATGGGAATAAATAAATAAATAAATAAAGTCATCAAAGTCGAAAAAAAAAGAGAAAAATAAAAGTTTCACGAAAAGTTTAAAGAAAGTGTGAATTCTTTTGGTTTTGTTTAGGCACCTCTACTTAACTTCGCAATCATTTGTTAAGTAATTTTAAATTCTAATCATTTATTTATGAGCAGTGATTTTGTCTTTGTCTCTGAGGAAATAAAATTTTGATTTAAATAAAATGATTTAATTAGGTATTAAATTTAAAAAAAAAGTTTTTTTACCTGACGAAGAATCTCACACAAAAATTACATTTAAAATATGCAAGAACAATAAATTTTAGATTCAGACTTTTACAGATGTTTCGGATTTTAAATCCAATTTTCTTTATAATTGTTTTTCAACTTTAAAACATACAAAAGTAAACATAAGTTTTGTACAGAGCAAAATAACTGCTAAAACTTTTTTCATTATGATCAAAACTTTTTGTATCCTATAAATAAAAGTTTTTGTTTAGAGCAAGTTATGCACATGTAATACATTTTTTAAATACTAAAAATATTTATATTTAAAAACTTAAACAGAAAGGTTAAATTAATATTTGTGAATTGAATACTACAAACCCTACACAACTTCACATCTTTATTGCAAACAATAATGTTCATACTTTAAAAGCTTTTTATTGCTTTATAGAAAAGAGGATAGTCGTAAAAAGCTACACCTTGACCCAGAATGTTTGGTTTTTTTAGTATGAAGGTTTTTCTGGCTATATCCAACTTCTATAAAATGAAGCGCAAGAAATAAAAGTAAAATTAATTAAAAATTAAATGTAAAAGTGGAATGAATTTTAGCTAAAAAAAATCATAGAACCAAAGGAATAAAACTGGCATTTTAATGAAACAACATATGTATTATGTTGCAGAGTTTCTTTTTTTAATATCTACATAAAAGACCTGGAAGTATTTTGAAATTCAAAACTACCTACATACCTATTATATTCATAAAATATTTTTCCATATGAATTAAACACCCTCCACTAGACTATAAGATAATTACTTTTTTGGATGCAAAAATGATAGCCCTTAAAAGAACATTTCTGATTTTTTTTTTTTTCAGTTGATGGACATTTCAATGGCCTTAAGGTTTGTGAAGTTTAAATTTGACGTTTTGAAAATGGAAATAATATTTTGCCCTATAATTCCAATATCAAGAAAGTTAAAGTTTTCAAGTAACTCTGTTCTTTGGTTCGAAGATGCT
The DNA here is from genome assembly GCA_958431115.1 of Syrphus vitripennis. NCBI lineage: Eukaryota > Metazoa > Arthropoda > Insecta > Diptera > Syrphidae > Syrphus > Syrphus vitripennis. The sequence goes on from OY288109.1 coordinate 84,331,206, forward strand.
TGAAAATCCCGACTAGAAATTTTTTTCTGAGACCTATTGGGCCCTCATTGGGTTGCCCTATAGGGACCACAAATAGGGATGTCACGCAAAGCCCTGTGCGGCCCTAATTGGGCAATCCCATTCGTGCCCCAACGGGAAAATCCCAAGATGGTCCCAATAAGGTAATCCAGAAGTGGCCCCATTAAGGGTGTCCCAACTCGAGCCCTAAGAGAAATATTTTGATATAAAAATTTACAAATAACTGAATCAATTAAATACTAAAAGTACACAATTAAATTATTTTAAAAGTACTTACGTTTTTCTATTACTAGCCATTGGTAAATGTTTATAATAAAAATATAATAATAATCTAAAACACTAAAACTGTTTAATAAAAAACAAGCACTCGATAATTAAAAAGAACCTGTCGTAACTTGTCACCGCGTTTTCTCGATTGTCAACTTAATTCTTTTTTCCGCTTGGTGTCGCACTATTGATACATATTCATATACATATACACATAGATATATTAAGGCGCCGCAGTTCTTTGAACTAATATAGATGTATACTAACACAGTGTGTATAACAACCGACTTGATAAATGTAATATAATAAGAGACTTCTTTTGAGTATTGCGATACTTACGCTTATCTACGCATGCGCAAATACTGGATTTTTTTCTAAATAAGATACTTGATAAAAATCATTCATACATTTTGTTAGTAGTCTGCCAGAAATAATTTTGAGACTTCTAAGTGTGGTCGGACACAAAGTATAACGCAAAAAAAATGACTAAAAATTTTTATTTTTACTTTGGGTTTGCCGACTTAGGTCCCACTCAGATCCCAATTGGGAAAAATTGACTAAAAATTTTTATTTTTACTTTGGGTTTTCCCACTTAGGTCCCACTCAGATCCCAATTGGGAAAAATTAACTAAAAATTTTTATTTTTACGGTGGGGTTTCCCGAATGGGGGCTAATTGGGGCCTTCTTGGGATTTCCCTATTGGGCGTACCTCTTCGGGACCCAATTAGGTCCAGATGTATAGGCTGGGTTATCCCCAAGTCATTTCTAGTCGGGATGATGCATTATTATTATTTCTTCCAATTTTTTTTACTACTCCACAAATAGTTTAAAGGCTCCTAAGCTGCTTGGTTTTGTTTTTACTTTTAAAACCCTTTTTTGGGGTCTGTCCTGTTCACGCTACTCCGCTAATAATATGCTCAGTTCAGTCGTCAGGCAGGCGCCATTAAACAAAATTATAAATTTTTACTTTTGACTATAGACACTATAGGGCAAGTAATGGATTCATAAAAAAATAGACGCAAAACAATTGTGTAGAGCCCAAACTGCTGCAAGGATTTTCTTCAAATTTTGGATTAAGGTTCGATTTTATCAAAAACAGTTTCACGGACTACGATAGAATTTTGTATGGAAGAGAGATATGTATTACTTTAATAAGAAACATTTATATTTTTGTGAAAAACTCAATATTTTGAAAACGAGTGAGAATTTTTTTTAAATTTTTAAGTCTGTATTATTAATAACAGAAAATTTTTTTTTTTAAATATGGCTCTAACGATTTTTAAAATTTTGTTTCGAAAATTTGTGTAAGATGGCATCTTCAGTTTTTAACTCAAACTTAATTTTTGACATATTTTAGCAATTAACTATATTTTTTTGATGTTTAAGATAATTTGGCAAGTTCCAAAGAATTTTCAAGCAATTTTGTAAAATAAATTGCTCAAAATCAAAATAATTGAAAAAGAAGTGGTAAAAAGAACCCCGTGAGTAAAAATTGTCCTCAAAAAAAAAAATTTTGAAAATTGACAAAACAAATTTGTCAGCTGGAAAGCTTTTGGAACCGCGGAATAAAAATATCAATATCAAAATTAAAATTTAAAAAAATTGTGAAAAAGATTTTTTCGAAAAATATGTGGAAGTGGAAATTTTTTTTAACCGCCCAATACAAAGTCAGTCTTCCATCCAATAAGTGTTGTGCGTGAATATATTTATATATTTCCATTTAACATGATTAAATTGAAAGCAAAGAATTTTTGGACCTCTTCAACTCTAGAGCCTTTGAAATTTCCCTTACCAAACGTATGCAGCCAAAATTCCGAAAAATTAAAAATTTAAAAGTGGATGGACAAATTTAAAATTTGTAGGAGTGCAAAAAAGATACTTGCAATCTTTTAAAAGAATATTTAATTAACTGCTAGTTTTAAGAGAAAAGTTATTGATATTATTACAAGAAACGATTTTTTTGTTTTAAAAAGTTCCATCCATTTTTACACTTTTTCGAAATTTTTTGGTATGGGAAATTTCAAGTACTCGGTGGCACGTCGCGTAGTGTTAACGTTGGCCAATTTCAATTCATGGATTTCTTTTCTAACCAATTTTAGAACGGGGAACAAAAGTCTTACATTCCTAAATAAATGGAATTTGATTTTCTAAATAAGGCCATTAAAAAGAACATTTTTTGTTTGACGTTTTGCTTAACAAAAAATCACTGTTAGGAAGTTCATTTAATTTCATTATTTACTAAAAAATGTGTTTCCCTTAATTTTTGTGACTTGCGAATATGATAACATTCTAATGGCTAAACTGGATAACTAACGCTCATCCTTGTTTTCATTAATTTTTTTTAAATTAATCCAAAAAAATATGCACTCTAATATAGATTGTGTCAGATTTTGTCAGATTTTGAAAACTTGCAAATTTTAATGTACGGTAATTTTAATGCAGGTTCAAAAATTTTGTGAAAAAAAATGTTTTATAAAGGGTCCTCCATCTAACGTTTTTTTTTTCAACTAGTGCTTATTTCGTGAATGGTAACACTTAGCTCATGTCTGATTTGACAGATAATTAGTTTTATCCTTCCGCTGAACGAATATGGTTGTGTATACGCTTGAACAACGCTGGGAAATATTGCAACATTACTTTGAAAATCATAGTAATGTTGCAGAATGTGTGAATGTGATTTTGCCAAAAAAATCATCTTTTCAGATGAAGCTCAGTTCAATGGCGATCGTTATCGGGCCATGTTGAACGAATTTTTGTTCACAAAAATTGAAGAAGAGGATATTGCAAACACTTGGTTCCAACAGGCCGGCGCTACTTGCCACACAGTCGAAGCTACACTCGATGTTTTGCGCCCTGTTTTTGAAGATCGCATTATCAGCCGCAGAGCTGATGTCGTTTGGCCACCTCGGAGCTGCGATTTGACACCGTTGGACTATTATTTGTGGGGTGCCGTAAAAGATAAGTGCTACGCCGACAAGCCAGAGACAATTGACGCTTTAAAGGACAACATTCGTGAAACCATTGGTGAAATACAGGTGCACACAATCGATAATGTGCTTAAAAATTGGACCGATCGTGTAGGCTACTGCATGACCAGCCGAGGCAGCCATTTTAATGAAATTATTTTAAATTATTAACCGGAAAGATTGTACTTTCAAATAAAAAAAGAAATTTGAGAAAATATTCAGTAGTTTTTTTTAATAGCATTTTCAAAAAAAAAAAGTTATTTAGCGGACAGTTATTTTACTGCGTAGAAATATTGCTTTAAAAAATTGGGTACAAAATTATTTATGCTTCTCTTAGTTTTTTTTTTAATATTTGTTGCCTGCAAAATTTGAAGGTTTTTCAAAAATCGATTTTGTATGACAAAATCAAAAATAAGTTTTCTCTGAGATTTCTATATCGCATTAAAATTCAAAAATGCTTAAAATCTGGCACGCCCTACGATACATATACATACATATATAGAGACTTTTCGAAAATCTTCACACACTATAATTTAGGCTCATCAAAAATCCTATACATTTCACACAGTTGATACGAAAATAACTTTTCTTTGTTTATAAACACGCCACTCCCAAATACAACAGGATTATCATCATAGAAAGGACGACAGTAATGTTAACGCACATCATGGAGGAGAAAATAGCAGAGGAAGAGGAGGAATAGGAGGCCAAACAACTCAACGTTAAACTCTATACAATCTAGGAGGCACTGGTATTTGATAAATGAAATGACAACATGGATCTAATCATGTGGCAGATGAATAAAAGGGAGCTTTGCTTAGTTGTGCGTGTTGCAAATACCCCCATCAGAGCCATCAGTGATGGAGTTAATGGAGGAGTAAATGACACGCAAAGAGCCACTAAAATGTGGCAAGAGTCATTCTATTGACTTGGTGACCTAAGCTTAAGCTATTAATAATTATATCAGTACAATGAGGAGCAAAAGAATTGCAACCACAAAGCTGAAGGATAATGGTAATCAAAATAAATTAATAATGAGAGAATGCTTTTGGACACATATTTTCTAAAATCCACTATGTACAATGTACATATGTACATACATTTGAATTGAATTCAATACTACGGAAAAACACACAATTCAAAAATAAAACAATAATGCACTGGTTTATCAAAGACCAGTATACAACTTTTCAGGAATGCGTTTTTGCATACAATGCTAAATTTGGATAAAAAAAGGCTTAGAGAAACGAGACTATTTGCGGTTTGGGGTCAAAATTCTTTTTTCAAAATTCTGCTTTTCAAAATTCTACTTTCCAAAGTGCTGGCTTACAGTATTTTGTTCTACAAAGTTTTGGAAGTAATAATAGAAAAGTTTCGAAAATGTAAAAAGCACGTGATTTTTAACAATTTCGAAAGTTTTTAAATTTTATTTTAAAAATGCAAAAACTAATTGAATATATTAAACTGACTTGATATCAAAAATTCCATTAATTTTTGGATCAAATAAGTGCATAATGGAATTGGAAAAAAATTAGAATAACACGAATTCTATTTTTCTTAAAGTGAATTCTCAGAATATTGAAAATCGAAGTTTTGAAAAACAAAATTTTGTAAATTTAGAATGCAAAAAAAGTAGAAACATGAAATTTGAATTTCAGCTTAGAATGCAAAAAAAGAAAAATTACGAAATCTTAATTTCGACCTACTCACTCTCTACGTGTCACAATATACAAAATCTGGGACATAGAGATGGCGCTGGAGTCAATTAATTGAGTCATTCTATATTTATAGAAAACAATTCCAAATAATCATAATTTTATGTTGGCTTTAAGTCGAACCAAAAAAAATTTAATTATTTTTTCAATTTCTTGTATATGTATATAGGGTGTTTCAAATTTGATGACTAATATTTCGGGGAATATTTTCGAACCCTCTTCTAATTTTTCTAAACGAGGGTATATTCTTCATTGTTAAAACATTGTTCTTTAAAACATTAGAATTTAGAAGTTTCATAAATCAAGTATCGGTCTCGTCTTGAATGCCTACAATTTTGTCTCGTTTGTCGCTGCAACACCAAGCCTGATCTCGTTCTCGTGGCCAGCTCTAATCTACTAGTACATATTCTGTGGTAACATTTGACGTAGGATTCTGGTGCTTAGTTAAATCCTTATATTGAATTCCTTGAAATTCGTATACATACGTGGTGTTTTCATAAAATATTACAACTTCAAAGCCAGCTTCAATCCACCAATAAAGAACTCTTGTTTAAGTTTGACAATCGAATCGACAGATATAAACTGGAAGATTAAATGATTTGTAGAAAAGCTTTGAATTGTTTATCAGAGTCTTAATTATCACAGATTCTTAATTTTAGATGAATTGTATCAATGTGAATTGTGTGAATGTGAACAAACTTGGACGAACAAAGGCTAAAATTAATTCATGGGTTCTTATGATTGGTTGTTTGTGTTGGACCTAAGGATATTTTAAACCAAAAATTCTACCCGAGAATACGGAAACTATAAGCTAAATTCGAAAAACTTAACTCGAGACAGATTTTGTAGAAAATTGTATTTTCTATGAAACCTGAAGATTTGAAAATATTTCAAAAGCACAAACTAACAAGAACAGACCTTAAAAAATCAAAAAATCATGCATTTCAAAATATTTTCATTTTTCGAAAAAATAGTAATAAAAAGGGGAAGGCAAGTTATTTTACAAGTTATTTCTTTTTTAAACGAAATTTTTTGCATATTTTTTTATGTAATAGAATTTAGATCATAAAGGAAATCTTTTCTATAAAGATTTTATATTAAAAATGGTAAATCGCTAATAAGCAAATCGAAAACCAAAAATACTGTTCTTTGACAATTTCTTACAAAATAATCATCAAAATCGTTAAGTTTTTTTTACGAAAAAAAAAGTTTTAACTTAACGGTTGCTTAGCAGATACCATTATTTTTAATTTTTTTTATTTTTTTAATTTGTTGAGGATAATTTTTCTCACTTAATTGTTTTTATAAAAATTTTTGAATCATATGTTTTCATAAAACCTTATTCTCTACAAAAAGTGTTTTTTAATTTTTATATAATACTTCTTTGATATAATACTTTTTTAGTAAAACGTTAAGAACTTGTTTTGTTTTTTATTAAAATTTATTTAAAAAATTAAAACAATGTTCGTTTTGGTTGTTAAAGAATAATTTTCGAACTTTAACAATGTGCAGAAGTATACACGTATTTTGCTTCATAAATTCATTTTTTTTTTGTTGGATTCACATTATTTTTTTAAATGACCATCAAACAATATGAAAAATCCAATTATATACCCCATTAACTGCCAATATTTTACCTCTCTCTTATAAATAAATATAATTAATGTTTTTTCGATGAACACAAAAAAAAAACCATTTTGATTCGCAGGTCAACTAAAGCCAATCAAAAAGCCAATAATATTGTTATAAGAAAATTAGATTGGGATGCTGATGGACATACCACAACACTGTTTTCACACAAAACTAATGGTATAATAAAAAAAAATCTATTTTATATCCCCGATCGAGTAAATCAAAATAAATAACAACTAAGAAAATAAAATACCCGACTGAATCGCAAGAACTTGCTCCTATATTAAAGTTCTTTAAAATAAACAAAAAGAAAAAAAAATTAGATTTCTAAAAAAGCAAAAAAGAAGTTTGAGCTCAAAACTAAATTCGGCATCTCAATTTTTGGAAAAAAAACTTAAAAATTGTTAGAGACGTTTTTTCAAAAAAAAATAAATTTTTCTATAGAAAATTGTTTTAGGTATGTTATAAAAGAAGAAAAAAAAATACTCGCTCGTTTTCAAAATATTGACTTTTTAAAAAATAAATTTGTGTTTTTTTTTTTATCGAAAAAACATTTTTTCTCAAAATTTTGATATGCAATGTTCTTAAGATTATTTTGATCGCAATCCGTCAAACCACTTATGAGAAAATCGAAAATCAAGAATACGGTTCTATAGCAGGTACTATTAATAACGGTTTTTTGAAAAATATTTTGTGATCAAATAATTTTATTTGCCCAAAAAACCTAACTTAAAAACGTTAGCGTCGTTTTTGAGACAGATACATTTTTTTCTTAACGGTTCTATGGCAGGTAGATACCGTTATTTTTGAAGCTAAAAAATTAATTCCTCTCTAAGGAATCTCCCTAAAACCTTAAGTTCAAAGTTTGAAGAAATTCCAGACAGTGAAATATAATTGCGGCACCCACTTTCTTTGCGTTCTCTATCATCATGTAAGGTCTGATCAATATCATATCTCCAGTTTGATATTTTTTTACGAATCCAAAACTTGTTCTTTAGTTCTATAGTACGTATAGTCGAAAGTAAAAAGGTTACGTATACGCCCTAGTGTCTGACAGAAAATAGTCTTACCAGAATTTGGTAGATACTTTTCTAGTGCAAGTGACTCTTGGGGGTTGTTATGTATCTTCTTGTTCCCTTCAGAAGTATTTTTTTGTTTTCGGTTTTTGTAAATGTATGTTTATTGTATATTTAAGTGGGTAGAATGGTTCGTTCATAAATTTCGGTCATGGTCAGTAAACCGAAACAAAAACAATATAATAAACAAAAGCTGTTTGCATTGCGTACAATAAATAAACAACTACACTATAAAATCATCATGAGTGGCCACAAGGCAAATTCGAAAACAAAAATTCAGAAAATTAATGATTTTATCACTGGGCATAAAGCATAAAACACACTCACCAACATTCGACATTTTTAATCTTCTTTATTATTCTTTTGCAAAAATATCAAAATATTATTTATTTATTTATCCATTCAGATTGTGTGGTATGTAAATTCGATTTATTCCCATTATAATAATATGTAGGTGCCACATTGTTCTATACAATGTTTCATCGAAATTACTCTTGAATTAAAAATGTAAAGTACATGTTTACGAATAATTTATACGAATTTTCAAAAACAAAGGTTAATTAGGTGTGTAAACTTCTTATTTCATTATGTCAACATTATCATAAAATGTAATTTCTAATTATAACATTTTTCTAATACACATGGAAAAACACACCTTTTTTGGATTTAAATTTAAAAAACAAAAAAACAAACACTTGATTTCACGCATTCTAAATTCATTAAAATAAGTACATACAAATAAAATTTACATGAAACAATATCCAAAAAGAGGACAAAAAAAATGCGTGGAACGCTGGCCCAGGTCCAATAATAATGACGACATTTCTATGAATAAAACATTTACGCTATCGGAAAGGCGCATTACAGTGTTTTCAAGGTTTTTTAACTTTTAATTTAATAAATAAAATAAAATACAATTTTTTGGGAGTAATTATTCATAGGGTGTGACAGAAGGCTAAATCTTGTACTAGGCGGAGGTCACAACAAGAAAAAGTAGTCTTGGACGTTAATCCTTTTGACTGGCTTAGGAGAGGAGACACTTTCCTGAAACATATCCTTAAAACACACAAAAAGAATTGTTTAAAATAACGCTAATATTTACAATATTGTGTTTTATATTTTTTTCAATTCAAGAAATTTTTGATTTTATCTTCAAAGCGCGTTATTAAAGCCAATAGCTTAAGAATAATTCATTTTGAAACTGAACGCTTTCATGTTTTGAAGTTAACGTAATAATTTTGTTTTTAATATTTAATGGTTTTATTGATTTATGGTCAGATGGACATTACACTTTATAGTAAATATTAAAAACAACTTCTTGGTAGAAAAAAAAGAAGAAAGAATTAACTGTAAGCTTTCAGTTTTGCCACCTTCCTTGGAGAAAAATTTTATTTGAAATTTTAAAATACATACAATAAATTAATAAAAATACATTCATTAAACCCACGACTTTTTTACTTCTTTGTAGTGTTTTTTGAACAGCTTTTTTTCTGAAAATTGTGGTATTTGTGGCGTATCTTCAAAAAAATACAAAAACAAAATACAAAAACAAATGAAAAATCATAATTCAGTGTTTAAATTGCTAAAATAAAGTTTAAAAATAAGTCATTTGATGTTTCGTAAAAATAAAAAAGTCGTTTTCAAAAAATAATTTTTTAAGTGTTTTTAAAAAATTGGAATGCCAGTTTTTTAGTGAATAATATGCACTTAAGAACTAAATTAAAAAATATCAAAACGTTTTCAAGACACTGAGTTTTTAATTTAAAAAATTGTTTATTTGTTTAATCCAAAAGTTAAATTTTTTTAAGTAAATTTTTTTTGAAATATAAAGATTATTAATACCACTTTCATAAAATTAGATCACAATACATCAAACCTGATTTGGTTCTAGGAATAATGGTTCTTTGAAATATATTTTTTGACCAAATATGTAATTGGAATTACATATTAACAAAAAAAAAACTTATTTAACAAATTTTATAAAAATCGTTATAGTTATTATTTGGAGCTAAGTAATAATCAATTCCGGCTCAAGGATATCTTCTTAAAACCTTGAGTCCAAATTTTGAAGAATGTGTCTCAAGTATTCTAGGCTGTAGAGATAGGTACAGACTATCACACAGACAGAATTGTGGAACCCAGTTTTTCCGCGTTCACTATCACCGTAATGTAATTTCTGATTAATATATTTTCGTTTAGCTTTACTTACATTTTTTGTTTACAATAAAATGGAATTGATTTTTTTCTACCACTTCCTTTGAAACCTTGAATCAAAAAGCAAAGGATGGATACCTAAACATAATACATAGGAAGGGTAGGTAAAAATGGCTACCACAGGACAACCTAGCCTGCGACCCAAATGGCTCTGGAATGCGCCGTTTTGATACCATAACTCACCTCATCTCAGATAGCTCGTTAAGGTCGTTAAAGAATACCCTTCCAACAGATTGCATTCTCATATTTGCTAAACCAGGACATTTGCAGAGGAAATGGATTACCGTTTCCCTTTCGCATAAGTCACCACAACTACGGCAAAACGTGTTGTGAGGTATGCCCAACTTCACCAAGAGGAATGTTAACCATTTCTGCAAGTGAGCTATGAAGGGCCGGTCCTTGCCTGACCAGTTCATTTTCCTCAATACCAATATGGCCCCGAACCCAGATAAAAGTGACATCGAAGTTAATGTTCAGACTCGCCAATTTAGAGGATGATGTGGCCGTGTTAATGGCCTTGACTGTCTGTGAGGATACCCGTATTTCGGTTCTGGTTTGGGTTTTGTTTAAGTTACTGACATGCTTCCCTTATTGCCAGCAATTTAGCTCGAAGAACGCTAGCAAAGTCAGGAAGCCCAAAGGATTTAGCGATCTTTAAGGACTCAGAAAATATCCCTGAACCACACTCCATCTTTAAGCCGTCAGTGAATTGTGTCGAAGCCTATCGTCACGAAGTCCTATCCTATCTGGATAGACTAATACATAACTACGGAGATTTAATTTTAAATTTGCTACTATTAAAAAAAAAAACACTCTTCAGTCATCATTGTAAGGCCATCCAATGTGGATGAAGTTGAGATGGTGATAATTTTTCTTTTATTTAAATGCGAAACCACAAAAAACAAAATTTCAAAGTTATCACTTTTGTTTTTCTAATCGATCCCAAAGGTCACTTTTTCTTCTATTTTCTTTCTTTTCATCAGTACAATACTCAGGATATAATCAAGTTTCTTTTAAAATCCCTTTATGTTTTTTTTCTTGGTTCTTTTATTAATTATAATTTTTTTTTATTTAATTATTTATATCCCAGTTGATATCCTTCTTTATAATCAAACTTCCTCGAGCCCATAGGAATTTCAATCTAACTTTTGAGAAACAAAAAAAAATTGAAAATTATCATGTTAATTATATATTCTACAAGTTTCACAGCAGGGAGCTTCGAAATAAAAATTTAAAAAAAAAAAGAGAAAACTCTCCCAGATCAACCTTTTTCTATAATGTATTAATAGAAGTCCATCCAGTTGAAAGCAAATAATTAAAAAAAAAAAACAATCAACTTTTGTTTTCGAGGCATTTCTTGTCTCCTTTGTTAATTTACTCTTTCAATGTCGTTTATGAAAGAAAAGGGTTTTCAATCGACACGATTACCTTGAACAATAGAAACAAAAAACTTTGAAAAATTATAAAACCGCTTTAAGAAAAAAACGTTTTTAAGGTGTTTATTTCTTTAACCTTCAATGTCCTTAATGTTATTTTGAGGTAAAAATAATTCTTCTTTATGAACGATGAGAACAAAAAAAACGCGCCACATAGAAGTTCCACATGTAAATTCATAATGAAGGGCGTTAGTACCTATTTTATAACTGATTTCCGAGGGTATGGGGATCTTTATTGAGCTTCAAGAATATTTCAATAAAACAAAATATTTTTTTATAATTTCTTAACTTTTGCTGTGGATGGAAACCAAATAGTTGGATTTTGAATTTAAAATCTGCGCATTTTTTTTAAATTAGCGCACAAGGGGATTTTATTTACCCTTTATATGCCAAATACACAGTGCGAGCTTTAGGTAAGTAGGAGGGGATTTGAAAGGAGAAGTGGGTAAACATTAGTCTTGAATTTTGTATTCAGTTCATCGCAATGAGAGGGAAGGACAGAGCGTGGAAGGGTATTCCACATTCGAGTAGTACGGCTAAAAAACGAATCCCTGTACTTGACAGTACGACCGAAATTGGGTTCAAGAGTAAAGTGATGAGCGTTCCTGGAAGTGCGAATATTACGGTTGAATCGTTTAAGGGGAGGAATGCAATTGGCTATTTCATTAGAGCATTTAATGTTAAAGTAACGATAAAAGAGTGAGAGACATTACGTCGGTATTCGAATGACGTAAAAGTGTTGATGATGTTCCTATCTCCGATCATTTTGAAGGCTCATCTTTGTATACTGTCCAAGAGCTTCAAGTAAGTTGCTGGAGCACCAGCCCAGAGATTGGAGCTATACTCAAGCTTTGGACGTATGTTACTTTTGTAGATAATAGCAACATCAGAAGGGGAAAAGAATTTCTTGCATCTCCAAAGGAAACCTAAACATCTTGCGGCAGTTTTGGCGACGTTAAGTATGTATGATCATTCCACAAAAGATGGTTTGTGATAAGCATACCTAAAATCGCAAGCTGATTAGTTTCTTCGATACAAGTGCCACTCATAGATAATGGCAGGGGGATATTTCTCGCTTTAACGACAGAAGGCAGCATTGAGTTTTCGAAGCATTAAATTCTACGCGGTTTCTTAATCCCCATTGTACAATTCTGTCTAAGTCAGAATTTAATGTACTTATCATATTTAGCTGTTTCAATTCCACGTCTGAAGAGCAGGGATGTGAATCTGGAAACAATTATGAAAAGCTAAGGGTGCTATCGTCAGTGCAACAATTCAATAGATTAGTAGATGCAGACAGGAGATCATTAATGGAAATGAGAGAGAGAATCGGAGACAAAACATATATGTATATTGTTTTTTTAAAAGAATACTTTATTTACAATCCAACGGCACTTTCTCAAAATTTTCAACAATGGTGGTAGGTTTTTTTATGATTCATCCTGTGATCCTGTACTTCAAATACATTAATGTCTGAAAAGTCGTTCACAGTGGTGCCTACCAGGCGACTGAATATAAGGAAAGATTTAGAATTAGCACTTTTTTATGTTTTAAACTTTAAGAAAACTCATAATTAAGTGGTTCGTTTGAGTAAATACTCAGATCAAAATTAATTAAAGGTAGAATAGGTACAGATGAGTGCAATTAGATGTTGATCAAGCTTCCAACATTGTTGATTGTTGCACACAGCTTTTGAAGAAGAACTGATAAGGTTTATCGAAATTATTCATCTTTTTAACTCGGTTTAATTTTTTAGGTATTTGGTTTGTTATTTGTTCAACCCGAGGTGATACCAAACCAAAAACCGCGTAGAAACCGAACCGAATCACCGCCAAGCAAACCGAAGACCGAACCCTGACTGACGGCCATTTTAGCAGCTGGTAAGTGATTTGTGTCTAGTGGCGTTTGACATTTCAAATTTCGCAAACGACATCACAATTTTCATAAGAGAATTTTATTTAGCGATGAAGCTCACTTTCGGCTGAATGGCTTCGTTTGGTAACCGAATAGTTTGACGTCTCGGAAAAGTGAATTGACCTCCAAGATCAATTTAACGCCGTCCGTCGCTAGACTATTTCCTGTGGGGATATGTGAAATCGCTAGTATACTTCGATAAGCCCGAAACGATGGAAAATTTGGAGGTCAAAATTGGACATCCAGATTAAATTTCGTCCGAGGCAGCCGTGTTCTATGACTTAAAAAAAACACCCTTTACAAAAATGTAGCTTCTTGGTAGGAAATCCATTGCAATGTAATAAAAATAGGACAACATTTTGTTAAAGAATTTTATATTTTTTATACCCAACGCCATAAATTTAAATGACTGAAAATTCTAAGACACTTTAATTGCAATACTAGCCGCGACAAAAACAACAAAAGCTGTTATGTTTGATCTTGCTATCTAAATATTTTTTATTGAACGAAAAAAAAAACAATCATTAAAACCGAATGTTGTCAGACATCTTTGAAACAATGATGTCTAAGGAAATATTTAAAAACATAAAAAGAGGGTGAGAAGATATATTTAAATCACTTTGACCTACACTCCTATAAGCTAAAATTGTTTTGTTTTCTTCCTCAATAAAAATCCAGGATAAAAACATCATTCCTTTCATATATCATTTCCCTTCCAGATTTTACATTGCAAAAATAAAAATTATGCTAATTCAGGACATCGCCAACGGGTCCTTAATAATGCACATCATTATATCCATAAAAAAGAACACACATTTAATGGCGAAAAATCCATTCTTTTAAAAAGTTGTAAAATATTTTATTGTGAATTTATGTTTTATGCTATAAAAAAAAAATAGCTTGAAAAGAAAATCCCTTTATACTGAAATAAAATAAATGGGATGCCTTTTGAAGGAGCGTGTTAACATTTTCAAATATAGAAAACGCGTAACTGCATATCATGGTAAGGGCTTAAATAATAAAATAAAAATCATTATCAAAAAAAAAAGTTTATCCTTCAACTAGACGAATTGTAATAAAAATGTTTCATAGAAGTTAGATTTCGTAATGAGTATGGTGCCGAAAGAAGGGATAGTACAAGGACAACAGCCGTACGACCGACTGCGACGTTTCCAATCCAAACATTGAAGCTGTTTAAAGCTTAAGGATACCTTAGATGAAAATTTAAAAAAGACATTTAATCTCCGCAAAACAACATTTCTACAACCAAAAACTTTTAACGATGATTTTTCGATAAATTCAGTACTTTTGTGATTTCTAATTTAATAAAATTGATTTATTTAAGACACGTTTTTAGTTGTTTAAATAAAAACTAAAATATGTATATCGTTAGATATAATTATGAAAAACAAGATAGACTAAATAGAAGTTGTTCATTAGCATAACATTTAAATTGCTGTGTTTTTAAAATTACCAGTAAATCTCATTCCCAATCAGAACTTCCAAGAATTCAAAGTTCTTACTCCTTGTGAACTTGTTAAATTTTAATTAATGCAAAATACACTACTACATACTTTACATGCGAAATAGAAATTTAATTGAATTCCCCCATGAGATGAATTGTTCATGGTAAATTAGAATCATGTTAACGACCTCGTTATGAAATTTAAGAAAATAGAATTAGAAAAAGTACGAATACAGTAAAACCAAAGTAAACTCCTAAGCGATGAATTCATAAGTACATAAGAAAAAAAAAACAAAAACAAGGCAGACACATCTCAGGAACAAGTAAAAGAATTTTGCTGCCAAAAAAAAGAAAAAAGAAACAATGTTTTTTTTTTGTTTCTTATTGTTTTAGCAGTTTTGGTAGTTCTCACCATGGAATTAGCTTGTCACGAAAATAAATATTTAAAACCTAATCAAAAACATTTTTTTTTTAATTTTGAGAAAGTTTTTATGGCAAGTTTTCATAAAAAAAAGTTTTTTATCAATTTGAAAATTCAAAATTGTCAGTAATGAAATGCGTATACTTAATAAAAAAAGAAGGTGTTTTTTTAGGGGACGCTCTAAGACAGCCCTGCTCATAGAATGTTTAAAAAATACAATTTTTTTAACCAGCTGCCATTTGAAGAGTTTCCACCATCTTGATTTGAAAAGTCAACTCTAGTTTCGCTATTTTTCAACAATGAGTTAGATAGTTTTTTTCGATTTATAAACTTTTTCTTTAAAAAGCTAGAAATCAAAAACTTATAAAAGAGATTTTCTTCACCACCTTAAAAATTATAACAATACGTCAAAAATTTCTTGAGCGGCTATAAGACAAATATTTGTAGAAAAAAATGTATCTACAAAAATCGAGGCATTTTCCCCATAAGTTAAGGGTGAAAAAACACTGGCACTTGTGTTTATAATAATTACAAGAGACATGACTAACTTTACTTTTTTTTTTAAATATTAAGTGCGCACTAAAGGGGATATGACTACCATTAAAATGCTAAAGAAATACTCTCTGAACTAAAATGGGCTCAAGGGCGAACTGATAGGCACTCCTAGCGATGCGAGTATTGCAGGACAACTTGAACAATCTGGAAAATTTCCAAAATTTTAATTTTAAAAAAGAGGGCTAGAGGTGAAATACAGAGTCTACATCGAAGAGAATAATCAGCTTGCGATTTTAGGTACGTGTAACACAAACCATCTTCTGTCGAATGATCACATACTTAACGTCGCCAAAAATGCCGCAAGATGTTTAGGTTTCCTTTGGATGTGCAAAAAATTCTTTTCCCCTTCTGATCTGGCTACTGGCTATTAACTATAAAAGTTATATACGTCTGAGGCTTGAGTATAACTCCCATCTCTGGGCTGGTGCTCCAGCAACTTACTTAAACTTCTTGGACAGTATACAAAGACGAGCCTTTAAAATGATCGGAGATAAGAACATCATCGATGCTTTTACGTCACTGGAACACCGGCGTAACGTTTCCTGTCTCTCACTCTTTTATCGTTACTTTTACGGTAAGTGCTCTAATGAAATAGCCAGTTGCATTCATCCCCTTAAACGATTTAACCGGAATACTCGCGCTTCCAGCAATGCTCATCAGTTTACTCTCCCAATATCGGTCGTACTGTCAAGTACGGGGATTTGTTTTTTAGCCGAACTACGCGAATGTGGAATACCCTTCCACGCTCTGTCTTTCCCTCTCATTGTAATGTGACGAAATTCAAGACTAATGTTCACCGACATCTCCTTTCAAATCCCCTCCTTTTACCTTAGGCTCGCACTGTGTCTCTGACATATAAAGGGTACACAAAATCCCCTTGCGTGTGCGCTAAATCTATGAAAAAAAGAACTTTCTTTTCAAAGTTTAAAAAAAATTTCAATATTTTTCCAGAAAAAATTAAAACTCTTTATATGTGTCGCGCGGCCGTACAATAGGGCTTATTCATGCGCCGTGGATACCAGATTATTTTTATTTTAAAGTCGGCTTAAGCCGTAAGCCTTCTGAAAGAATTTTCTAAAAATTGCTCTTTCCAAATACATCTATAAGAAAATCTGATTCATTTAATGAAGAAAAACACTTTTATATGAAAATGATATTTGTGTTATTTAAAAAAGAATAGCGCTTTAAACATACTTCAATCATTATGTAGCTACGAAAAATTTATTATTTTAAAAATATTAAATCCATGTTCAGGTAGAGACAGGAAAATGTTTCTTTTGTCCTTGGTTCAACTTAATTAATTTTGAAAATCGAAATTTTCAATTTCGAATCAGCAAAAATGTCAATACTAAAAACAAAACGACCTGAAACTTCGAAGAAATAATAGAACATAATATCAAATTAAGAAATAATTTTTTTTTCACCGCCGTGGCGGCCATTTTTATTTAGAATAATTCTTGTCTTAGGTAATACTGGTTTAAAGCTTTCTTATGATATTTCAAATTTTTCGTCCTATAGCCTAGCCATTAATTCAGCTTAAAATAATTATTGGATTCAACGACAATTCAACTGCTGCTTGAATATATTTATTGAATTACAAGGAAATTCTATTTCGATAGCCACTAATCTATAATCTGGCAACCATCGAACATACAAAGTAAGCGAACATACATCATAAGCCAGACACGGAAAAAATAATTAATTGGAGTTTAGAACTGTTCAATACTCGAGTTCTCTTGCTTTTCCCTGAACCGGAACCCACCGAACCCAGGCAATGTTTTTTTTTTTTTGTTATTTATGTTGTGTTTCCAATGAAAATCGCCATTTTCCGTTTCGCGGTTGTTTCCACCCAAATATGTGTGGGCATTACATTATAGTATCAAGAGCCAAAGTGCTATCGATAAATCATCAACGACAACGGTGAAAGTTTCAACCATCAATTTATATAGCGGCTGTTTCGAATTCAAAGCATTGATATTACATGATAGCATATTTCGAACATCATACTTAAAATATACGCTAAGTTATATTATAACTGTGTTCTTACAAGGATTGCAAATGAGCAGCAGTCATAAAGAAACCAAAAATAAAATATTGAAATATCTATAAAAAGCAATATATTTCACCGCTATTGGTTTTTGTTTTGTTTTTTCCAACTGTGTGTTGTGTGTAGGTTTTGAGGATTTAAAAAATGAGAGTTTTTGAATTTTTTTTTAATAACGTAAATCATTTTCAATAATTCTTCTATAATGAAAAAACTTAATAAAAAAAAGGAAATGAAATATAACACTTTCAAAATACCAAACCTTAAAATATAATATTTTCTATTTTGGTATCAATATAAATCATAATATGTAATTTGATTCGACTTTTTTTTCTGCCGCAAAAATGTTGATATCGGATAAACAACAAATAACTCAACGATATCCTTTCATTTCTTAATCAACTTAATTTTTTTTCTATCAAAATCCCAGACATAACGATTTGATAAAAAAACCCTAACAAAAAAATGATATTAAGGGATAAAAACATTTAACTTCACTTGATTGATACGTCCAACGAATATTTTTCTAGATTAAGATATACGAAGAATTCCTTAATGTAGCAGCTGTGAAATGTTTTTTTTTTTTTTGTTTAGGTTCGCATGTTCACGGATAGTTTGTTTCTTAAAATATGGGTCAACTTTCGTCAAAATACAACATTTTAAGCAGTTTAATTGAAAATGACAACAGCACTGGCATAAAAATGAATGAAATGTGTCACGAATGGCCAGTGGACTAATTTGTTACCACATGCCATAACCGTGAAGCGCAGTATTTTGTTTCGTTTTATTCTTTCTTGGGCAGTCGACAGAGGATTTTATTTTTGCAAAATCAATCATTTCAAAGTTTTTGGTTAGAATTTAAATATTGGTAAGCTTGGAGTTGAAAAACTAAAAGTCTTTGATTTTGTTTGTAATATTAACTGTTAGGGAGGTATAAGAAAAAAAAACGGAAAAGGTTTACTTATAGGCCCTTTTACTTTAAATATAGCAGTCTTATGAAAAAATAGCGTATATAGAAAAAGACAGATAATTAAATTTTCTATGGAAATAGTTTTTCTTGTACAATAAGCTTCTCCTAATATATCGGTTAAAATGTTTTTTTTTCAAAATGGCGAACAAAGTATTACACTTTCAACCACGCCATTTTAACTTACGACTTTAGGTAGTATACGGTAAGTTTTGATTTAGTTAAAAAAATCAAACGCGAGATATTCATCAGATCTTGAGAAAACGATAAAAAAATAAGTCACGCACATAAGGCACAAACTACTACCGCGAATTTAAAGTTTTTTGATGATGAAGCGATTTTCAGCTTTAAAAGTAACGGTTGTTGTCATTTAACGATTACAACAAAACTTATTGAACGGCCCCAACGATTTTGATGTAATTTTTTCTGTTGGTTGTTCAAAAATAATTTTTACAAAACATGTCTGCTATGGAACGGTGTTTTTGATTTTCGATTATCTCACTAATGATTTGACAGATTGCGATCAAATTTTTTACGATATATTTTTATAATACTGTAGACTTGTAGACCAAAATTAAAAAAATATTTTTTTTGGATTCTTGAAGAAAAAAACTCAATATTTTGAAAGGAAGTAGATATTTTTTTTTCAATTTTGAGTATATTATGAGTTGGGTTCTATAATTTTCAAAATTCAGATTACAGAACTCTGCATTCTAAAAATCTGTTTTCTTTTTTCGAAATTCTGTGAATCCAAAATTCAGATTTGGCAAAAAAGTAGTTTTTCACGGCGCGCTTATAAGCTGATATGTGCCTCATGAAAAGGAAATTTTTACAAGCTAATAACTCGTAGAATTTTTTGAGTCGTGCGTGAGTCACATAACCCTATAATCTCATTATACCGGTCTTAGAAAACCTGAATTTTGGTTGACTTCAAAATTTCAACCTGGTTTTAAAAGAACTAAAGGGTGTCCCAACAAGAACGCAAGATTTAAATTTTAAATAAAACGCAGATACATATTTAATCACTCGAGGATTTTACTCGCCCCAAATGCGACAATTCTGCCTATTGACGAAGCCATCAAGATGGGAATGGGCCTCGTCACTAAAGATGATTTTATCAGCAATCAGCATTTTCATGTTGTCTCTCCTGTAGCGCTCCATTTTTATTAACCTTATACCTTCTACTAACAAACAATAATAATTGTTCAAATGCCAAACAATGACAATTCGAATGGCGCCAAATTTAAATCTTGCGTTCTTGTTGGGACATCCTTTATATTAATGGAAATAAATCATCAAATCAAAAATATTTTCGGTTTTTGATACCCCATCGTTTTTTGTTATCTATTGAAAGTTTTTTTGTGTGTGTAATACTCTGTGAATTTTGTTAATTAAATAAAAGTTGTTCAACGGGGACTAAAAAAATGTTCAAAATTATTCCAGAGTTTTAACGAATAGATTTACAAAATTTTTAAATTATATTTTATATTTATTTATTTATATTTATATATATATTTTAAACCTAAATTCAACTCTAGAAATTCTCAAATTTTGCATTATGGAAATTCTTTTTTGCCTCTGTCGACTGGCCTATTCTTGAAATGCCTTTTTCTAATTTAATGTTCAACATTCTTTATATACATACCAACTCGTAAACAAAGAAACAACAAAAATAAATTAAAGGAAAAACACATTTTATGTTTCTGCACAAACTACGTAGATTAAAGTTCTTAAAGTTCCCAAAAAAAAAGGACTTACAGAATTTTCGAAGTAAATAAAACATTGTGTCTTGTGTGTTGAAAAAAAAGTTATGAGCGCTTTGGCGTTTTGTGGTTTATATCGTTAATCTTTCATCGGATTTTGTTTCAACACGCAAAATGAATTAATTACAGAAAAATAAGAAAAAAAATACAACTCGTGGTTGATTTTTCTTCTTTGGAAGAAGAAGGAAAACTCTGTAATTTTTGTAGTCTTTTAAAACAAAAAAAAATTCATTAATTGTAAGTCTTACACTATCTGCTTCAAAATGAATTTGTTTAAATTGCGGCTAACATTTTTCGTGATGGAAATTAATTGAACTGCACATCATTTCAAATTATCATAATTGCCGTTCTTACTTTTTTTTTGTAAATTTTTTTTCTGGGTTATTTTTCATGCATAGTAGGATTTATCGATTGAGTTAGCCATTAGCTTATTGAATTTTATAGTATTATAATGCACATCGGGGAATTTCAAGCCAATGAAGCACGAGTGCATAGGATAGTGTTCTAGTTTTCAAAAGATTAATATCTATGGATTAAAAAATTATTTTGCCATTTAAGTGGAAAGTCAACTTTATGATTTGAAAGATTAGATAAAGTTTTAAGGCAAAAGCTTTTACATGTTTTATGTACGAGTACATTTTTTCAGTTCAGAATGACAATGATGGGGCTGTATAATATTTACAGTGAAACTTACTTATCCAAAAAAAGTGTTAAAGATTCAAAAACAAATTTTCGTAATATGATTTTTTGGGACAACCCAAATGAATGTTTAAAAAATTATTCTAATGTGTCTCTCAAGGTATATTAAAGTTGTGAAGGGTCTTCAAACAATAGTGAGAAGTGATGTTAGTTTTTAGTCTTTTGTTAATCCAAAAGACAAACCAGGTTAAATTAAATATTATTTTATAGTGATTTTTCACTATTTCAAAACATTGCAATTACTGTATTTTACTTATAAAAAATCAAGACTAAACCAATGAATATTGCCGATATTAAAACGGTGCGGAACTTAATTGTTTTGTTTTTAAATTAAAGCACAACCGATTCCCAGTTTTTAGCACATCGTTATTGGAATATTCAAAAACAAATATTCCATCAGTAATAAGTCAGTTAATGGCCAGAACATGGTCAAGTGGTTTTAGAAATTGGACAGCCATATTTTTTAGATGGTTTTTGAATTTTTTTTTAAAGCTTATAAGCACCTCATTTTTGGAATTAAAAAAGCCATTAAAAAAGTCAGCTGGTTTCAGAAATCGGTCACCAAAGACATTTTTACCGATTTCTTAAAGTTTTTTTTATGTCATAGAAAATTACCTTTTGGGAAATTCTCAAAAAATCTAAAAGATTACTAGATTTTCATAAAAAGTCAACTTTTTAGAGCAAATTGGTTTGCTATTGAATTTTTTTTGGTACACAAACGCTTTTGACAATGTCAATCAATTAATAGATGGATAAAAATATGGCGGATAGAGTAAAATGAACTATAAATCATTATCATTCAGTCATTATTCGCAATCAAAAATAAACTGATATTTTTAATGGAGTTGAGAATTACATGATTTGATGCTAAAACTTCTTTTAATTAAATTTTTGAATAAATATGTAAATATTTAAGTAATTTTTTTGCAATTTTTATCTCGATAAAGTTTTGTTTTAGAAAAATCAAATTTATGCCTTGAAAAGCTTGTTTTGGTCTGCAATTTCTTTAAATTTTAAAGAAATGATTTTTTTTTTTAATTTTTAATTTTCACAAAATAATAAAATTTTTAACAATTTTTGATTTTTATCCTTATTTTGGTTGATTTAAGTAACTTCAAATTTATAAAGCGTATAGATTATTTAAATGTCACTTTATGATA
Source organism: Syrphus vitripennis (assembly GCA_958431115.1). Taxonomy (NCBI): domain Eukaryota; kingdom Metazoa; phylum Arthropoda; class Insecta; order Diptera; family Syrphidae; genus Syrphus; species Syrphus vitripennis. The sequence continues at coordinate 84,353,518 of OY288109.1, forward strand.
AAAAAATAGGTTCGGAATACAAATTTTAAAAAATAAGTTTTATTTAGCTCTATTTTAATTTCTAACAATTTTATTAATTTTCTATAAACTTTTTCTTATTCAGTGACTCTAGAAATATATTTAATTTAGTTTTTTTAAATAATTTAAATAAAATTCATAATACTCCTTTCAGCGAGCGTTGCGGGAATACAAAGCGAATTTTCTGGAAAACCAAAAGCTGTTCCGTTTTTTTTTTAGATTTCCAAAGGAGCTTTGGGAAAAGGTTGAAAATGTGAGCAAAAACCATGTTACAACAAATGGTAAATTCACAAAACTTCATACAAGAAAAAATACACAGCAAAAGTAATTATTTTATTATTTTAATAAATGTAAATGATTTTTGAATACGGTTTTGCTTCAAACATTTATGACAGCATATGCATACTCCATTTTTTTTTTTTTTTTTTGAAAAAGCTGAACAATTATTGCAGAAATGGTTGGAAAAAAAAAATGCAAAATTGCAACACTTTTAATCGAAAATATTTTGAAATTTTAAAAAATAATTGGCTATATTAAAGTTAACAATCTTTTATCGCGAAATTTATAATGAAACTTTTATAAATTTTTTTTTATAATGTCTGTGCAGTCCTCATACTTTCATAATTATATGTATAACTATTTGTCGTCATTTCCGCTTCTTTAAAGATTCAATTGTTGAAACATTGAATACTATTATTCTCAAATAAACTAAAAACACTTTTACCAGAAAACTGAGCTTAATTTTAAATTTAAAAAAAACGCATCACCTTTCAAAAATGTTTATCTTTTATTGCAACCCAAATATAATTTTCTTTCTTACCATCGACAAAGAACAACTAATCACCAAATGCACTTCAAATTTGCAATTTCATTGAAAATACTAGTTCTATCCAAATAAAACCGATTTTATTACCAACCACCATAAATCCTTAATTTGCATTTAAGCTGTATTTATTGCAACCCAAAAAAATAATTTCGTTCATTTCAATTTAGCTCTTAAGATATTGCATGAAATGAAATAAAAACACCGTAACGCAGTCTCAATGCCTCTTCATCATCATCATCATAAGAATCATCAAACCAAATGCTTCAAAATCATTCAGTCTGTCTGTGCACGCTATACAGTTTTATTTGATTGCATCTACGATACGATAAAATACGATGCGATGGTTTAATGACAGTCTTTATTGTTTCGCTGCGGGTTTTGATAAGGTTTAGTCAGCGAAATGTGGTTTTTCACCACAAAATTACATTTCTGAACAGATAAAATAAATCCTATCAAGTGGAGGGGTATATCATAAAAGGCCACCCCACCCACAAGCACTTCTTTGTCTTCAGATGCAATCAAATATTGATGTTGAATAAGTTGAATGATGCTTTCAAAATTAATTGAAAGCTCTGTGCACCCACGCACAGGTTAGGAAAATGAGATTTTTTTTTAGTAGTGCCGTAAAATGAAAAAATATTTTTTTTATAAGGAGAAGTGCATTGCACTTTTTTTAGATTTTTTTTTAAATAAAACCTGTGATATAACCGCGTTATTACTGAATAACAACTCAAAAAGATTGCTAATAGACAAAAAGCTACCTAAAGCTAATAAACGTAATGGTATGAACATGGCTTTAAGTCCAATGTCTCTAGAAAAAGAATTTGTATTTAGTTTTCATGTTTCTGTAAAGGCTGATTTTTTAGTGGTATCGAACTTTAAGCTGTCAACACTCTTTTAGCTGGCGGCCATTTTAACAGCTGTCATGTGATCTGTGTTTAGGTTGGTTTGGCATTTAAACAAATTCTGGTTAATGGACCCAAAGCAAGATTGCAGTTGATTTCGATTTTCATAAGAGCTCACTTTTGGATGAATGGCTACTTCAATAAACAAAATTGCCGTTATTAGAGGGACGATAATTTTCAAGTGTATTTTGAGACACCGTTAATTCTAGAAAATCTGATTGTTTAGGTGGAATCACGATGCTGGCAAGAACGTTACATTAAATTGTGACCGCTATAGAACCATGATTGCTGACTTTTTTATTCCTAAATTAAACAACCATGATGTGAAGTAAATGTGGTTTCAAGATGGCGACGAAATATGTCACACAGCACGTGACACAATTGATTTATTGAAGGAAATGTATGATAACCGCATATTTTCATGTTTCGGACCCGTGAATTCGTCGCCCTAGTGACACAAGAACGTAACTTAATTTTTTACGATTTTGGACTGGGTATGTCTTCTTTTTTAAAATATAGCATTCTATATTGTGGGAAAAAATTGAACCTCTAAGTGAAGTAGCTTAGAAGTTAGCACTTTTCGTAAGAACATTTTTTTATTTGCAAAAAACATGAAAAATGGTAAAAAAATCACAAAATCGTCTCTCCTAAAAAATTCCAAATATTGACATACGTTTTTATGTCACAAAGGCGACGAATTGGCCTCAAAGGTCGTGCAAAGTGATGATGAAGTCGCTAGTCTACACCGAGGAAAATAATCGCAGCGTGAAAGTGATCGGAAATCGGACTCCAAAATTATATAGCGTCCGAGCGAGCCGATGCATATGCCAGAAATTATATTTAAATTATATTATTAAATTTTGAAAAAATGATCTTTTTTTTATTCCATTTCAAAGTTCTATACATCTGACAAAAAACATCTAATACGCTTTTTTTTATTTCATAGCTCCTGTTTCTAGCTCAAAAATGAATAGGTTCTTAAAGGACAATTGAGGACGAAAGAACACTTGGTGAAAATTGATAGAGTCAGACATTGAACCACCAAATAATAAACCTAGTGAAGAAAGAATTTTCAAAGACTTTCCTTCTCGGCAACTTCTAAAGGTAACGAGTTGAATTCCAAAGGTTACAATTGATTTATCAACCTAATTCACAAAAAATTGAAATTTAACAATGAAAGTATTAAGTTGATTTGATTTTTCTATTCGTTCCTGCATTTTTTTAGAATACAAAAAATAAAAAAAAAAGTTTAAGCTAATGGAATCCCCTTAGGTAAAGAAAATTATCTTAAAAATTCCAGAAGTTTAGTTTAAGGTTTTTTTTCCTGCTGTAGGATAAAATATCAAAAAAAAAAAGAAGTAGAATTCAAAAGTCATAAAGAATACGATAAGGTACGAGTATGTATGTGTAGGAAGGTACATTATTTATTTCTATTCGTCATGGCTGAAAGGATTTCTTTTTAGTAAATCAGACCAACACCCTGCAGGGCTTTCAATCCATTAAAAAATAATGTCGGATGGAAAAGGTTTTTATATATTCTCTATAAAAGCCTATATAAAAATAATTTGAGCAAAAAAAAAACTTTTATCAGATAAGTTAAAAGAACTTTGTGGTATATGTAAAAAAAAAAGTTTATCTTGCTAAATTTATTTTTGTTTTAGAACTATAATGCATAATTTGTAGTTTTAAAGATTTAAAAGAAAGTGTTTTTTTATTTGGATTTTATTTATAGTAGGTACAGTATAAAATTCCCAAAAGAAACAATCCACAATATCGTGTATGGTACCCCTACATATGGTACAGTTGTCAGAAGAAAAAAATATGCTGTCATTTCATTGAACTAATGCGAAAAACATATCTACATATCATATTATGTGATAGGTATATAATTTAATACATATCAATTTTTGCCCAAATTTTAACTTTCCTCGCAATTTCGGCAAAAAAACAAAAGTGCAAGGGTGTGTTCGTAGACTCACCCAAAATTGACTATTTCTCCCAAACTTCAAAATATGACCATGGTAGAAAATTTTACCTTGCTGAATGCTACCGTGGTAACGCGTGATAAATAAATGACAATATTTTACGAAATTCGTTAGATATCCTTTTTTATTTAAATGTCAAAATTGGAAAAATAAAATATAAAGATAAAAGCCTAATTTAAAAACCTTCGAGTAATCTAGATTTTTGTCAAATTATAAACTGTCAATTTTTTTTTCAATAATTAATTAGTAATTAAATTAGACAGTTGTTAGAAACTTTATAAAATATCAGAGTTCCGTAAGTTTTAGGCGACAATGACGTCATAATCTTTCAAATGATGACCCTACTCTATGAACATAGCAAAGCAATCCAGAATCAGGAAAGCATCCAACTTGACTTTAATTTTTATCGCTAGTAGCCATACTGCCACCCTGGGCGCCCCTCCTCCTCGCTTGGGTTCACCTTGGTGTGGTGAGGAGGCTTACATTCAAATCCTCAGCTGACCAGCTGTAGATATAGATTTTATTCCCTAAATCTTCAGCTGGTCAGCTGTGGATTTGGACTAACTAAGAAACCCAAAACCCAATGACAACTATGACTGATACAACAAACAAAAATAAAAAGCTAACGGGGATATACGCTAAAGAGTCGGTAGCAGTCGCGACTACCGGCGATGGCTTGGGTTCGCAAGAAAACAAGTCGCCAGCGACAAAAAAGACACAACTCGGACAATGACAGACGAAGAAGAGGACCTACTCCTGAACCCCTCGGGGTTAAAGATGGAACTAGCACCGGAACAGTTGACAGTGACGACATCATTGACTAAACTGTAGGAGGACAGTCTAACGACTTGGCAAAAAGGTTTTTGGTAGGAACTTACAGACGCGGAACGGAAAAGACTGCTGAATGCTCATGCTTTTCTGCAGATAGAGCTTCCAAAGAATAATGGGCCAGCTACCCATTCTTCAGAAGAGGCTGCCTCTGGGAAAAGCACCGGCGCGGCACAAGAGAATTGATTGGACCGCCTACTTCACGTGTTGGTAAAACCCACATTAACAGGAAGGCGATCTCATCTAATACTCCAGCTGAGACATTAAGGGACAGACAACGTGTACCAACTACCGGTTTATCTGACACACCTGCCAGATGTTGCATTCAACATCCGTCTCCTGCGGGTTTGACAGGTGTTAAGATTTTTTTTCGTTAAAAATTCGAAAATTTTCTTTTCGAAAAGTTATAGGTACGTTAATTCAGATTCAGAAAAAGTCGATCACGTCAAGTGTTCGAGAAATCTCCAGTTGAAAATCACAAAACTTTCGTTTTAGTAGTCACATTTGAAATTATGTAAGAATTTTCTGAGCACAGTTTTTCAACTTTCTTGCTTATCAACTCGAATCTTGGTTTAGAACTGTAAAATCAGGTAAATCTAAAATTGATATTTTGGAAATCAACTATGCATATTTCAAAAATATCAATTTCAACAGAGAATCTGATGTTATTAAAGTTATATTATTCCAGATTCGAATGCGGCATACCGTTAAGCCTTTGAAAAGTATATTTTGGTTTTTAAATACAACTCTTCAGGTAAGACTCTTTCAGCTTAAAAATGTTCCCAACCAGTGTTGTTTGTTATTCTAATTTTGTACTATCTTTTAATTCATTATATTTGAATGAATTTTGGGTAATCAATTGCAAGCAATGTAATCATTGCATAAGTTACAAATTTAAATTCAAATACGCAACAATACCTAATTGAGAAAATTTGGTTGAAATTCAGACAGTAAATGTATTTCCTAAACTTTACCGTTAAAAGAATCAAAAACAAACAAACTGTACCTATCAACGTCTACCGAAAACTTTATTTATTGTCAATAAAATTAATTACAAAATAAAACTAATCAAAACTATTCTCATCAGGGTTTGTGTCTACCCTACAATTTGATTGATTTAATTTTGTCTCATTAATCCTTTAGAAACTTTTTACATGCACAATTTTCCTCCAGGACATTTAAAATTCCTGTTCTAGCTATGTGACATTTCTTTAAAATCTAAAATAAAGTAGGTTGGTAGATTCTCATTGTGTTTCATTTAAATTAGTTGCATGTTGCCATTGTAGTTAACCATCAGTTTGTCGTAAACAAAATGGGGTTGCACAAAAGCCCTCCAGCAGGTATTATATCCTTCATCCTTCAAGATGTACAATTTCAAATTACCGTGTCTGCTATGTTTTCTATTGCAAAATGACCTAGTTAATATGAGCTTGTAAAGCGTGTAAAAAGTAAGCAAGGTCGATGGAAAATATTCCCTCGCATATATACTTATCCACTGCATCCTGCTAAAGGACTTTTTCAATTTAAAGTTGAAAAGGATTTCACTTGATTTTTTTTTTTTTTTTGTTTTATTAATTTTTACTCTTACGGAATTCGAAATGTGAAGACTGGAGAAAATGTTTTTACTTCATTTTTCATATAAGACAGCATATGTGACAAAGGACAACGCCATTCATAAGATACTGGTGTATAGTAGGAGTGTTGGAAAAATTGGTAAGATAGGTAGGTACGTGTATAAGGATGTGCTTTATAATATCACAGATGTGTAAAGTGAAATAAGTTTTATTTTCACAGCATGTACGATGCACACTCAATTTAAGTTTCGCTCATCAGTTATCGTTCGAACACGTGTTCATTGTTTTTATAATGTATGTAGGTGGCATTCGGAAAATTTTATTTTTGAAATTTTTGTTTGAGTCTTTTTTATAAAACCTATATGATCCAAATAAAATTGTTGCATTTATGTTTTGTTTACTATATTCTGAAATAAATATGGCATGTTTTAGTTTTAAATATTTTTTAGTTTGACATTTTGTTTTACTTTTATTTGGAATGGTTCAAATTGCATAATTTTATGAGACGTCGTTAAATATAATTTTTTTCATTTCTATTTGGAAGCCCAATATATTCTCTTAAAAATCCAAAATATTTTTTTGAGAAGGAAGTTGTATAGCCAATAGGAACAGTTGAATGTTCTTGTGTAAATAAAAAAGCAACACAATTAGAGCCAATCAAAAGACTAACAATCATATAAACCTAACATAAGTAAATTTTCAAGTTTTTCGACTTTAAATCACCTCACGAACACCCTGTACACCATTTTCTTTAAAATGCATGTGCTGTTTATTAAGTTTTCTCCGAAGAAGCGAACCAAATGAAATAGAAACATCTTTTTTGTTTCATATCTGGTTGTTAATAGTGGAAGTGGGAACCTTGACCTCGAAATTTTTGAATGGCCTTATAAAATTAATTTGTTCATCGTTTGTCTAATCTTTAAAATCGTTTGTCCAACCCTAGTAAAAAAAATTATTTAAGTTTTATTTTTTTTACAGGAAACAAAAAAAGTGACCTAGAAGGAGTTGTTAGCGTACGTTAACCACGAGTTAAAATTGATTGTCCAGCGCGAGGAAAAAATGTATTCAAAATTTAAAATTTCTTCGTAATAACAAAATGATTTTAGAATCAGAAAATATACCCTTGCCTTCAGATCAGTATTAGTGTTGCCACATTTCTGAAAACATATTTTTTTTTTAATTTGAAAAATGTAGTATATATTTTTTTTTTCAAATTAAAAAAAAAAATTAAATCGTTTCTTTATTCATTAATGGAAGTTGCATGCTATGACCGGGTTAAAAAAAATTTGCCTATACTATTTAATTATTTTTAGTAATGCCATGTTTCTACAAACATATTTTATTTGAAAAGGAAAATGTTAATTTGTTTTCAGAATTTAAAAAAAAAATGTTTTTCTTTAAATAAAAAAATGTATAAAATTAACAAAAAAAAACAGGCTGGGTGCGACCCACACTGATAATTTCCCATTTGTGATCTTGAAAACTTTATATTTAGTTTTTTTCAAATAAGCAAATTTTTTTTTATATTTTTTGTCAAAAACTGTCAATTAAATATTTGTCAAAATTTAACCTTTCATAAAAAATTGTACTATGTATAAAATAAAACATTTTAGAAGGCACAATCGTTGTTCGTTCTCAGGATATTCAAGCTGAAATACAATTGTAACTACTTTTCTTTAGAATTTTTAACAGTTTTTGATTTTTGTTAAAAAACTGCCCATTCAATATTTGTTAAAATTTTATCAGTTGCTAACAATTATGTTATGTAGAATATAAAACAAACAAAAAGTCAATATCGTTACCCGTTTTTGAGAAATTTGAGTCGAAAGACAATTATACCAATTTTTGGTAGAATTTTTTGTAGTTTTTAATTTTTTATAAAAAAAACTGTCCATTGAATTTTTTTGACATTTTCACCAGTAGTCAAAAACAACATTTTTCGTAAAATAAAATTATTTTAAAGTTAATATCGTTTTTCCATCTAAGGATATTCGAGTTATAAAATTTTTTTTTATTTTTTTCTGATTTTAAAAAATAACGGTATATCGATTTTTTTCCAAATTCATATCAAGTTTGTATGACGTCATAATGTGTCGAATAAATTTTTTTTCAAGTCAATAGCATTATTTTTTCGTGAGATATTTGAGCCCAACCAAAATTTTCACTTCTTTTTTAAACTGCTATAGTAAAAAAAACAACTAATTGAAAATTAATAAACGCCCTTTCAGCTTCTTTCGAAGTTATTATCTGTAAAACAAAATTTATTTCAAGTCGATATCTCTACTCGTTCTTGAGATATCGACGACGAAAAATGGTACCAGAACGTACGGACGTACGGACGTACGTACACACGCACACACACACATCTCTCTAAAAATGATTGATATAGGCTCTAGGGACCTTGAAACGTCGAGAAATGTCAAAAATTTCAATTTGACAGATCGGACCGATTACAATAACTCCCTATGGGAAGTTAAAAAAACTTTTTATTTATTAATGCCTGCAAATTAATCACGTTGCTCAAAAAGGACGTTCAACAAATAGTCCTGAATCAAGCCTACACCCTCACAAACACATTTTAAAATTATTGCTAGTTTTGATCAGAATTCAAAAAAATGGTTTTCGTTATTCAAGCCAAGATTAGGACTACTTTGCAAAACGATTTATAATGTTGCCAAGTTTCTGCAAAAATATTTGTTGAATTTTGTTTTTCAAAAATAAAATTCATAAAAATTCCTTTGAGTTGGTTTTACTGTAATATTTTTTACTATTATTTTTAATATTATTATAAAGGACCGTTTAGAAATAACTAGTACTATTTATTTATTTAAAATTATTTTTTTTTAAATATAGTTGAAATATATTTTTTCTTTACGATATAAGCTTGTTTTACTGTACTTTTTTTAATTAAATATATAAATTATTAAATGCACACGCGAGAGACTTATTTCTAAACTTTTGTAGGGTTTGTTATTTATTTAAAATTATTTAATTTTTTTCCAGAACAAAAAAAAAAACAAAGTTTTGTCTTGAAAAAAAATTAATTAACAAAATTTGTTATTTTTCAAGAGTATGTTTGAAATTCTCAAACAAAAACGCAAAAGGTCAAAATTACGAAATTAATGTAGATGCATTATACACATTTATTATCCAGCTTATCGAGATCTCGCTAACCCATCACAATGTGCATTCTGAAAAAATTTGTATTCATAATATGTTTCAATGTTCTCAAAAAACAAGAACAACGGAGAACACCATTGTATTCATAAAGTTTAATACTCAAGTTCTGTATAGCTGCTCTGAAGCAAGTAAAGTGCACGTACGAAAAAAAAATTCCGCAACGATAACTGAAATAATTAATTAACCACTTAACCGAATCCATACCTCCCTCTCTCTACTGTGGGATGTGGGTGCGGAACAAACTCAGCTTATTGATGAGATTGAAGGAGCATGATTCCACTGAAGTTTTTGATCAACAAAATGAAATATTTTGTAAGCCAACCCAAGGGCAGTTGATGGTTTACAAGATAATTTAATTGACTTACGTTTCAAGTAGGATATTTATTGGTGCATATTTTTCATTGAATGTTATAATATGTTAAAATATCTCGCTTCTTATTAAATTAGTAATTAAATTTTGTTGAATTACATCAAATATACATAAAAACTGCTTCTGCATTTTTTTTTTGTCCTAATGTACTTAACTTATAAAGGGCGTCCCAACAAGAACGCAAGATTTAAATTTGGCGCCATTCGAAGTGTCATTGTTTGACATTTGAGCAATTATTATTGTTTGTTAGTATGTAGAAGGTATAAGGTTAGGAGTTCGTTAATTGGGTATTGGAGAGACAACATGAAAATGCTGATTTTGCCGATAAAATCATCTTTAGTGACAAGGCCCATTTCCATCTTGATGGCTTCGCCAATAGGCAGAATTGTCGCATTTGAGGCGAGGAAAATCCTCGAGTGATTCACGAGAAGCAAATGCGTCCTCAACGTGTCACTGTGGATGTGGTTTCAACAAGACGGCGCGCGCCACATCTCATACAGCCAGAGAAAAAATTCAATTGCTGCATCAGTCATTTCCGGTCGTGTTATCTTACGTTTTGGAGACCAGAATTGGCCGCCTAGATCGTGCGATTTAACACCATAGGACGTTTTTCTTTGCGGTTTTTTGAAGTCGATGGTTTATGCGAATAAGCCGACGAATACTCAAGCCTTAGAAGAGGAAATTGGACGCTGCATTAATGAAATACCGCAGCATTTATGCAAAACGGTCATTGAACATTTCATTAAAAGATCGCGTATGTGGCAGCAAAGCCGCGGCGGCCATCTGCCCGATGTGTTGTTCCATACATAACCTCATCCTGTCTACTTTACGATATAATAAAGAATTCGCGATTTTTTTTTAATATCTGCGTTTTATTTAAAATTTAAATCTTGCGTTCTTGTTGGGACACCCTTTACAGCTTGGTTAACATTAAAATTTATTCAAATTTAGTATTAAATTATTCTGGGCTATGGAAGAATACTTAAATGAAGTGTTGAATTTACGTCACAGATGGCGGATGTTAATGTTAAGAAAAATCAATATGTCCCCACTTGCCATACCAAAATAACAACAAACAAAAAATCGCATTTCTTTTGTCTGTGTATTTCATGAATTGAATTTTATCCTTGAATTGGCCTTGAAGGAGAAATGAATAAAAAGGCACGTATCAGCAACAAATCATATTTTAAATTCCTTTTGTTAGATATTCCGCCATATACTCGTATAGGCCTATCCTTAAATATTATTTAATTATAGAAATAGAAATACACGCTATTGTGTCATAGAATTGAAGTCGTTTATTAACTTAACCAGAACCTTGGTATAGATAAGTATCGTGTTATCTAAAGGAATGAATAAGGATATATTATAATGCGGGATTCAAAATGGAAATCTTTTTTTGCTGGTGATGTGAAATAGCGCTAAATGAAATAAAAAAATGATATTATTACGTTTTCAAAAAAGAAATCAAGCAAAATTCATAGCTTCGCTTTATTTTAATAGAGAAATTCAAATAGGGCCAATTTGGCGATATATTGTTTTCAAAATTTAAAAAACCGGTAAAAAATAATCGTTAAAAATAAAGCGAAATAAATCCAAAAATAATATATTGGCTGTTGGTTGAAAGAGAACAAAGTGTCGGTCTGTTCGTCTTTCTGTCTGTACCTCGACTAAACTTCAGCAGAAATTTAATTTAAATTTTGGACTAAAGATTTTAAGGAGATTCCTTAAAGGGAAATTTAATTTTTTTAGCTCCAAAAATAACGGTACCTGTCGTTATAATAAAACATACCTACCTCGTGGGGTTTTTTAAGTATGTTATTAAAAATATTTGATCAAAAATATTTTTTTAAAAATGCTATAAACGGTACTTCTCCAAGAACTGGACTTTTGGTTTTAGATTTTTTATCTATATTATATCTTATTAGTTATTAGTATCCCATATCAAAATTTAAAAAAAAATATAGGGGCATATTCATAGTCAAACTTTAGACCCGAGTTCAACTGGCCTAGTATCTAAAATTAACACACAGGTTAGAAACAGAAAGAAATTCGCAGCTCTGTTTAGTAAAAAACGGAATTCTACTACAATTTTGGCAGATAAAAAAAAAAAACTTAGTCAAAGAGTCAGCCGTTTTAAGGTTTGAGCTCCAGTTTATCTTTTAAACCCGGGTCTAAATTGTCTATGAATAACATAAGCTTTAGGTTAGCTTAGAATAGACAAAGAAAGAACTTGTCACTATGAATATGCCAGATGATTTTTGAATTTTTAAAAGGGTAAATATTTTTTTTTTGAAATTTTATTCATAAGCGTATATTATTAAATGCTAACAACTTGCATACCTACCAATTTTTTATAAAAAAAATATTTTTTTCAAAAACGATTATTGAAATTTTTTCTTCAAAATTTTATGTGATGGCATCTTCCTAAACTTCTTTTTTTTTGAAAAACTTAACTAAATAAGAGACAAAGAGGGCACAAATGAACAAAAACCGGTCAGCCAATTAGAAATTAATATTAATTCAAGATAAAAAAAAAATTAATTTAAAAAAATTTGACTGCTCTTTTTGAAATTTTGTAAAAAAAATTATTTTCAAAAATGTTGTTTAATTTTTTCTAAATTTGTGTATGCAATATTATCTGACATTTTTAAAATCTTCTACTTAAAAATAAATAACTAAACCTTTCTTCAAACCAATGAAAAAAAATTATAAAAGCAAGAAAAGAAATTTGAAATTATTTTTTTTGAAAAATTTTTATTTTTTGGACGTGCTTTCTAGAATTTTGAGATTTGTTTTAACCTTTTTTTTTAGAATTCACATATATGGCATGTAAAAGCATATTATAGTAGGCACCATTATTTTCTAATCCAAATGGATTAGATTACATATATCCAAAATATTGAAGACAGTATTAAAAAGTTTTAGGTGCCAAATTAAATTTTTTCAAAATTCCAAAAAAAAAATTCAAAATGTTTGTACGAGTATTGAAGGAATGTTATTTATACTTTTCTTATATTTTTTGATAAAAAATTGTGGAGCCGTTTTTGAGAAAATTAAAATTTTTCAAAAGACCCAAAAAATACTATAAACACTTTTTGGGTCTTTTGGTTTACCAATACTGATATTTTTGGTTTAAAAAAAAATAAGAAAGCACAACCTGGGCGCTATCCCAAAAACGATATATTCCCAGTCTGAGTGATATGAGTAGGTAGACAGAAAGAATTGCAAGAGCCACTGTTTTTCGTCTTCACCTTCATAATAATGTCAAGATTTATCCAAATCTCCAGTTCGAATTTTTCCTAAGAATTCAAGACTTGCCATTTATACATATCACAAAAAAAAAAGAAAATGAGAGTTTTCAAGTATTCTGTGAATTTGAAGTAGCACAAGAGAATACCAGAATTTTTTAATAGAATTTTTAATAATATTTCAATTTCCATTGTCAAAACCTTAAAAAAACATTTTTCTTTTGTAACATTTTATCCAAGCAAAGTATATATCCATGCAAAAGTTCTGGGAGATATTGTGAAAAATGTTGCTAATTTTTCATAATGAAACATCGACCAAAAATTTGAAATTGAATAATTACACAAAACGGGACAAAACCATTTGTATTATGTTAATGTGAAATATTTCAAAGTACAAAGCGCCTATAACTTTTTTTTTGTTAGGCAAACAAACAATAAAATTTTTATTTGAACTTGAAAAGATGAATCATTAATTTAGACCCAAAACTTTATGAAATATCACCCAAAATAATTAAATGGAAGGGAAAGGAAAGGATTTGTGTTTATAATGAATAAATAACCGCCACCACATGTTTAGATTAGCTTTTCCATTGCCTACTTAAACCGACATGGATTGGATATGTGTTTTGTGTTGAACAATATTTAATTTTGAGGATTTTCTTTTTCACTTATTGTATAAGTTTGAAATTGTAGATGCTTCTTCGTTTTCTTTGTGAAAATATTTCACAAGCATATGGGCATAAATTGTGGTTTTAGAAGCAAGTTTGAAATAAAACATAATAAATATTTACGTGGGAAATTCGAAATAGGAGGGAGGCTTTAGATAAAATGAAATTACCAAAGTTCTGCCAGAATTTATTTGTTGGCCTTTGATTTTAAAAAAGGTTTTGTGTTTAAAATTATCACTTCACACAGATATACTTAAAGTTTTAGAACTTCTAGGGTCCTGCATTAAAAATAAAGGGTGTTGTTTTTAAGGGACATAGAACTTTAAGTTGGCAACAGTTTTTTAACTGGCGCCATTTTAATAACTGAGGTTTAGTGTTTGGTTTGGTTCGGTATTTTAACAAAAAGTTTCAAAAAGTGCAAATTTATCCCGAACCCGATTTACATAAGAGAACTTTGTTGAATGGCTTAGTCAATAAATAAAACTGCCGTATTTGGAGTGAAGATAATCCACAAGTGTATGTTGATACGCCGTTACAAAGAAATGACTGTTTGGCGTGCTTTATGAGCATCTTGATTCGGGCCAGAACATTACAGTCAATTGTGATAGCTATAGAGCCAAGATTACTAACTTTTTCGTTCCACAATGAAACAACCATCATGTGTAGGAGCTGTGCTTTCGGCTAGATGGCGTTACATGTCACACAGCTCGTGACACAATTGGTTTATTGAAGTAAACGTTTGGTCACAAATGCTGGAAAAATTTATAGAACATTGAGCCTTTAGATTAAATTACGTCCAAGCCATCCGTGGCGGTCATATGACAGAAATCATATTTAAATTATAATGCCAAACAATTATTTTCGAATAAAGTCAATTTTATGTAAATTTAAAAAAATCATCGTTGTTTTATTTCATTTCAAAGTTATATACCTCTAAAAAAACACCCTATATAAACTTCTATTCGGCTTTAGTTCTTTTATCTTTTAAAGTTTACTTTCTTAGAGTTGTGACCTTTCGCATGGGCTTTAATCCGTTTTCAGACAGCTGATAAGATTATTATGTTAATTTCTTTGTTTCTTATGAATTGCTAATTTTTTTTTTGAAAATTAAACAAAATGAAGTATAGGTTTATGTGATTTCAAGTTTAGACTTTTTTTATAAAAACAAAATATAATTTTTTTAAATTCAATGCTACTTGAACTGTTTCCTCAAACAAGTTGCAAGTGATAACTACCTACTCATGCTAGAAAGTAAGTAAAGTAAATGCGAGTAAATCAAAATAAAATGTTGGTGGATTTCGGCAGAGAGAAATTTAAATGAAATTTTTTTTATGACCTTTAAGGTCAAGGAATGATAATCGTCAGACTTGAGTGTAAGTGGTTATAGGTAAAGAATCGAACACAGTGAACTTATATGACGCGCCCATAATTGCGATTTTGTGCCTTTTTTTCCAGTCTTCGTTAACTTTCGATATCGATAGCAAGAATGCTCATCGACTGCTCTTTCGAAAGTGAACTGACACATAAGCTAAAATGGTAGAAGCTGTCAATGGACAGGGTTACCACTTCCCACAGATTAGTTTGTAGTAGGTAACAAAATTTATAAATTCAGAGCATCTTTAGGGATGGGCCCAACGCCCCGCGATTTTTGGGACCCCATCAGCATCACCAACCAACGCCATCGGTGCAGTGACATAAGATCAAGTGTCATAAGGGCAAATTTGGGTGTTTGGCTTTATGTAACTTTATAAAAGCGACATAGGTCCAAATTTGAAGAGTTGGCATTAAGTCTTAAGTTGCTTTGTCTAAAAATTTCGAGAAATATGAAACTTTTTGACATATTTTTAACCAAGGATTAAATTTTGATTCGACAATTTTTTTACAATTTACTTTTTGGACCTCTTCTTTGTTTCCTGACAATTTTTATTGATCAATTTTTTTTCAATAAATTTACCAATTTTATTCTCGCAGCAAAATTTATTTGACATTAGTTTATGAAATTTTCTTTAACAAAGTTGTTTTCGTAATTTTTTGATAAATTTTTTTGCCATTTTTTTTAAGGACAAATTTTTTTTTGCATAGAACTTTTTTTCTGAACATTTATGTATTTGTTGAGCCATATTCCCGGGATTTAAAAACATTACAACATAATTTCTGACTGTTTTTGGCATTTTTTTGACAAAATTTATTTTAAGAACAAAATTTTGCAAAATTTTGTTTTTCCAATTTTTTTTCAAGTACATATTAAAATGCATTTCTATTTGAAAAAATGTTTATAATCACATCTGTCTGGTTAATGAAAATACCCTAAGCTGAGTTGGGTTGAGTTGAGTTGAGTTCAGTTGATTTGAGGAGTTGGATGATCCCAAAAATTGAAACAAAAAATGAAACAAAATAAGACACGGGAATCCTGGGGCCCTGAAACCAACAATAGTAATAAATATTTTCCCAAACTTCATTTTGGCTGTTTTGACTTTCAAACGTTCATACCTCAAGTTGTGCATGTATTTAAATTTTGGTTTGGCCTCACCATCAACATCAAGCCTCAACTAAATTTTGTTTCATACAGATTATTTATTTTTTTTTTTTTAATAAAATTAAAACATCAATGGATCGCACAAAGGAGTAAGCCAGTCATGCATTTTATTTTAAGTCACAAAAATGTTTGGCACAAATAGATACTTCACCCATAAGAAAAAGAATACGTCGTTTCGTAAATAAATTTCCAGCAAATTCATTAAAATAAATCCTAAATTTGCCTAAGCAAATTTATTTAGCTAACATACCTTTACACAAAATTGACACATCAATCAAATTCTAGGACAGAAAAAAACACCTACGGCTGGAAAATAGCTATCAAAGCAATCAATCCAAACACAAACATATAAAAAACCACAAAAACCAAATCAACATTTTCTATTTCGATTTCGACGTGACCTGCAAAATTCTGATAACCTAAACTTGTTTCGAAACAATCGTGGTTTTTTTTTCTACTCGTCTATTTGTAGTGTATCCCTTTTTTTGGTGTTGTTTTGAACGTACAACTTTCTATTACATAATAAAGGGCATCGGAGGATTAGCATGCATGCGTGCTTTGTCTTTTTTTCTTTTGGCTATTTTTTTAACGTTTATATGAAAGAAAAAAGTTTCAGCACAAAAGGTTCGTTTTCAGCAATGCTTTGAAGACATTTTTTGGCAATCCTTTAAATTCAACACATTTCTTTATTAAATTCTTTGATGAATTCAAATATTGAAAAAAGTTTGTAGCTACACATTTTGATTCGAAAATGAACTTTACCATTTACCTATTTCCTTTTCTTTTGTTATCTTCAAAAGCAAATTTTTAACACAGTGCACCACAAAAAAAAAGTATGTCACCACACAGACATCCATTTATGTTCTTTGTTTCCTCTTATCCTTTAAGAAATTTTCTCGTGTTTTTCTCTTGATACATTTGCAATTTAAAAAAGAAATACTCACAATAATAGGTACATTTGTTATCCATTAATCCAACCTCAAATGTTTTTTTTTTGTAGATATCCTGGAAAATAATCCTAAAGCAATGTTTTCACTTTTTAAGCGTTTTTTTTTTTTATTTCATTCTTTCAAACACACATCACAAGATTTTCTTACATGATTCTCGCATTTAATGTGAAATCCTTCGAGAAAATTTCGAATAAAAGAGAAAGGGAATGGGACCAAAAATACTAATCACACAAAGAACGGCCTTGTTTTTTTTTTTTTTATTTTTCACTTCTTTCACTTCAACACTGTTTGGAAAAAAAAACAAGAAAAAAAACTAAATAGGGACTAAAAGAACATCGATTTATTTGACTCTTTGTTTTACATCAAGGACGATCATTGGTAATGTTGCACTAACAATGCACTTTGCCACTTTTTATTGGAATTGAATTTCGTCACATAAATCATATCTAACCACTTCCCATGGTTCCATTATCCGTTTTCAAAAAAAAAATATTTCCAAACACGAGGTTTTTATAAACACAAAAAAGAAAGATGTGATTTCATGCGTTTTCAAATGTATGTCATGCGATCAATCTTATATTCAATAGCAAAACTCAAAGCGAACCACAAAAAAGACACTCATCGCACTCGGGGAGATGTCCGAATAGAGCGTTTTCTAACCATCAACTGTATGTCATGAAGGCAGCAGCAATTTTTTCGACCAGCAAAACGCCTCTTAGGAACGAATAAGAAACAAAAAATAATCCTAGAATGGAGTTTGCAGATGGAGCTTTTCCTCTACCCCGTGTAAACCATCCGACTGTATCCTTTTTGCAAGACTAACATAACACAGAAAAATAAAAAAAAAAAAAAAGTTATTCCTCTCCTTCGGTCCTCTTTTGCACACACAATCCGCTATAATATAACTTTGTGCCACACAACACCCATACACAAAAATTATTCCCATCCTTCCCATCCTTCCCATCCTCTACCATTACCATACCATTTAAAGTATTAGTTGTGTCCTTTTTCAAAATTATGCAAATGTTTATATCCGAAGGATGCCACATCATGTGCTACACTCTGTTTCCGTTTTTCGATATCTCCTGTGTGAGACGACTGTTAGTAGTTCATCCTGATGCGGTTAATGATTCTTGTGTTGAGACACGAGGCAAATGGGACACGGAGGAGGTGGCAAAACAAAGAACTAGAAGATTTCAAACACCTGTCACCACTAATACACTGTTACAAATATTTTCTCTCCCATTCACATGTCTAACCTTTATTATCATCAACTTTTTTTTTTTCTTGTCTAATGATGATGGCCAAATGTGAGCGAGCCCGAAAATACGTTTAAAGCTCTTGTGCACTTGATGTTGTAATTTCTGTTTTCTTTATCGCTCTGCTTTATTCATTCACTCTCTGTTCACCTCTATAATATGTAAACAAATTTGTGATTTTTCATTGCGAAATTTCACTTTTTATTCCTGTTTGTCACGATTTTCGTTTTCCCTGATTACGTAATGGGGAAAAATATAATATAGAGCACAACAATAACACGATAAAAGAGAGAGCGAGAGTCAAAAAACAAAAATCCAACATCATCTTCTAGAGCACATGGTGCTGGTAGTAGAAAATGAGGTGCTTTTTGAACTACTAACCTAAAAACATTGAAATGCGTTGAAAGGTTTTTTTGGCGGGAAAACATTTTGTTCGAAGCTTTTTCATTCTACATTATTGTACCTTATGTTTATCTTATTCCATCATGATACGCATACAACTCTTGTGCGTATTATGTTATTGTGTCATCTCTTTCTCTCTGCGAGAATAACGGAAGGACGATTTTGTAAGTTTTCTTGTTTTGGATATCTTCTCTTCTGTTATTAAAGATGTGTACTCGTAGTATGTGTATGTTGACGATTTATATTTGAATGAGATTCCTTTTGGTTTTTGTTATTAACAAGAAGCTTATTCTTAGCTGTTATGTGTGGAGGCATCCCTGATGAAGCTTCTTTTTTTTTAGTTAATATAGGTACCAAAAGTTGAAACTTTTGGTTTTGGAAGAGATTCTCTTTTTGAGATGTGTGCTGACATCTGTTAGAATTTGGTTTCTTTTAAGCAGAGACAATGTTTCGGGACGACGAAATAAAAGTTGTTTAAGCACTAGCGGTTATTTATTTGAATTATAGTTTTTGGTTGTGTAAACTTGGCCTCAAAAAGTATAATTCTCTCTATTCTATTTTTTTGAAAATATGTATACAGTTTTGGATAAAATCGATTTTGAAAAGTTTACGTACTTAGAAACACTACGATCAACACTACGACTTGGATAAGACGGTTTTAGGCTATGTACCTACCCGGGCAAAGATTAGTTTCGGAAAAGTGAGGAGTATGTATTATGAAACCGCAAAAATGTAGAGATATGCACTCTGCTATTTATTTCACCCTACAAATTGTCTAAGAAAATAAATTTTTCGTTTATTAAGAAATATTTTTATTCCATAAAAAATTCAACATATTTAAACAACACGTTGATTATTTTCAATTAATAAAAATGCTTACCGGTAAATGTAAACAATAAGTGAATCCAATAGTTAACTTACCTGAAAAGAAAGTTAAAATATTGAAATTAATAAAAAAAATAGTAAATATGATTTTATTCAAAAGTGCCATCTATCGGGCAATACATTTTTTGGTTTCCGAATAGTTTGTAATTCTTAACAATCAAACCAGGTTACTTCAAATAATTACAGAAAGAAACGTTGAATTTTCGAAAAATTTGTGGTTTTTGACTAAAAGGTAAGCAAAAAATAAAAAACTGCAGAAAAAATGCAGGAAAGTTAAAAATTAAAAAAGTATGTATACGCCCAAGTGTACAACAGTCCTGTTTAATTATTGTTACTTGATAGTTGGCTGATGCCAACTGATGTTAAGCACTATCCACCATCTATGTCTTTGGGTAATAACTGCAGAGTGTTAGACAGAAGACATGAATTGTTCACAACAACTTAACAACAACTTACACACTTTTTGAATTGATCAGTAGGTATTGAAATAAATCAATAACAAATTACTATTTCAATCATTATTACATGCATCAACATTTATCATTTACTCGTTATAAATTATTAATTCTTGCTGCATGAACTGCTAATTAAAATCAAACGAGAAAAAAAATATAACACCTTTCTAATTAACGAATTAAATTTTTTTTTGGTGTGATGACCCGTAAATGTCATTAAAAAAAAACTAACCCCTGCATGCAATTTAAAAACTTTACAAATTACCCTATTTCGAATGAATAGAATATTTCATTGAATTTATTTTTCATACATAAATAAAAGGTAACATTTTAAAATTAAAATTTACGGTCCAGTGATTTAGGTCAAATTTAGTAAATAATTATTTATTATACCCCGGACATAATGTTGAAAAACTAACTGGGGCTTTATAAAATGTTTTAATGAGGGTTGACATATATGTATGCACTCGTATACCTTCAGAGGTGAAAAATTTTGACACTTTAATTTTTATTCAGCAAGGCGTATTGGAAAACCAGTGTGCAGAATGATTATTATTGGGTTGATTGGTGAGTTTTCAATTTATTATATTTTAAATCTGACATGATTTTCTAAATTAAAAATTGAAAAAAGGTAATCAAGTTAATTAGTTCGCAGACACATGGAATTAGAATATGTTTGTAAAATTTTTTTAAAAGTCATTCATAATTTTAGATAAATTGGAGTAACTCCAGGTGTTGTTTAATATCCATTTTGCGTCATTTCCAAAATCATTACAATTTTATTTTTTTTTTCTTTAAGAAAATTTTCAAGGCTATAAAATTATTGATTTTTAAGAAAATTGAACTACAGAGTTTTTCAAAACTATAAACATTTTTATAAAAGAAAGAAATTTTTGTGGTATTTTCGTAATAAAAAAATTCATTCAAAAAATGAAAAATTAAACATTTTTTAACCAGAACGTCAAAACCAATAACGTCGTGCTATAATTTTTTTTTTAAAGCCAGACTTTCTCTCTCATTATTTTATTTCTAAGATCAAAATCTTGAAGAATTTTTTTTTATTTTTCATTATTGCGAGCAAGTACTTTTGTTTTCAATATTCAATGTTCACATCAATTTAAAGTCAAACACTGAAATTGAGACGGTCTTAAAAATTACACATTTAATATAAGAAAATATCTAAAACCACTTCAATATTGATTAAATAAAAGGCGGAAGATCAAGATCAAGATCATAACAAAACACGTATTACAGGTAGCAAATTTCACGTTTTGATCTTCGTTGGTTTGGGAAATGAACTACGAATATTCCAATATTGAACTGATTTTTGAGACCAAAATGTTAGGAAAGGTCATACTGCCCGGTCAAGTTCTGGCATTGCACCTTAGAGTTCAATCGTAGAATTTTGGAATATGGCAGAGCGATAAGACTGCAGAGCTTGCAAAATCAGAAATTTACAATTCTAAACTCAAAGGGCTCAGATCTTTAAAAAAATCTATGAAAAAAGGGAAAAAAAATTATACCAAAGCTATAAATGTTAAAACAGAATATAGTTTTGATATTTATAAATAGGAAAGGTCAGTTGTAAAAAATTGTAAAAGGTTGTGAAAGGTTAGCCGTAAAAAGGAAATAAGATTCAATAGTTCAGATCACTGAATAAAATTTTCAGTTTTACTTGGCAAGTTTTTATTTTATCACTCCATTAATCACAGTTAAAAAGGTATAAAATTTGACTACTGCACTTGTCAAATTTGTTTACTTCAATAAGGGTATCACAATGGATCTACATTGATCTAAGTGTGACGGTAATAAGATCAACTGTCAGCCCACTTACCTAACCCAACCTAAACCAAGTACCTTATCTCTGTTTTATCAATGCAAAAATATTATTCAAAACACTCAAAATTATTTCAAAATATATTTTTGCACTAACACTGTTCATTTTGACGAAACTAATAGAACGGGATAACATCTTTGCGTTTTTGCGTCTAAAAGCTAAGCGATTAACCTAAGGATCGCGTGAAAATAAAAGCTTGGACTAGTATTGCCACTTCCTTGAAATATTTTTTGCTTTTGAAAAATGTATGTATGTACCTCTTTTTCATAAGCCTTAAGGCTTTGTAAATCAACAACCATTCTTACATAAAATCATAAAAAAGTTAGTTTTTTTGTTGCAATTTAATTAGTTTTAATTTGTTTTATTTTTTTATAGAAAATTTGGAAAAATCATTTTTTTATTTTGGAAAATATTATTTTTATATATTAATTTTTTATTGTTTTGATACTATTATAAAAAGGGACGTGTTCAACTTATTGTTGAAGAACTCAATAGATATGTAAGCAGACCTACGTATGTAGTAGGTGGGTAACACAATTCAGCTTTTTGTAAGAAGTGAAAACCTCTATTTATGTATGTATCTATAAATAGAAAGTAAAAGGCTCAAAATTTGCACATAACATACTCGTTTTAATACACTCGTGGGCCGAAATAAAAATCAATTTCAATACAACTAAAGCAATACTTTCATTCAAAAGGTGATCTTGGTTAAAACAAAAAATGTCACCGTCAGCTGCCATTTTTTTTTTAATGAAACCCCATCGCCATAGTTGGAGTGAAAGAACAAAGACAACCCATCGATTTTGATGGTGAAAAAAAAATCAAACTTGAACTCGCTCGCTACCAATTAGTGTCAAGGACATCTTTTTCTGATTCTTTCGTCTGATGTATATGCCCTTGTACTTCATTCAAAACCCACCGACGACGACGTGGTATAAATTGCATTGAAACAAAACAAACAAAAATTGACACAAGAATCGAATACAATTTCTGGGCTCCTCACACATATGTACATATGTACATATGTGCTGTGACTGACACGAGTTGAAATGTCACACTTTTCTGTATTATTATATACAAACAACGAAAATTCGATTAATTGCATTTTAGCTCGTATTCAACAAAACAGTAGCAACTTCAGAACCAGGAATGTATCGAACTGTTCAGATGTTGATTTCCAGAGAAAAAAAAATCAAATCCGGAAATATCTAGTTTCCATATAATATTCTAGGGATGTGGGGAATGAAGACGTCCCAAATAGCTTGGGGCAATAGGTTTGGGTTCCATATATGTTATACTTATGTAGGTGCGGTTGGAAAATGTCAATTGGCTAATGGACAATAATAACCAATTCTGACCCACATAATGGGTTTTAGAAAAATAATAATTTTCTTTCATTTCATTCGAAGCGCAAACAACTATGGAATAATATTAATAATTTATGAGTTGGTTGATGAACTGTCATACGATTTATTGATTGTATTTGCAGACCTTTTTTTTCAGTTGGAATATCAAATGTTTTTTTTAAAGTTTTTTTGTTTGGCTATCTCTCTAAAGGTATGTACATACATATATGTACACATATATTAACATTAGGGTGAACCAAAGGTTTTATTTTCTTCGTTTAATTTAACTCTTACAGTTAAATAACAGATTTTTTTAGATTTATAAACTAACTTATATGTTAATAATTTTCGGATATTCTGTGCAAAAATAATGATTGTGTGTTTCACTTAACTTCTCAAGTATGTACCTACATATTTTTGTAGTACTTAATTTGGGATAAAATATTTGAATTGGTAAATAAGCGGGAAAAGAAGCTTGAGCTCAAAACAAAAGATGCCTTCTGAAAAAAACACGAATTTTTGATTTTTTTTTTCTTTCAAAAATAGTCAAATCTGTTTTTTCAAAAAGTTTTTTTCATATTTAATATTTTTAGAATCAAAATGACATCCCAGTACCTACCTAGCATTTAAAAATACACACCTCAAAAAAAAATTTGAGATTTAAAAAAAAAAAACATTAATTTTTTTTTTAAAGATTATTTTTTATGTATATTTTTATATTTTCTTCTGATTACCGGTTTTGAATTGATGCCTTGATTCATCAAGATTTAGATTCTGCTCTTATACTGGCATGTTTTGAGTGGTTTTTGGAGGTTAATTTATACCAGTTTTTTCAAAGTTAAACATTATCGTGACCTCCAAATATTTGAAAACAAAATCTGATTTTTTTTTTAAGTAACGGAAGAATTTAGTTTTCAGAAAAGAGCTTAATCCAAACGAAAACAAAATGGTCCACCCTTATATGTGAGATGAGGCTGAATAGTAAGTAAAAAGTTTATTTTATATTCTGACACACAGAGTTTTGTTTTTGTTTTTGAAGTTATTGTATTTGTTCTATGTATTTATATTTTTGAAAATTGTCAAGGCTTGGAAATATTTCCTATTTAATTAAAAAGGGGTTTATATTACAAACAACTCGATGAAATTCGAATACTTTTTGAAAGCTAATGGCAAAGAAATGGACGCACAACATTTTCTTAAGAATGTTATAAAGTTAATAGAGTTCCCAAGGAGGCCCAAGATATTTGATTTTGGAGATTTCGAAAGTGTGAGGTATGGTCAAGAAATTTTCTCCTTCCGAGCACGGATAAAAAATCCCTTAAAAAATGTATAGAAGTTTTGTTATCAACCTTTTTTTTGAAAGGAAAAACAATAAATTAAATACATATTTCATTTGAAATATATTAAGAATTTTCTCAAATAATAGAGTGATGATTAATTTAATAAACGCAAACAAAAAAAGAATGTTCTATGTTTGCCTAAGTAGACTTAGGCTCATTTGCTGATACTGAACATAAGTACTTATGTTTCACATAAACTCTTATGTGACAGTTTACGTAGAGGAAAAGGTAGAACATAAGCGCTTAGGTTGAACATAAATATTGGAGTTTCGTTTCAGCAAATGGCCCTTAGACCCGATCTTCAGTTAGAAATCAGAGGAATAAAGGCAAACCTATGTAAGTCGATACGAAACCGGTGCAAAACTGTTGTATCGAAGGATAACAGGAGCATTACAAATTCCAATTTTTTAATCAAAAAATAAACATAATGTTAAGAATAACTTACTTCGAACAACACTGTTATATCGAGTATCAAACATTTCAAAGAAATATAAATAAATATATAAAAATAAAATTCCTTATTATGAATTACTAAAATAACTGGCACAAACAAAGCCAAGCAATTTTTTTTTCTTAAAAATTCAATTCAATAAAAAAAATGCGTATACGCCAGAGTGTACCAATGTTATTATATGTATAAAAGTATGATGAATGTTCAACGTTTTGAAAAAAAAATTGATGCATTGCTCCGTTATACATTATGTACAAGCAATTAACTGAAAATTCAAAATGGCCGAACTTTTCTGTATAAGTTAGAGAAATAAGTACCAACATAACGCCAAAAAATAATCAAAATCCAAATATGTGTAAGTAAACCGCGAAAATTCAAAATTCACGATACTTTTTGAACACATCTCACACAATTTTCTTTTTGACAAAATTTTACTTTTACTATATTGGTATAAGGAAAACCTTCCATTCGAAATCTTTACCACAATAAAAGCACTGACGAACAACAAAACTGTTGGACTTGATAGTATTTTCGCAGAGATCTTACGAGCAGCGCCAACAACATCAAGTTATCTACTACACACACTCATTGAGAGAGCTTAATAATCAGATATCATTCCTGATGAGTGGAAAAAAGGAATGATTGATTGTCAAGCTCCCAAATAAAAGAGTAAGTGCAGAGCGAGAGTCAGCAAGAATTGTCCTGTAGCGAATAAAAGACCACCTGGAAGACACACTCGGTGACGAACAAATAGAAATCCGATACGGTCATCCCATATAGATTCATGTAGTGGATCATGTAGTGGATCCAAATGTCATATTCTGCATAAAGGAGAGTTGTCAGCGGAGTTTGAAATACAAAGTGGTGTTAGGCAAGGCTTTATACTTTCACCAATATTGTTCCTGTTGTTCCAGCTTTGCTGACTCAAAACGGATAAATTCAGTGCAATCATACTTTAAACACCGGAACTATGCTGGCGAAGTTTGCTTACTCTTTGATAGGATCATGTAATCATATCAAAATGCAACAAGGGTGGAAAGAGAAGCTGAAATAGTTAGGCTATGGATCAACACGGCAAAAACAAAAAGTACTAGCGTTGGAACTCATGGAAGTTTTGAATAATTTAGAAAACATATCGGGTAAGCAAAGAATGCTTCGAAATACTGTCCAAATAATGAAGACAAAACACTATGAGCTTAGGACCAAGCTGCGACCGTTCCGATTCCGATCCGATGTTGAACAATGATGAACTTCATACTAGAACACGTCAGGAACTCATTGACTCTATCATAAGAAGACGTACATAAGTGGCTGTAGATGGGCCAAACGTTTCAATAAGTAAACGAATGCATTGCGATCTAAGCGATGTAATGGAACCTACTCAATTAAGCAGGCAGACAGCCTGCTTGTCCTAGAAAAACTTGGCGAAGAACGGTCGAAGCGGAATCAGCACAACTGAGGAAGAGTTGAAGGGATCTGAAATGCTTCTCCAGATTGAAGTTTTATCAGAGTTCTGATCACTTTAAAATATCTAGTTTTTTGCTTTCTTCAACTTGACCCTGAACCCACCCAGACAACTTTTAATTATAGACTAAAAATATTTATATTAAAAATTCAGAACAATTTCCCCTGAATATGAAACAAGATTTTTATTTGCGACATTTGAATTCCACAACACAATTTCTACAATTGATGTTCTCAATTCGTATTCAAACTGAGTTCGATACAAAAATTGGAGAAGGCATGTAATTAGTATCAAATTCGCACCGTTTTATGTTCTCAAACACAGAAATTCTCAAATAAACATCAAAGGACACACATGCTAAAGTCCTTTTTCCAAAAGGTGTATAGAGTAGGTTTTGGTCGACTGGAATAGTATGTTCGTTTAAGGATTAAATAACGTTCCCTTTCGTTTATCCAGAGTGAAATTGTGATCGTTGAGAGCACGAGAACATCGAAACAAGTGGACCTTCGCTGTCGTCGTCCTTTATAGCAAACAGAATTGTCCACCTTTCTAAACGGATTCAATTCCAAGCTGTTAGCCTTCGCAAAATAGCATGGCAATAACAGCCAGATAGTTTGTTGTTAGAGCACGTCTAGTACCATATACACAATCATCGTCATCTTCATCAGCAACACCATCAAATCAATTCACATACAGAGTCCATTATGATGGCCATGGATGGCGGTGCAATCGAATCCATTTGGCTTGGTCAATCTAATCCCTGCCATCATACACAATCATTTGAAGGACTCTCCAGTGAGTATGTTGTTTGCCATCTAAATTTTATTTTTTTTTTCATATCATGTTTGATTAGCAGTAACTGGAGAAAGCTATATGTACGGATGTTGTGCCTCTTATGGCTTTAGTATATGAGGGCTATGTATGCGTTTGACGCACCTGAGAGGTTCACGGGAGCAAGTGAAGACTCGGTGGAGAATTGCTAAAATCTTTTTTGCTTTAATCAGCATCGATGGCAGTAAGTTAACCGTGCGCTAACCTTCTCAGAATGATTTCGCTTGAGTGTGGCTATTAAGATTCTTTTTTTTTGTTCGTATTAACACGTTTCTGACGTTTAAAGGGATTTTGTTTTGAGGCACGTCCTTCTAATGATTAGGATAAAACAAAAACGTATGATCAACTAAGCAAATTGTATTTGGCATATACGTGAACGTGTTTGGTATTTAAAGTTAATAATTTCATTTTATCTTCATTCCCTGAAGTTTTTTTTTTTTTTTTGATTTTTAAATTGACATTAAGATGGCACAAGCATCGCTTTTGTGCACAAAAGACAAATAATTTTTAGAGTTTTTTATTTGTTTGAAAATTTAAATGTCGTGTTTAATTTCGCTTTAGGCATTAAGGGGTAAAATGTTAAATAACTGTGATTGAGAACACGAAAAAGTGGGGTCACATAATTCTCTCCGGCCTAATTATGAGACTTTCGGTATGTCTGTGCCTTGACTTAATAGCCTAAGCTACTGAAAAGATTTTTTCAACTTGAAACTTATCCAAGGTTTTTATAGAAACTTTAAAAATGACTGCTCCTGTCAGGTTCCAGAGGAATAGGTATGATGGCGCCTGTTATCCCTTTATATGACAGGCATTTAAGCATTGGTTCGCTGAAGCAACGAAGACAGATATAAAAACTCCTGGATCAAAGGATGAACCGACACCTTCTTAGATCTGGAACAATCTAGAACAAAAGGAATGCCCACATTTTCTTAAGTCAACCCGGGTGATCCCCATAGGTTAAGTAGTGATTAAATGAATGGAAATAGACTAGGAAAAAAGCAGTCGTCGTCTAGAATGTAGGTCAACAGAAAGACAAAGTTGCGGGCCCCACTTGTTTCTCCTTCTCTATCACCTTAGTGTCAAATCTGATAACGATACGAAAAAGTTACAAGTTATTACCGAAGCGAGACCAAAATAATATGAAATTTGACTATTTTAACAATACCGAGTGGAGCAATATAATAAGCACAACACTGATTGATTGATTGCATATAAGTTCAATCTATTGACGGTACAAAAATATTTCCACCTGTTTTTTTTCCGACAAAATGTTTAACATCAATTTTTTTTTTTGTTGTAAATTCCTATATTTTTGGTATAATTTTTTAAAAGTTTTTTTTTTTGTTTTATATCATTTTTTTGAATATTTGAATTTGGTGTTCCGGGAAAAACAATTTCACAGACTTTTTGTTTAACGATTTTTTTCTCAATTATTTTTTGACAAACATTTTTTGTAGTATTATTTTTTATCTATTTTTTTTTTTATTTTTTCATCTTGATTATTTTGTTTTTAATTTTCAACAATTATTTTTTGGACCAATATATTGTTTTTGTTTTTCAATAAAACTTTTTTTACAAAGTATTCCTTGAAATTTTTTTTTTTTGAGAATTTATTTTTGACAAAGTTTTTTCGTCTTTTTTGTGTTTTGGGAATCTTTGACAATTTTTTTCAATTTTTAATTTCGACATTTACCATTTGTGTTTTGGTGTTAAAATACATTTCTGTTTGAAAGTTTCTTGGAACCCACAAAATTCTTTAAATCAAAAAGCACTGAATTTTAAGACTGAATATACGCTAAGCAGAACAACGGAGTTGTGTGTATTAACGGTAAAAACAAAATACGTGTACTTAAGGTTTCTTGCTACCAACTATAGTATTCAAAGCAGACCTACTTTAATTTTCCATTTAAATACAATCAACAACAAAAAAAACAAACCAATATTGGACTTCCTATGATTCTATTTGACACTTTAATAAAATTCTATCTCTTATTTAGTAATAAATTCCCTTCCTCAAAAAGAAAATGCCTCAATGGTGAATGTTCCTTTTTGACCCCTATTGATTTTGTAGATATCTATAATAGGATGGTATATGGAATGCCACTATGTATTTATTTCACGCAATCCATTACTATATTAAGGCTATAAACTAGCCAAGAAATAAGAGAATATTGAATTACGATAAACCAATTTGAGAAAGTCTCATCAACATATACTTATAGCCTTAGCCGCATAGTTCTTATTTATTCCACTTGGTTCTCTAATCCAACAACAATTTTACCTCTGAGTTTTATAGATAAACTGATCCTATTTAACTACTATTTCTCTTCTACAATTAGATATTTTAGCTTTAAAGATGTATTTACATTTCTTGAATGACAACTTCTCATTTAAGTCAACTTATGGGGTTTTTCATTGTTAAAAAAAATCAATTATTTTTTGATTTTAATCTGTCAAAAATCTGATTTTGACAACTATAGCGTTTCATTGGGCAGAAATAATTGATTATTTTTTGAATATATTCAATTTTGCAGATCTAAATTTTTCAAGAGATTTACCCCTCCATGCACTAACACTAAAACAATTTGTATCTGTCAGTTTTATTAAAGTGGTTTGTGATTTGTTTTTTTTTTTTGCAATTCCATTGCGAAAATTTTGTTTAAAATAAATAATTCTCATTAAAATATGCTTTAAATTGTTGTTAAACACTTTTTAAATGAAAACAAATTTGAATGCAGATTTGACAGCTACACCGACAAGAAATAACTTCAACACAGTGACAAAAAAAAATTAACTATTAATTGTGTTCCATTCGTCATGAAAAAAATCAGTTTTTACTAAGAAATCTTTATTTACTAATCTGAAAATATTGAAAATTAAATTTCAATGACATAGACATCAAAAATCATCAAAAATCATGTAATGAATCTCATCTACAAAAAGTGGCTCATTATTCCTAAGTATTTATATTTTAGATATTGGTAGACGTATAACAACAAATAATGATACTTAACCATTAGAGGATATCAAATTATCATCTCTGCGTCTGCGATGATGTCTCGTAAGTAATTTATTGTCTAGCTGCGAAAATTCAAAGGATATTCCTATTTGTTATTCTATCTGAATATAAGAAATGTTACGTTGCTTGTCTGTCCTAATTAAGAAATGTTACGTGTACACACATAATGTACATTTTTTTTTGGAAAATACAAGTTACGTAGGTATTTATGTTATTTTATTTTGATATGTATAAGAAATTAATCCGAGTAAAGTTTATTGGAATCACAACAAGAAAAACAAAAACACATATGAAACTGTAAATTCCCGAAATGATTAAATTCTAGAATTTATTGGTAAGACCTAGAATTTTTGCAGTTTTTTTTTTTGTATAAGGTACTTTACGTGGCCCGCTTCACGGGTTCCAAGGATTTTAACTCCCTTTGAGGAATCCTCGCTCATGTAATTTCGTACCTTAAATAGAACGTTTCCAAAGGGTTCTAACGAACTTTCAAACAGAAAAGTGTTTTTTAATCTTATATGCATTTGTAAGCATGGCCCTAAGACTGCAGAAAAATTCTAAGTCTTATCGGAAAGTTCTAATATTTCCTCATTTCGGGAATTCACAGTATCTTATAAATTTCATTGAGTTGATAATTTTTAAAGCACGTACATTATCTACTTTAAAAACATGAACATTGTACAAAGCTTAACGATAATAATAAAATGTATTTCGAAAATCTGAAATGTCTGGAACAAAGTTGAAAACTCACAAAATAACTCATTGAATAATTTTAGATATTGACAAAGTTTCAATAATTTGATTGCTGGCGTTTTAAAATTTCTTCAGACACATTACATTAATGTCAAACACTTTTATTTCAGCTCACCCAACCCAATGCGACACCCATGCGAAATAGACGTGACGACGAAAGAAAAATGACTATGAAGTTTTGTTGTCAATCATAGAAACATCTTGTTACTGTTTCAGTTTGGGTATAGGTGGTTCAAAAATACTCCCATTCGGGATTGTGACAAAAAAAAATTTAAAACATTTTTGGGCAATTTTTGTACCACTTTATTTTTTTAAAACGCTTTTAGACGGTTCAGAAAAAAATCCACCTGATTGTTCTTTGACATTTTTTTTCTTCATAGAGTTGTTTCTTCACAATTCGTTATTTTTTTAAATAATTTTGGTTTAAGGACAAAAATTTTAATTCTTGTCAATTTCTTACATTTTCTTGAAACAGAATTATAATTATAAATAGGTCACTTTAAATGGAAAAAAAATCCAAAATCTATATAATCTCAATAATATTGGATACCAAATTTTTCAAAAAATATTTTTTGTATTTAAAAAAAATCTATTTTTTTTTTGAAAACTCAATATTTTGAAAACTAATAAATTTTTTTTGAAATTTGGTTTTAAGTGTATGTATATACTAAAAATGGTTGGTATGCAACCAACTTATTTTTATAAAAATACTTTAAAAATTATACATATAAAAATTTTTTCTAGAAAAAACAGCTCTAACTATTTTTGAATTTTTTTTTCAAAAATTTGTATTTTTATGATACATAAGATGACATCTTCAGTTTTAAGATTAAATTTCTTTTTTGGCTCATTTTATCAATACAAATAATGAATTTCAGGGTTTTTTCATATTTTTACTTGTGACTATAATCGATAGTAGGTATTCGGGTAATATTGTATTTCCAAGATGTTATCGCACAGAGGAGCAAGTACTTAAGACCCAGTCGTGCATTTTTTTTTTCTTGATTCCCTCAAAAATGGTTCATCTGGTTGTAATAAAAATGTGTATGCAGAACACCTACGGTTTACCTTTATAAAAAGTATATAAAATTTTTTAAAACCACTTAAAAAATACTTTTAAATTTTCAAAGTATTTTGAAGTTTGTGTTTGTATTTTTTCAAATTTCACGCGAATTTTTATAATATACGAATTTCAAAAACAAAATATTTAAGTTTCAGGACTAATGGTGAATTTTGACTCGATTTTGAAAGAATAATTTCAAATAATTTCGAATTTAAAGAGCAATAGGATATACGAGACTTAATCGATAGGCCAGAAGTGAAACTAGTTCCCTCCATAGTGAAGAAGTTATTTCCCTTGTGATCCAACCTACACGCCTTAGCCTTTTGTCACTTTGTATAGTGAATAAAATGTCTGAAATTAAATTGAATTGTTGAGTAAGATTGAGTAATTTACAGCATTTGTTATTAGACACCCTGTTTGTATCTCAAAATTCACCTCAAAAAAATTATACTTTCTTTAAGTTTTACTCAACAAAAGATTAAAACTGTCCACTATTTGAAATAAATTTTCAAATGTCAAATGATAAAAAGATGCTGACACACAGTAAACGATGATAGATATAATCTTTATCACCGCGAGTAATGTGGTAGCTCCAATCATGAAATAATTTGCATAGCATCTACATTAAACAACTTCCTTTGTAGTTGTTTTTTGTTGTAATACCTATGTATGTCTGTTTTTTCCTATGTGACATTTTTGTTTAAATATAACTTTAATATTAAAAAAGAACAAAAAAAACAAAAAATATTGTCATTTTTCGGAATTGTTCTATTTGTTATATTTATTAACAACCCACTCATTCATAACTGAAAATTATTATTTCAGTCGTGGCTAACAACAAACTAGTTTAATTTTGAAATTAATGCAAACTGCTTCATGGTTGGCTTACCATGCCACGCTCTAGGTTCTCACACAAAATTTTAAATTATTATCAAAGCAGAGTATGTCAGCATATTTTGTCCTTTCATAAATAATTTTTGTTTGTTTGCAAAAATATTTTATTATTTTCAAAAAATGAAGACAATTTTCTTATGAAACAGTCAGTTAAGTTTTTAATTTTTAAATTATCTTGCTCAGGAATTGTTGGGGAAGAAAGACAGGTGCAAAATTTCTTGAATCAAAGTAATGCAACGAAACCTGCATTTAGTTCAAGGGATAAAACAATTTAAATCCGGCGAACCCCAAAGGTGGCTCCTTAAGGTGAAACAGTGAAGTTGGAGAGTTGAAGAAGAAGCATTTTCTTACTTAAGACTTTTATTTTAGTTCTTTCAGGTAGTCAACAAATTTATTTAATTTTTTTTGTTCAATACCGAAATCACAAGTTTATTGGTTAAATTATGCAATGTGTTTTTTTTTGATTTTTTAAGACCAAAAATAACAGGACTTGCCAAATATTCAATTCAATAAATTTAAAAACATATTGGCTCACTTATGATGAAAAAAATTGCAAAATATGAGAGGCACCGTTACATTCCATGGAAACATTTTTTTATTTTCGATTTTCTCAAAATCTATTGATTGTTTGATAATCAAAATTTTTATGCGAAAGCATCTAAAATTTATAAAAAGGACTCAATACTTAAATTTTCAACAAAAACAAATTTTTGAGTTTTGAAAAATAAATAAAATAATTTTTTAAAAATTTAATACATACATATTTCAAAAACGGTTTGATATATATTTTTGAAATTTTGTATAAAACGGATTTTTAATACTATCTTTAATAATTTAAACAACAATGAATTTTATTTTAAAAAATAAAGGTGTAACGGGGTTACAAATTAAAAAAAAAAACCATTTTAAAAAATTTCAAATTTCTCAAAAACGGTTTCAAGGATTTTCATATAATTTTGTGCATGGATTTAATTTAGTAAAATTATTTAATTAGTACAAAAAAATCAATAAAGACATTTTTAAGGGGTTTTCAAAATGGCGGTCTATTTTTAAGCAAAGGCCTAGTGTCAATCTATCTTTTAAAACAGAAAAAAGGTTCTCAAATGTAAGGTGCTTTGTAACATATATGTACTGCATTCAAAAGCAAAAATAACTATCCGTTTACAAGATATTCAATTTTCGCGCACTCAACCCTAAACTTCCAATTGATATCGATTCTTGATATCCTAAAATATGCATTGCAACTGATTAAAACATAACCATTGACATTTTAATTGACAATTTAATAACAGTCCCTTCAAAGGAAAAATTATATCTATACGCCAAAATTGACTCGTCGTCGGTTATAGATTTAATTTCCACTTCACAAGGTGCGAATTTAATTAAAGTGGAATAAGCCAAGTGCAAAAGAGTAATGAACTTCTGCGTTATTTAATTTCATAATGGGAAAGGTATAGAATGTTAAATCTTTGAAGTTTATAATATATGTATGAAGGGTAAGTAGGTTGGTATCTATGTACATACATAGGTATATATTTTCCTTTCACAAACAAGTCATCATTTTGATACGCCAAAAGGAATACAATATTTTAAAGGGTTTGATTGTTTAATTTGTTATTGTTTTGTTTTTGGAAATTCAAAATTGTGTATTTGCAAATTTTAAAGGTGTGATTTTGGGGAGCTATCTTGCCTTTATCAGTCGCTAATGCGAACTACAAAGGATTTATGTCAGTCAATTTTGCATGTGGGATGAGTTTTGACTTTTTGGCATTTGGGATATTATATCAAAGCCACTATCGTTTTATAGAAAACCCACTTGTGAGTTATAATCCCAGAAGGTGATTTTCTTGAAGTTTTTTCTTTAAGTGAGCTTATGAAGATATGAATATATTCAAGGGGAGGAAAAAGTTCCCATTGTAAACAGGTATTATGTAGACTTAAATCATTATCAAAAATATTGAAAATTAGATTTTGTGCTTTGAGAGAAAGATTCTTTGAATAATTTTTAAATCTGTGAGTAAAGGAGTGTGGAAAAGAAGATTAATTTTGAACGAAGAGCTTTAGGGCTGGCTTAGAGCTTATGTTACAAATTCAACAAATCCTTCATCACAAACAACGAACGTTTTTCAATTTTCTGGTTTTGTTGGTAAAAGTGTATTTCTTTACACGTAAAATAAAATCAGTCCACACCGCTTATTATCAACATCAGAAATTTTAACTAACCGAAAGAAAAGAATTTCTATTTTCAAGCACCTCCGTGGTTCGAATTCTAATATCTAATGGTTCCAACAAAAGATCAAAAATATGTTAGTAAAAATGTCTAATTGATAATGAATGAGATTGAACTTTTTTTAAGTAATTTTTCTTACGATTTTTAAATTATAATAATTACTATTGAAATTTCTTAAATTCAAACGCAATTTTTAGAATTTTAAACTGCCCAACTATAACAATTTTGTTTCCGATCTCTAAGTTGAGGATTTATTTTTATTTGAAGTCCTCTACAATGGAAATAAAACTGCTATTAAATATTTTCTGTAGTACAAATATCAGCGTTATAGGCGTAGTTGAATCTCGACTTTTCTGTAAGCACACTAAAATTCACATGCTTCAATATTAAAGAAGCAGTAAGTAATTAAAGAAAATATATTGCAGTAAACCCTGATAAATATTTATTAAATAAGCAGGAAGTATTTGCTCCAGTATTAAAGAAGCAGTGATTTTTTGCTCCAATAAGAAAAAATGTTCTGGAGCAAATGCTGAAATAACGTTCTCCTCATATAATTTCTGCAGTTTTACTACAATATTTAAGAAAGTAAACATGATATCGTAATGTTTGCTTTCAAATATTTATTGAAGAACTAGGTATTTACACTTTTATAATCCAAGATGGTTCAATGCCCTAAAAATTGTTGGATAAAATAGAAAGTTTCTAAAGGTGCAATAACATGATATCAAGCTTTTTTTACAAAGAAGTGGAACATATTTAATCCATATAATGCAGAACTAGTCTAATTCACAATTTCAAAATTATTTTTTCACACGATAATAGTGAAAATTTCGAAATTGTGACTTGGACTAGTTGTACATTATACCGACGATTTCATATATATGTACATGGCTACTACAAGTTTCAATATTTTTCGGTGAACTGAGCATGAGAATAAATTAAACTCCGAAACTTAAAAAACTTAAAAAATATACATAAAGAAGATTTTTGAAAAATTATATTGAGATTGATCTATCGAAGTATGCACAGTATGATTCCAATTAGACCAAAGAAAAATAAATATTTAATTATGGGCTATATCTATTTTGAGCAAATACAATAAAGAATTGATTTCACTAAAATCGAACCGGTAGTTCTTAGCAAATCACTATCCACGATTATATTATGCAAGTATGAATTACACTTTAAATTAAACTGTTCGATACTATGAGTCTAATATATGAAAATTGAATCATTATGAAAAAGGTTCCTAGTACTGAGTATAAATTTAAAATTTAATAAAAGTACTTAATGTGAGAAATGGGGAGCATCTTTATTTATGTTTTTCTTCTTTAAGCCACTGCTGATTTAATTATGAAGGAAATTAGAATACAATTATTTACTTCTCATTAAAATCAGCATTTCTAAGAATAATTAACACCAAAACTGAATGTCTTATAGAATTACAGGCATGGCCTTGGTTTCGTGTTTACTTTTTCTATGCTCCTTTAAATATTCAAGAATTCAGACACGCGCCAGATGTACTAAATGGGATTTTAAAATTATGTATGAAGCATCTGTTTAGACTAAGCATAATTTTTATATTTTGTTTTTATTTACAAAAAAAAAAAAACACTTGTGTTCTTCTTCTTTTTTTTTTTAATAATTAAATAAGGGAGATAAACGATTTGATATTGTAATAAATGGAACAAAAATCTTAAGGAAATCATATCGTACACTCTACAACGTTACGTGGAAGTTAGTAATTAAAATAAGTGAGTAAGTTTTTTTTAATATTTTTTTTTTTTTAATTGACGTTAAAAGTGTTTCATGAACATTATAATTAATGACAAATATAGACGTAGCGAACTTTGAAAAAAAAGAAGGGTTGATAGAACCGCAAATGTGTCGAAAACTCATTTTGACATAGGTATGACTTTTTTTTTATGTGCGTGCAAGAAAGAAAGGGAATTTTAATGGAGCTCTGAAAACCTCCCCTTTGAATGTGGTTGTGTTGCCTGGCATTTGTAACTAAGTGCCTTGCTATCAATGTATATGTATATTCTCATGTCTCGTCCTTAGTCATCATATCATAAAATTCTCTTTCAGAAGAAGGTCATCAATAGTAATTAAGTAAATCGATAGAAGGTAAATTGTTGATGAACTTTTACCCATTAGTTTTAGTATATGAAATCAATTATTTTTGTCACTTTTAACTTTTTTACTTGCGACTATTAGGTACTACAGGGCAGGTTTTGGATTCCTGAAAAAATTCAAAATCAAGATTTTGATCAATCGTAGGAAAGTCGGAAAAAGTGAGTATCACAATTTTTTAAATATTTAAATTAAATATTTCAAAAAACAGTTCTGTACATATTTTTGAAAGCTGGAACAAAAGGGTTTTTAATTATACCTCCGATAATTTGAACAAAAAATAATATTAGTTTCGAAAACAACGGTACCTCCCTTACAAATGTTAAAAAACCGTTTTCAAAAACTTCAAATTTTTTGAAAAAGATTCCAAGGAATGATAAAATTGTTTGTGTTTATTAGTGAAGCATATTAATAACACAAGTCGACAAAAAATTTCATGAAAAAATTACTAAAAATGGAAAAAAATCATTAAAAAATAGATAACGGTAACGCCTACAATTAAGTAAAGGGTCCGCCATTTAACTTTTTTTTTCAACTAGTGCTTATTTCGTGAATGGTAACACTTAGCTCATGTCTGATTTAACAGATAATTAGTTTTATCTTTCCGCTGAACCAATATGGTTGTGTATACACTTGAACAACGCTGGGAAATATTGCGACATTACTTTAAATATCATGGAAATGCAGAATGTGTACGAAAATTGCGTACGGATTTTGGAAGAAGAGAAGCACCGTCAACTCCGTATGTTCGTTATCTTGTGGAAAAAGTGAAAAAAAAACTGGCATCCTCATCGATAAACCAAAGCGTGAAAAGCCAAAAACAGAAAGTGTGCGTGAAGCGCCATCAACATCAATTCTCCGTCGTTCTCAACAATTGAACATTTCGGAGACATCATTGAGACGAACTTTGCATAAAGACCTTGGTATGAGGCCATACAAAGTCCAATTGGTTCAGAAGTTGAAGCCAACTGACCATCCAATGCGTTTTCGCTTCGCTAAGTGGGCCTGCGATCGACTTAGAGAAGATGCCGATTTTGCCAAAAAAATCATCTTTTCAAATGAAGCTCATTTTGATCTTGGCGGGTATGTAAACAAGCAAAATTGTCGCATTTGTAGCGTTGGACTATTATTTTTGGGGTGCCGTAAAAGATAAGTGTTACGCTGACAAGCCAGAGACAATTGACGCTTTAAAGGACAATATTCGTGAAAAAATACCTTTTTTAAAGCCAATTTTTTTGAAAATTAAATCATGTGCTTCTGCCGTCTCTCCTGTTGAATTTACTGCTATATAAACATTGACAGTTTTGTAGAAGAAGATTGGAACAATAATTTTGCAGTACATTGTTTTTTGATGTTTTGAAATTCTTCATCATCTTTTGCATTTAAAAGAAGAAAACAAAATTGAAATTGTCTATCATTCAACTTTTTCATATTGAAGGAGTGGCCCCACCCCATCGTTTTTGTACACAATATAGTCTCAAGTGTCACAGTAATTTTAAAAATTCAATCGAGCAGAATCAAAGTTATGATCAATTTAATTAATTAATATCAATTTTTTCAGTTATCTCCCTTAAATCCATAATATCAAAGTTCTGGCTATAAGAACAAACTTTTTAAGATAAAAATTGTTTAGTAAGTGATATAGTGGTCACAAGAAAATAATATCAAGAAACCAGAAACACAGGTCAATATTATTGACCTGTGTAAAATTAAAAAAATTTAATTAAGAAATTATTAAAAGTACCTTCCAAAAAAATATTAGATGCTTTGAAAATTTTTTTACAAAATTAATGTGCATTTTTTTGTGACAAAAAGTCGACGTGATAACAAAAAATTGTGAACGAATTCTAAAACATTCTGAAAAAAATGGAAGTTTCTAAAAGCGAACAAACGTACCTATACTAAAATATCAGTTTTGAAATTTATATCAGTACACGGCATACCTCAAACTAGCAAAATGTTAAATTTCCGTTCCAATACAATACTTCACTTCCAAAGCCTAGAGACAATAAGTAATCCTCTTTAAAAAAAAAAGATTGAATTTACTATAATTGAACAATTTATAACACAACAAGCTTTCATTTTTCAATACAAAAACAACTCAATTTCTTTTCCATTCAGTGAACCGATTGCACAAACCTTTTTTTCTGGTTCTTTGTTTTCTTAAAATAAGTTTTTCTTTTCGTTTTGAACAAGACAGATAAAATGAGTTTTCCTTTCATTGAAATACTGGTTAGAAAAATCATAAAATAAAAGTTTTTTTTTTTTTTTTGAATTCTCAAAATGTCTTATTTCAGTTGGTAAGCATATAAAGGAAAATTCTTAATATCTTGTTATTAGTTTCTGTTTGTGTTTCTTACCTTCAAATATTATATACAAAACTTAATCAAGAAATTTAATTGAATTTAATCGTGTGGTCTAGTGAAACTTTTTTTTTTTTGAAACGCTTAACAAACAAAATTTAATTTAATGGCGCAATTCAAGATTTAATTACGAAAAGAAAATATCAAAATTTACTAACTGGATTTTCTTCCCCCTTTTATTTGTAATTTACAAATACTCAGTATTGTACGTATTCATCTCCAACAACAGCAAAATAAAAATGAGGGAAAAAAGCCAAAAAAGTTAAAAGGAATTTTTTTTTTAATTTACAAAAAAAACTCTGGCTTTTTTATATTATTTGCTAAACTTTTAAAAAGTTTAAGTTTAGCAAATGAAATATGTATAAACTTTTTTTTTCGTGATTGTTTTTGTTCATAAGGATATTTGAAATATAAAAATGTGTAATTTTGTGGCTGAGGTGAAAAAACACGTGCCTTTTTCCCTCCAGTGGTTGGCGTCCGGTGAAATTTTAAGAATAAAATTAAGATTTTGGAGATGATTTGTGTGAATATTTTTTGATCTGTGAGTAAAGTTATACCTGCCATAAAGGAAAAGCAATATTTTTGATTATTTTGAGGATAAGGGATTAAATGATATCAAGAGAATTTTGATTCTTATAGCTCAATTTTCAAAGCAAGTTGGTTATTGAGTATTGAAATTCTTCCATGTTTTTGGTTAAAAATTTTGTACAGCCCTAAGGGTTTTTAAGAGGAATGCACAGGAATTTACAGTTTTTTTTCCATTTCTATTCTCGACTATGCAGTTCATCAGAAAGTGGGTGTAATCGTGTAATCGTCTGTCAAGTTTTCACTGCAACCTTTTCTAGGCAACCGTTTTAGGTAAGAACTTAATAAAATAAAGCTCAGAATTTTGCAGTATTAATTTGCGGATCAAGAAAATGTAAGGTTGAAGTTCTGAAGTCCTCTCGAAAAAAAAATCCAAAAAATCATATTTACAGCCGACTTCAGTGTGAAGTCGTTTCTCAGCAACCGATTGAGCTAGAAACTTAAATTAGGGCTCCGAATTTTTAGTTTTTTGAAATCGTCATTTGAAAAAAAATCATGAATGATTTGAGCATTAAATATACATGGTAGGCAGATAGAAATGACGAACTCAAGGCAACCTAACCAATTGGCGCTGTACTGTACCGTTTTGATACCATAACTCATTTGACCTATGATTGAAAGGGAAAGATTTACAGAGAAGCTTCACAGCGGAGTATGTTAGAGCCATTTGGTTGCATTGAGAAAAAAGATCAGATCTCTGATCTTCGTCTCAAATAACTCGTCGAGTTCGTAAAATAATGCTTTTCTAAACGATTGCATTCTAATGTTTGCCAAAGCAGGACATTTGCAGAGGAAATGGATTACCGTTTCCCTTTCGCGTTGAACACTACAACTACGGCAAAACGTGTTGCGAGGAATGCCCAACTTCTCTGCCGCAACAACCCTGGCTATATATATTGCCTGGGCCTACATAGAAGATCGTTTGTACGGGTTGGGTAAATTGCTCCACCTTCGATTTGATTCTGTTTGATAGAAAGAAAAGATTTTTTCCTTCATAGCACCAAGAGGAATGTTATCCATTTCCGCAAGTGAGCTATGAAGGGCCGATCATTGTCCGTTCATTTCCCTGAATACCATATGACCCGGAACCCAAGTAAGAGTGACATCGAAGTTAATAAGTTAATGTTCAGGCTCGCAAGTTCATCGCGATATTGCTGGACCAATTTAGATGACGATGTGGCTGAGTTGATGGCTTTGACAGCTGCCTGACTGTCTTTAAAGATAACCGCATTTTGGTTTTGGTTTGGGCTTTGTTTAAGTATTTTACATGCCTCCCTTATTGCTAGCAGTTCAGCCTGAAAAACGCTAGAAAAGTCAGGAAGCCGAAAGAATTTAGCTACTTTTAGGGACTCCGAAAAGATCCCAGAACCAACACCACACTCCATCTTTGAGCCGTCAGTAAAGATGGTTGTGTCGAAACTCGAAACCTATTGTTACGATGTCATCTTCCCAATGTTTTCTGGATGGGAAAAAAACCCTTACTGAGGCTCAAAGTAGGAGTGTAGTAGTCAGTGTTTGCCGAGATAATTTCTGAAGGAATCAATTTCGTTATGTTTCTGTGGCCATATGGTTTTGACAACCAACTGTTTGATTAAATGAACATAAACTGCCCTTTTCTCTGCAACTTTTGCACTAAGAACTTGAAATATGTCTCCAAATCCGCAGTTTATTTTAAAGCCAAGTTTTTTGAAGTTCATATTCTTAAAAAAAAAAACCTGAAATTCACTCCAAAAATCATCAAAATTAACGATTAAAATTAAAAAAAAAATTCATACATTCGAAATCAATTCTGCAAAATAAACAAAAAGAAAAAAAAACTTTTAGAATGAATCGTAGCAGAAATACATATTTTTCATTTGACCTTTACGTCCTCATTATATTATTGTAACTGTAATCCTAAGTTATTTGAACCGAAATAATAATTATATAATTGTAATAGATATTTAATTTAATCTCAATTCAAATTAAATTTATATTGTTTGTAAAATAAGCACTCCTTATGTAATGAGGGAAAATTTATCAATTTCTCATTAAATTTATAACACCATAATTTGAGGGGGAGGATATTGCATTGATTACCTATTTCTTGTCTGTAACGTAAATGATTAAATGATAATTATTGGTCACACAATTGGAAAATGTTATTTCTATTTTTGGTATTTCAAATGAATAATATTTTTTTTTTAATCGATCACTAAACACTTATTGAATCTAAAAGTAGAACTGTTTAAAATTTAAATGAACGTAAATGGGATAGTCGTCATGCAATTGAAAAGGTTAAACCCTATTTCCTGTTGGCGGCTAAGATCCTGCTTCCAGAATAACTGTACTAGATAGATAGATAGATAAAGTCTTTATTTGTTTTTTTTTTTTTTTGTTCCTCATAAGATTTTACAATATAATTTCCTAAGAATAAGGACATGGCATTGACTGCCGTTTGCCTGAACTGACATTTCATAGGTGATAAAAAAATATAAATTAAAAAGAAAATGTAAAATTATTTAAATAAATTTTGAATTTACTCAAAGAAAAGTTTGGATAACATGATTTGAAACACAAAATTACAATTTTTAAAAATAATGCAATTTTTAACTTCCCACAGGGAGTTATTGTAATCGGTCCGATTTGTCAAATTGAAATTTTTGACATTTCTCGACGTTTCAAGGTCCTATATCAATCATTTTAGAGGGATGTCTGTGTGTGCGTGTGTACGTACGTCCGTACGTCCGTACGTTCTGGTACCATTTTTCGTCGTCGATATCTCAAGAACGATTAGAGATATCGACTTGAAATAAATTTTTTTTTACAGATAATAACTTCGAAAAAAGCTGAAAGGGCGTTTATTAATATTTAATAAGTGGTTTTTTTACTATAGCAGTTTAAAAAAGAAGTGAAAATTTTCTCACGAACAAATAATGCTATTGACTTGAAATAAATTTTATTCGACACATTATGACGTCATACAAATTTGATATGAATTTGGAAAAAAAATCAATAAACCGTTATTTTTAAAAATTAAAAAAAAAATTTTATAACTCGAATATCCTTAGATGGAAAAACGATATTAACTTAAAAATAATTTTATTTTACGAAAAATGTTGT
Organism: Syrphus vitripennis; assembly: GCA_958431115.1. Taxonomy (NCBI): domain Eukaryota; kingdom Metazoa; phylum Arthropoda; class Insecta; order Diptera; family Syrphidae; genus Syrphus; species Syrphus vitripennis. The sequence continues at coordinate 84,397,022 of OY288109.1, forward strand.
TCTTGACTACTGGTGAAAATTTCAAAAAAATTCAATGGACAGTTTTTTTACAAAAAATGAAAACTACAAAAAATTCTACCAAAAATTGGTATAAATTGTCTTTCGACTCAAATTTCTCAAAAACGGGTAACGATATTGACTTCTTGTTTGTTTTATTTTCTACATAACATAATTTTTAGCAACTGATAAAATTTTGACAAATATTGAATGGGCAGTTTTTTTAACAAAAAATCAAAAACTGTTAAAAATTCTAAAGAAAAGTAGTTATGTACAATTGTATTTCAGCTCGAATATCCTGACAATGAACACCGATTGTGCCTTCTAAAATATTTTATTTTATACATAATACAATTTTTGTATGAAAGGTTAAATTTTGACAAATATATATGTATCTAATTGAAAGTTTTTGACAAAAAATATTAAAAAAATAAACTAAAAAGTGGTAAAATTGGTTTTTCGACTCGAATATCTTGAGAACGAGCAATGATATTGACTTTGCCATTAGGTATTTAATTTTATACATAATAAAATTATTTACAGCCGGTATATATTTGACATATAGTTAACTGACATTTTAAACAAAAATTTAAACAGAACTAAGAAAATTCCACATTCGTTAAAAAAACGCGTGGAAGTTTACCTCCTGGGTCAAGTGGAAACAACTTATACATCAACAATCTCTATAATATATGTGCATTTCGTAAATCTCTTTAAATAATTAAAATGCTTTTCAATCTTAAAATAATGATTGTTTGAATTTAACAGCTAAAGTTTGTTTCGCAGAAAATTTGGTTATTTGAAAAAAACTAAATATAAAGTTTTCAAGATCACAAATGGGAAGCTATCAGTGTGAGTCGCACCCAGCCTCTTTTTTGAATATTAGGATTTGCTCAAAGTAAAATTTTGACAATTTTCAAGTGATTTGAAACACAAAATAAAAAAAAAAATTGTATGAATTGCAACATAAAAGCATAAAAGTGAATGGTTCGAATAGGCAATTTTGAATAATTTGTAACATAAAATGAGATAGTTTAAAACTACAATGAAATGGTGAACATTAATTTAATAAGTGAAACTGTTCCGGTAGTTAAGAGTATGTCGACAAAATTTAAATACCTTTAGCCAACCTAGTGCTCCATTTAAGATTTCGTGAAATTCTTGAGCTAAAAAGATTTTTTACATACAACTTTTGGTCAAACTTAGCAATGACACCTGCGAACTACGCTTGCCAATCGTCAACATTGGTTTCCGAAAGGTTAAGGGAAGATTCTGTTGCTATTGCGAGTTGGTTCCAATCTTTGAACGGGGATGCATTCGATTGCAGCAATTTTTTCAAAATTATTTTCTGAAGGCACAACTCACTTCTTTTCATCACCTGAACAATAAAATCCGCATTAGCCTTTAAAATTTTTTTTATATATTGTGGTGAAGCCTGACTCTACTTAAATGGCATAATTTGGAGCTGAGTTTGGCAAACGAAACAAGGGCTTAAAGAAGTTCCTTTTCAGGCTCTCGAAAGCATCTAGATTCAAAAAACCGAAAACAATATCACAAACATGAATTTATTATTGCATTAAAGACTTTATATTTAGATACCAGATCAATGTTGGAGTTGGAGAAGAACTTAGGCGACATCAAATTTAGTGTCAACTTGTCTTCTTTATTTTTTAGTTTAGCATGTTTAACAAAATCTAAATTATGGGTAAGAATAACACCAAAGTATTTAAATTCCTGGACCGTTTCGATAAGGGTGCTATTATTAAGCGACCACTTTTCATCAGAGCGTCTTCTTATTCGCCTTCCTTCAAAAATCATAATTTTTGTTTTTTTTTTTTTGTACATTACACAATAACTGTACTATTTATACATAAATTCTTCATTTTTGCATTTTTTAAATTCAGCTTTTCAAATATTCTGGTATTTTATATTAAACAAAATTAAGTTCTCCGTATTTTTTTTTAAGGTAACTTTCTTTTTTAAAGAAATCAATGAAATAAATTGAATAAGAAGCAAGAAAAATCAGGGAAATCTTCACATTAAAACTTAGCATGCCAATGCTTTTCGGGTTGACTTCACCCGACGATCTTCATCTTCACAAGTGAATCCTGAAGGTGACAAAGTGAATGAGTTCAGTCCCATTCCAGACCGTAATAATCATCAGTAAAGTTTATCAACAATTACTGGATTTGGTACTCGTACTTATTATGTCAATGAGTTTCCCCTTTCTGAGGATTTCAGCTCTTACCAACTCCTTGATTGAAAGGGTTCAATTGCATCGGTTGAGCAAACATTTGATGGAAACCCATGATCCTATGCACAGTTCACTAAATTCCTCCATTTCCAGTAGACAACTCTACGTGTAGTACATCACCAACAGGACCAATATTTGGTGACAATATACAACCTTGCCTAACCTCACTTTGGATTTCAAAATCCACCGTCAACTTTCCTTTATGCAGAACATAACTTTCGAACCCATCACATTTACCAAAGCAAGCGCCAGATAAAGTTTCTATTCACAATGTGGGACGCCCTTTCGGTCCCAATAAAATTAATACTTTTACTTTTATGTTTTTGCAGTAAAAATACGTACGTACATTAAAAATTGAATTAATTACTTTAACCTATTTAGATAAAATAAAGCAGGCAGAACTTTAAAAAAATAAATTATTAATTCAAAAACTAAAAGCAAAGTGCCTAAATATGTGGTATACTTGAGTAAACTTCTTAAAAGCCTACATATTTTAGGATTTCCAAAGCAATTCATATTCAAAAAACCCTGAATTTATCGTTCTTCTAGAAAACGCAGAATATTAATTTTTATTGAGATTTTTTTACCTGATTTTTCAAAACTAAATTCCTAAGCTAAACACCAACGATACCCAAATGATCGTTTTTTAATTGCAAGTACAGCATGCGCCTTATTCTACTCTAAATAAAGAATGTTTTGCTGTTTACTTTTATAACAATGTTATAGGGTAATAAACAGCCATAGGCCTTTGTATAAAGCTTTCCTTGTTACTCATATAATATTAATGGTTTTTTAAAACTTTCAACAATTTTGACAATCTAGTTTGAATAATTAAAATTTTACAGACTTTAAAAATGTTTAAAGTTCGCAGCTTTCCTATTACTGGTTCTTTCCAACTGCCAAAATTTCGTGGATTCCATTTTTTAAATTCTAATAATCATAATTATTGGCACTGCACACAAAAACCCTTAAATATTAAATCCTGTCTTATAAAAAGAAATCCTTATTTATGTGTAGCAAAGTTAAAGCGATTACGAATTTCCTTTAACATATCATAACAAAAAAATCCCCAAGCAACATTCCTTTTTGAAAGCTTTAATTTTTTATTCATGGATATGATGTAAACAAACATAAAAATGATTCTCTGGTGCGTTATAAAATTCCAAGTTCCATCCAAACCATATGAATATTATGATCCTAACTTTTAAAGTACCTACTATACCTGCTACCTAAATAAAAAGCGATTCTTTGATTAAAAATTCCATCCACACATCCGTTTCCGTGAAATATGTCCTTAAAACAAACTTAGGCTGATATGAAAAAAAGGTGCATAAAATATTTGGGTTACATTTTTTTCTTTCTAAAAAAATGAGAGATTGAGTTGCAAGTGTTGGCTGTTATGACTCTTAACGCTATATAAAGATTTGTTTTGAAATAATTAAATAATGACAAAAACTTTGAAAAGAGCTAAAACTTCTATCCTATGAAAAGAGGAATTTAACGCAGTTTTTTGAAGATCGGGTTTTCCAGATATTACACTCTAAAAATGGTGTATAACGTATTTACTCTATTTTTACGTTATGTTACAATGCTGGGTGAATTTCTTAAAAATTCAGTATCTTTCCAATATCTCCCACCCGGAAACTATATAACGGGTTTTTCAATAGGTACGCTACAAAAGTAGAGCGATAGGGACAGCAAACGACGCCATATTTTTTCCCGCTCTCTTGACATTTCTCTCCAGTATAAGGTTTGCCATTTCATCATGGAAGATATACGATCCAACAACGATTCGAAATTATTAAAATTTACTACCGAATTTCGGAGTCAGTGGTCTCATTTTTAAGAGCGGGTTTTCATCGAAAAATCATCTTCAGTCGTGATGAGGATCATTTCTGGCTGAATAGCTTCGTCAATAAGCAAAATATGCGTTATTGGTCAGGCAGCAATCCACACGTACTCCATGAGTTACCATTGCATCCCGAAAAAACTACGGTTTGGTGTGGTTTATGGGCCGGCCGCGTCATTGGGCCGTACTTCTTCCGTGATGATCAAGACCGACACGTTACTGTGAATGGAGATCACTACCGTTCAATGATAACCGAATATTTTTGGCCCCAATTGGATGATATGGACTTGGAGGACATGTGGTTCCAACAGGACGGCGCGCGGCGCCACAAGCCACACAGCGAATGTCACAATCAATTTATTGGAAACCAAGTTTGGAGAACGTGTTATCTCACGAAATTTTTGTTTTATTTAAAAAAAACTTTTGTAGCGCTCTTAACGAAAAACCCGATATTGACTTTCAAATGTAAAAATATTTAAAAAAAAAGTTAAATACGGTGCAGTAGTTTTTAGTTAAATCAAAAACCTTTATAGTTGTTTTCATAAATAGTTTGACAAAAAAATATTTTCAAAGTAAGTATTGAAAAAAAAATTTTAATGATATTTTGTTTTTTAAATAAAGACTTCAAATTTCGGACTTAATTTTTTCTGGAACTACGAAAATGTTGAGGCTTATAGGGATTTAATGCCTACTGATAAAAATGCAAATAATGCTAGTTCTAGGCATTGTATATGAAATCTATAGTACTCTCATCAGCACGTTCCACACAGCTTTTTGGTGTGGTCGTTTGAGGGCGCACTTGTTTATAAACAGAAACAGCAACCAAAAAATTAGTAAGTGGTGTGATCACTTGGGGGCCGACTTGTGGAACGTGCTGATGATAATACTATGCAAATTTATATACAATGTTCAAGGTGAAGTTAGAAATGAAGTATTTTTTTTTAGACTACTTCAAAAGTTGGACTCAATACTTTATTGAACTGCAAATTCGGACCCTTATTTCAATTTGCTAGGTCAAATGGTTCCCGAGAAAAAGAGATGTACTAACTTTACAGTGACGCACAGCAGGTGTAAGTATTATTTGTTTGGTTTGTTTTTTAAGAAAACTTCAAAGCTTCAATTTTATATTTTCTTCTTTAAAATTCCCTATTGTACTACTAGCGTTGAAGTGAAGTCAACGGAAAAAATAATTTTTTTTCAGTGTTTTTTTTTAAGGATTTTAAATATTGTACTTAATGTTTTTTTAAGCTGCAAAAAAAATACAAGCTTGGAACCCTTTTTAGCTCCAAACTTATTATCAACAACAAAACTTTGTTCTTATTGTTTTTCGTCGCCACGACTATTTCGCATTAGTTTTTGTACGCCTGATTATTTGCTTAATGAAGTTTAATGAAGACTTTGGGCTTAATGTTTTCTGGAATTGCAAAAAAAAAACTGCAAGCTTGGAACTCTTCACAATGCAGTTTGCAGTACAAAAACAAATGTGACCTTGAACCGACAAAAACGAAGTTGGTGCCAAATAAAAAAGTTTACGTTGAGCTGGATTTATCTAATAAATATTTGAACAATCAACCACGAGAAATGCGAGATATTTGAACCTTAAATTAGCCATTGCAAACAAAAAATTCTGCGTTTTTTCAACAAAAAAAAACTGTGAATATCTTGAGGCAGGAAAACGCTTCCTCAAAAATATTCTGAGGTATTTCGATTTGTAATCTGGAGAGGCAGCTTTTTTTTGGACTACTTGTTCATGTTATGATATCGGCTTATAGACCAGTTGGCAGAGGATTTTTTATAACACAAACACCTTCCTCAAATTTTATGGTTGCCACTGAAAGATGGGTATGTTCTAAGTACATGCGTTCGGCGATATTTTGAAAAATGTATCTAAGCCAATATCTCGAGAACCGATAGAAATTTTTTTAGAATTTAAACTATTTTCTTTTCTATACACTTTATATTTTGTAATACATATATATTTTTTAACACTAGCTATAAGTGACTCTTGAAATTAGAGATATTTGAGTTCGCGGCGAATGTGCTCCGCCACGGCTCGCCGCCAATTTGTTAAAGTAAAATAAAAAATATTGTTTAGTAAAAATTAAAAACATTGGGGCATATTCATAGTCGTCTGACAAGTTGTTTCTTTTTCCTTCTAAGCCTGGAGTTTATGCTATTCATAGACAATTTAGACCCGGGTCCAAAAGATAAACTGGAGCTCAAAATTTAAAAACGGCTGACTCTTTGACTAAGTTGTTTTCTTCTATCTGTCAAAAAATGGATTGGATTTCAATGGATTGACAGCCAATAGAACCAAAATTGTAGCAGAATTCCGTTTTTTACTAAACAGAGCTGCGAATTTCTTTATGAATAGCAGCTGTTTCTAACCTGTGTGTTAACTTTAGACTCGAGGCCAGTTGGACTCGGTTCTAAAGTTTGACTATGAATATGCCCTATTGACCTTAAATTAATTTTTAAAAATCTTTAGACAACGTCTTGAATGATTGAGGATGAAATTTTTGGGAATATGAGTCTTTTACAAACCACCTGAGACGTAATCCCCATCCACCGATAATTTTGTGTAGGTGGGGTTGCTATATTCTAAGAAGCTGTTTCAATCGCTTATAACAAATTTTCATCTTCACAATTTAACAAAGAAATTGGACTTAAAATAAACTTTAACTTGCTGAAAAGCAAAAAAAAAACACAGAAATCAAATTTCTGGAATTCAGGAGCAGCAGATATTTATGTGTGTTTCCCATTCCAAAGGTTCTGTTTTCAACAGCAAAATGGAAAAAAAAGAGAGAAGATAAAAAAAAAATATTTTCCATCTAAATGAAATTGTCTCATACATTTTTGATGGCCTTTGTCTTATTTTATAAATCCTTGTGATGCAGTGACCATAAACATAATTAAAAGAATAGCAAACAAAATAAGAAAAAAATATATATTTAGGTAGGTACATAGGTAGGTTAACTTTATGGGTTGAATTATATGAAAGGTTATTGTTTCTTCAAAATGATCTAAATGCTGCCATAAACAGAATTTAAGCCCAACTATTATTTTCAGTTTCACTTTCTTATGTTTTATCGATTTTTGTAGGTAAAACAGGAAATGGCTATTTTTTTCCTCCTTCATAAATAATAGAGTGCGCAAATGAACTTTCATAAAAGAAATTGTTTCCTGGGAAACTATTTTTTTTTTTTTTTTTGACATTATTTTTTTCTCAACCGCTGACAATCAATAAAGAAATATATTGTCTGATAATAGACGAAGATAGGATAATGATGAGATAAAGGTTTTCCGTAACTAATCATTTTGCTTACCCAAGCTCTAAACCTGGTAAGATTTTAGTTAAGTGATTATATGTGGTCAGTTTATTATGTTAAGCTTATCGGATTTAGACCCGTTAAAAGATCTATGAAACGCCTATGAAAAACTTAACCCTAATCAATCAACCAAAACAAAGACGTTTGGCCTACATCATGACGTGTAATGTATGTGAAGAATTAATTTGCCTTTTGGGTTTTCTTTGTCTTTAGGTTAAGTTAAAATATAGATGTGTGTGTTTTTTTTTGTGCTGAAAAGATAAATAAGAGTACGTATTGTTTTAGTCACTTCTTATTTATAAGATAGTTTGTCTTAATAACAGCATCAAATGAGGCGAAAGAAAAGGAATTTCTCAAGAATCTATCACACATTGCAGGATTTTTCTTAATGGTTTTCGATTTGCAAACCGTTAATCAAATATCTTCAAAAACATTAGGTAGTTACTATAAGGTTGTCTTTATTCAGGCACTCTGGCTCTGTGACAATTCCCAAAAGAGACATTTCTCTATGTTTCTAAAATATGTAAAAAATCGTTAAATTATTAATATGTAGCATTAATTCAAACTTTTACTAATGTTTATTTATTATAAAGTATGTTTGTTTAGAGATATAGAACTTTAAGTTGGGCAACACATTTTAAACTGGCGGCCATTTTAACAGCTGTTAAGTGATTTGTGTTAGTTTGGTTTGACATTTTCACATAAAGAGACTGACGCCTGAACAAATTTTGCAAATTTATTCCGATCCCGATTTACTTAAGAGAAATTTATTTAGCGATGAAGCTCAATTTTGGTTGAATGGCTACGTCAATAAACGAAATGGACGAATTTGGAGTGAAGATAATCTTCAAGTGCATATTGAGACAACGTTACATCCAGAAAAACTGACTGTTTGGTCTGGTGGATTTATTGTCCACACTTCTTTAAAAACGATGCTGATCAGAACGTTACAGTGAATGGGGACCGCTATAGAGCCATGATTACTAACTTTTTCGTTTCTCAATTGAACAATCATGATGTGTAAGAGCTGTGGTTTCAACAAGACAGCTCGTGCACATAATTGATTTATTGAAGAACACGTTTGGTAACCGCATAGCTTTATTACTTTTATTTTGGACCCGTGAATTGGACTTCAAATATTGCGATTTAATGCTGCTAGACTAAGTTCTGTGGGCATATGGCATATTCTAAGTCCGAAATGATCGACCGAAACGATATACAGCCAGAAATATTTGATTAAATTACGTCCAAGCCAGCCACAGCGGCCATATCACAGAAATCATATTTAAATTTTATAATCAACTTGCGAATAAAGTCAATTTCATGCCATATTAAAAAGTTCATCTTTGTTTTATTCCATTTGAAAACTCTATACCTATTTAAAAAAAAACACCCTATATAATCATTTTTTTTTTTAAATAGTTCTTAAAAAAACTCATTTTTTTTAAGGGATTTACTTTAACGAGAGTTGAATTTTGTTAGCTGATACAACTACACTCCGTTTGTAAAAATCATATGTTTAATAACACTAGTTAACCAATTTAAGTGAAACAAATCGATTTATAAAGAGAGAAAAAAACAATCCAGAATACTATCAATAAGAAATAAAATATAAAAAATTAACGTCACGCCAAAAGTCACAATATCCCAAAATAAATCTCCACTTACTTTTGCTTTAAATATGTACATCAAGTCCCTAACCTTTTGTCAACAATGTTTCAAAACAACTAAAGGAACTTGAAATAATAAAAGTGCCACAAAGAAGAATCCCAAAGGAATATGAACTTTTTGTCTGAAAAACGTAAGAAGAAGCACGTTTAACGAAATACAAAAAAAAAAACACTTGATATATTTTAACCTATAATAATATGTACCTAATGGAAAAGAAATTCTCAAGTAGATGATTTCGTAATTATAACTTTTTACACATGTAATGTAATGTAGTGTTGTTATACATATACGTATTTACACATGTTCCTATAACTTGAAAGCCCAAAGGAAAGAAATCGATAAATGTCCTTGAAAAGATTTCTTTGAGGATGAACTCCAGTAAAAATAAATCTGTCTCAATTTCGATTGTTTTCTTCGGGATATATTTTTTTGGTGTGAAAGTTTCTTGGAATTTTTTTCAGATAGCAGATGGCAGCACAAGCTGAGCACAATTTAAATTTCTTAAATAATTTAATAAAATGCCCACAAAATTAAATTAGTTTTTTTTATAAAATTCTTAAAAGAGCAAAGTTTCAAAAAAAATATAATACAAGTTGAGCACATTACAGCAAAGTTTTGTTTTGAAAATCAAAAATGGCAGTGCTTGTTTCACGCTGGAAAATGGTACCCTTAATGCAAATTCAAATGGTGGTGGTAACTTCACGCACATAGAAATTAAATTAACAGGCGACAATTTTGAATTTTTAAATTTTATGTAGCTATTACCTGCTACCTTTTCTGCTAAAGTTTTGTTTAAAGAACGTAAAATTGTGCATTTAAACCAAAGACTAAATTTTGAAGCTTTAACTTAATTCAAATTTTAATCTGACAAGAATTAATTGCAAGTAAAATTCAACAAAAAGAAAACATTTTTGACAAATGGCACTTTTACAAAATTGGAAAACTTATATAAGATATGCCTACTTTTACCTACATATGCCTGTCAAAAATATAAATTATGCCTCCTACGTGTCCTTCAACAAATTAAATAACAACGCCTTCATAATCCTTGAATATGTTTTCTATTTCTTGAAAAAGACACTTCTTTTCAACAACCACTTAGTTACAATTCCAAAAAACAAAAGCAATAATATTACTCGAATCTTAAACATAACGGAAGTAATGAAAAAATAACAATTTGCATAGGAAAATCCTTCATAGCTAGCATTCATTTGTAAAAATATTCCATCTAACGGTAAAAAAAAACTTCAAAAGTCAGTTCAGCCTGAAACATTCACTTGCTTTTGGTTGTTGAAAGAGACATTTTCCAGAATATTAAACATGACGCTGCTGGCACTACTGATGTAGTAGTAAATTGTATTAATATTATGTTGTGCTTATTGGTATTCACAGCTAGCTGTTATGATGAAGTTTCAAAACTTCCTATAGATACCTAAACAAAATGCAAATATAACAGTTGAACTGAAATGTCATACCTATTTCGTGAATGTCACCTTCATTTCCTTGCTGCGAAGGATTTAGTTTTACATATTTCAAGGAATTGCATATTCAAGTTGTTTTTTTTTTTTAACTCAATTTGAAAGTTATTCAAGTGTGTGTTTTTTTTTTTTTGTCTTTTGTCAAGGATAAGAAAGTGTAAGCAATTTGATTTGCTAATGAACTTAATAAAATGCAAGCAATTATACAGCTTATGCCAGATTCGTATTTTTTACGTAGCTTTTTGTAAAAGGCTTTCGCATGAATTAAAAAAAAAAACATTATGAAGGAAGATAATGCTAGATTCCTAGATGCACAGTGGAGCGGTGCCCTTGGGACCCGAGTCATTCGAAGCTTATAAAAAATAGAGAACAGAAACAATTCGCCAACAAAATTATTTTTGAATGAAATTTAGAGAAGTTTATAATTTAATTAATATTATTTTGTTGTAATTGGTGGGTAGATTTTCTGAACACTTGTGTTTTTGGGCCTACCTGCACACTTTTTTGTTTAAGACCAAAACGGTACCAGTCACGGATTTTTGTATGACTTTTTGGAAAATCCGATTATTTTTTCATAAATAGCTCTGTAAATTTGTATCAACGTTGGATCACTTCAGATGAAAAAAAATCAAAATGTCACCTACTATAAAATTATTTTTTTTTTATTTTCGAAACATTTTTTTTTAGTTTAAAAATTTTTTTTTTAATTAAGTATTCCAAATACGTCTAGATATATATTTTTAAAATTTGTTACAAAAAGTTATTTAAATACAGTATTTAATAATTTGAACAAAAATTAATCTCAGTTTTAAAAATAACGGTAGCTCTCAAAAAATATCAAAAAACCGTTTTCAAAAACTTCGGATTTCTCAAAAACGTCTTGGGCAATTTTGATAAATTTTTTATCATTATTTAGTATTAGTACGCAATATTATGAAAAAATAAAAAAATTAATTAATTCATATTAATTATGGTACCTCCAAATATTAATGCCAGGTCACTTTGACGTTTATAAATGTCAAAAAGGGTACGTTCACTTAATAACGCTAACTGTTTTAGGTGTGTTCAAGAAATTATTTTAACATGATATTGCTCAGTAAATATTTAAAAATAAGAAAAGCTTGTTTTTTTTTGGTCTGCCGTTTTGATTTTAAATATTTTTTTAAATTTGTGTATTTGTTGAATATTTAACAAAAACACCAAAAAATAGTTATCTCAATTTGCTTAAAATTCATACTCTTAAGTAGTGCTTGATATTTCTTATTAATTTTTGTTTCCGACATTTTGAGTTAAAAAGTGGTTAAAAAAACTACTTTTTTTAAGAAAAGCTATAGCATAATGATAAAAGCGGGCTCACATTTTAAAAAAATACGCTTTGCATAAAGTTTCCTTATATTTTAAAATAATTTTTTGTTTTTGTACACGGGATTATACGTCCTAATATTTCATTTCTTTGATAATTATGTGTTAACAATGCTGAATCAAAGTTTATTTTCAATGTTTACCGCACTGAATTGATGCAATCACATCAAACCACAGCTGCGAATATACATAATAGGAATCCTTCTGCTTCAAGTACACAGTATATATGCAAATCGCATATTCATGTTCACAGTTCACGTTGCATTTGAAAGTAAAATAAATCGAAATTATATCAAATAACGTATAGGCTTTTGTTACAACTCTTGCTTCTTAAGGGATATACAAATAGATGAATGAAACTAATTGCACACGAAAAATTCTTGGCGTCAAGTTCACATGAATTATTAATTAACTAGATTTAAATTTCTATTCAAGGAGATATTTAGTATTTTCCTCAAAGATTGGTGAATACGAAAGTTATTCAACGATTTTGAAGATACTTTGTATTGGTACATACTTTGAATACACATTCTTCAAAAACTATTTACATTACCGATGCAATAGCACATCCAGTGTCTAAATTTAGTTATTTTGGTGAGTGAAGTGAGATGACTCACTTTGCTCACCAACTCATCTCCTTTTGGGTAAACCCAGAGAATTCTCGAAATTTCGCCTAACCACGGATTGAGATAGAGGCTGCAAGCGATATTTTCATACATGTTATCGATAGTTTGTATGGAAAGACCTTTTTTCTTCTGTCATGGCGTCCTTAAACCCAGCGATCATTCTCTTCGGTGCTTAGAAAAAAACCCAACTAATGTTAAAGGCGAGTTATTACTAAGGGCCAATATCTATACAAAATTTCTAATTAAAATTACCTAATAATGTAACCTTATGATTCCTTTAATAAATTGTGTTTAATTCCAGTAAAATTTATCGTCTTAAAAGATATATGTGTAGGAGTAGGAGATATTCATTTTCATATGTACCACCCATATCCTATTATCTACATTATGTATAATGCGACTCACATTTGAACGCTATGAAAAAAATTAAGGCTTGCGATGTTCGTTGTATGAAAAGTGTTAATGATGATGCTTCTGAAGAAATAAAAACATTTTGATATCATAAATTACTCTGTGACTTGGATCTTATTATACGGAAAAATTTATGAAGTCCATTTAAGGTTTAATAGACCTTAACGTAGTGCATTCTTGCGTTAAGAGAAATAAAACAAAACACTAAGCGCTTTATAAACATATAAAACAACAAAAATAATTTGTTGCGAAAGGAAATGATACGAAAAGGATATCATAAATCACAAAATAAATTATCGTTTTTATACGTTTTAAGTTTGAGGTAAGATATTTTAATGGAAAACAAAAGGGTTGTGCCATTGTCTCGAGTGTTACTTTTTGTCAAAACATAAACCAATGCTTTTCGGGGCAGGGGTATAACTCCATGGGATATAAGTCCATACTATAGACTTATGTCCCACACAAGTGGGACATTGTGTCATAATTCGATTGTGGGGCAATGTCCACTCAAGTGTGAGTCACAATAAAAATAATGTATGAACTTATTTCTCACCTGCTTATTCGCATTTCGAAGGATTGATGTATAATATGTAGGTACTTCGAAAATTTATATAGAAGTTATAGAATGTTGCATAAAGAAAACAATTTGTTTGACTCTTTTTTGTAGTTTTAATTTATTGTAAATATAATCACTAAATTATGAATGTGATAAGGAATTATTTGTTTGTTTATTGTTATTCCTTATAACTATTGTTTCCATTTAATTTATTATATTTTTTTTATATTCTAAAGAAATATATATTTTCGTTTTATTTTGATGAAAAAGACAAGGTACACAATAAATCTATTGGTAAACAATATAATAACATTTTTAATGTCCAGGAAAACCTACTTCATCTGTTATTTGTTTGCATTACTACTAAAAAAATAAAACCTTCTAACTCACACAAATTCAAAATAAATAAGAAACTCCTACGACTCTTTTCAAATTTTTTTCTTTTAAAAAAATAAGAGTACTACACAAAAGATATTTTTGATTTTCTTAAAGTAAAAAAAGACTGATTTTGGATTGTTTTTTCCTTCTTGTGTTGAAGAGACTTAGTAAAGTCATAGAAGAAAGAAATCTAATCCCAAATCACCAGTTTGGATTAAGAAATAAACATTCTACGATAGACCAAGTTCATAGAATAATGGATGTAATCGTAAAAGCTCTAGAAGAAAAACAAGTATGTTCAGCTATATTTTTAGATGTTTCCCAAGCTTTTGACAAGGTTTGAAATGAGGGACTTGAGTGCAAACTACAAAGGGATTTGCCCAGGCAGTACTATGAAATACTAAAATTGTATATCTCAGACCGACAATTTAGAGTTCGGTACAACCTAGAATATTCTCAATTAAAGAAAATAAAAGCCGGTGTTCCACAAGGAAGTGTCCTAGGACCTACCCTGTATTTGCTATACACAAGAGATATTCCAGTGTATAAGAAATAGTGATTCGCATCGTGACCTAAACATAGAAATGTCTACAGAAGTTGTAAGAAAACACACTGTATCACACAACCAGTCATATTAACTCTAAAATGGAGTCCGTCTTAAATACAAGCAACAACGTTCGGAAATCAGGAAGAACCAAGACACAAGAGGTTATGGTGTAAAAGTCTTAGGAAAGTATTAAAGATTTAAACTTCCCCAAAAGCGATTAAAACAAATTGAGAAAGAAAAATCAACTGTCGATCTTCATATATTGGTTCAGATTATGAGGTGGTTTTAGTGAGGTAAGAGTCCCACACTACTTGGCGTCGAACAAGTGTTTTTAGAAGATTTCCACCTCCGAAAAAAAAAATTCTCCTGTAAAATTCATTTTAATGGAGCTAGCAGGTTTAAACTCTAAGATACCAGACTTTTCCATGGATAAATTGATATTCAATCCAATGTAAACATCTAGAACAGAAAAAGCATTAATTATTTTTTGGAAATCCTCACACCTTTCGTTTTTAATGGACTTCGTTAAAATACCATTTATTTTTTTTTCATGTGAATCATCACACCGTATGGTATAATTCTACTGCAATTTAAATTTGAAAATAATTGCATATATTCCATTACATGATTTTTTTTAACCTCCTCTATATCTATAACTGACTGATATAAAAAAAATATGTATTGCATTACACTTTGTAGTATTTTCGGCTTTGATGAAAAACCCCAAATATGAACTTTTAATTGCTGTGAAGTGCGAGTATTGGTTTTGCGAATTCCAGTTTTTGGATAAAAAATTCAGCTAACGTGGAAGTTGTGCATTGATTTTTTTTAACACTTTCATATATTGTTCTTTTTTCATATCTTATGTTCGGTTGCACCGATATTTTGAACAGACTTTTAAAAATAAGAAAATTGATTTTCATCCATAAATTAAAGTAAAAGGATGTGTTCGTAGATTCAGGTTAAATTGGTCAATTCTACGAAACTTCAAAATATTTGTATGCGTGGTCGAAAATGAAAGGTATTTTAGTTTAAATATAGTTTTTAAGTTTTATTTAAAATATAAAAAAAAATTATGAGAAATCCAAGTTTTCTTTTAAAATTTTTCTTAGTGTAAAATTAAAATAAGGAATTCTTGTTTTACATTAGTTCGTAGGCCAAAAGGCACGTATTTTTGAGTGAATAATATGGACAAAAGTTTAAATTGTCGAGTTTTAAAAAATCGGGTTGAACCCCCAGTTTGAAAATTAACTTAAACTCGATTTACACTCGTAGTGAATAATAAAGCTGTTGCACTACCTCCTCTTAAACTGCCTATCTCCTTTAATCGCTTTTCGAACAATATTTAGCTTAAGATTTTAAAAGTTTCATGTCGTATGCCCAAATTCTGTAGTTTTAGACGAAAAAAAAAATTTCCAAGAACAGTTTTTTTTTCATCTGTCAATATGTCATCTTCTATTTTTTTGTGTATGAACTAAAGACAGTCGGATAGGATTCAATTTTGTTTAATAGACTTGAGTCGTCAAGGAACAATAAAACGCAAAGTTCACTCTGTAACAAAATTTGCATTGTCAAGTTCTTGTTTGTCCTGTCCTAAAATAATATGAGCTGAACTCATCAATTTTTTTTTTTACTGTGACTGTATAATTCTACACACATTTTAAATGCTTAGCGCCTTTAAATCCATTTACTGGATTTTATTTTTTTTTTAATATTGATTCGGCTTAAGAAACAAATCATTAAATATTCAAACCTCGATTGTATTGCATATTGTTATTCTTAAATCATAATAGTAAAAATAACAAGTTATTTTTTTTTTGTTTTCATTTCGTCACTGTCGCCGCTGGGACACGCAGGTCCGTGAGTCGTGCATTTAAATATTTCCTGCCACAAGTTGGGAAATGTTGGAAAAAATCATATACAGGGCGTCTCAGTAATCATTGTGCAAAGTAAATATAGTGATAGGTAAGGACAGCCTTTCAGAATTTATGTTGTACTGTCTCGAAAAATCTGATTTTTAGTGGGGAATCTTTATTTTTGTTTGAAGCTGCTTTTTTTTAAGTGCCCGAACTTTGCACTGGTATTCTTAATTTTGAGGAATAAATTAGAGGAAATTCCAGTTTTTATAAATTTCTCGAAAACGTTTTTTTTTTTGAAGAATTTAAGACTAAAAATTGTAGTTTATACATTTCTGAAAATTTTTGGTCGAATTGCACCATATTCACTTGGACACCCTGTATTTTTGCATGTATGCATGAATTTGTACTTTCGGGTACCTTTGTCTTGAATTTTACATGTCCTACTCCTACCCAATTTTATTTTCGTCTATATTTTTATTTCAAGCTTCTAGCTATTATATGTATATATTATATGTACCTACAGACATGGGTATGTATTTGCCGTTGTTCTGTTAAATATTTCATAAAGTAAAAGGAAATCGTGCAGAACAGAATGGAAATCATAAGGAGCGAAGGTACTGGAGCAGAAATTTTACTTACATGAGATCCTTTGAAAAATTAAACAAAAACACATACCCTACAAAAACATTACTTCTACTTCAATTTCCTTTGGTAGATCGGATAAGTATATGCTTTATTGATTCGTAACAATTGCAGCGTACTTCGATTGAACTTAAATTATTTATTTATTCGGATTCAGATATACACAATTTGAAGCATATTCGCATATTTGGAATCGTATTCTTTTTGTGTTTTAATAAAACATACTGCCTACAACCTGTTGGTAACCAGTTCTTCTAGCGATTAAATTAAGGTAATTTCAGTTACAAAAGTGTTTTTGTTGTTATTTTAAATATACGAGTACAGGCATTGTTTGGTTTATTTTACTCATAGTAATATTTTATTTAAAATTTTTTTTGTTATATTTTTAATGCAATGTTAATTTTTCCTTATGAAAATTGATTTTTAATGTAAATTAAAAATTAATTAAAAGCTTAATTTAAATAAATATTTATTTTTATATTCAAAAAACAGTTGGAAATGGTGTTTTTTTATACAAAATAAAATAAATAAATATTTATTTGTATATTAAAAAAACAGGTGGAAATGGTGTTTTTTTATATTTATCCTCATCATCATCACTATGCTTCAAAAATAATTCCTTGCTATTCGACCGATTTCAATTGAATCTGCATGCATAATGTGATGCAGTACCTCATTTTAAATGGAAAGCAATGTGTGTTTTCGAAATCGTGTTTACCTTCAGATAACATAAGAAGATCAAAGTCGTTCCTAAACATTGTGGCATCGTCATCAAATTAAAAACATCTACATATTATTCATATTTTTTTGTTTACGTTTTTACAATGGTTATTTTTTCTTGAAATGGAAATAAATTGGAAATAAGTTTCAAAATTTAGATTTCAAACTTTCATAATAAAAAAATATTTTTTTTCATTTTTTAACTTTTTTATTAAATAAATATGGCATAATTTTTTGAAGCTTAGAACAAATGTCTGCCTAGGCAATCACCTAAAATCCAAATTTTTATAAATTCTCGAATTCTATTATTTAATCTAAAACTTGTCTTATACTCGTATAGTAGTAGGTACTACCTACAGAGCCTGAATACTTCTGAACTTAACGTGCTCTGTTCTGACCCTCTTCTGAGTATACTCTGATTAAAAAAAAAACACACCTTTGATACTTCACACTTCAAAGCTTCCATTACCAAGTTCAGCTTTTTAACTCTTTCTGTTTCTGAACATGTTTTGAAGACACCAAGATCGAAAACTGAAGTTCTGAACACTCTGAGTTAAAAAATAAATACGTTTTTTCTTATTTGAAAGTTCAATATATGCTCTAAACTAATAAAGAAAAACACCCGTTATGAAAGTTATTGATACAAAAACAAAAGTTTCTGTTCATAAGATTAAGATTAATTTATCTGCTCCAAAAAAAACGATTCTTTCTGCATGGCTCCCTGAAACTTAACTTCCCAAACAAAAATTTTATGAATAAAAATGTATACCGAAAACGCTTTGTTTTTAATGAAATACTTCCCAAAAATCAACAATGAAAAAAATAAGTTATTTCTATCATTCGTGATAAAAAGTGTTAATAATATTGATTGCACTAGTAGAACAACAACTTGGAATAGCAAATGAATAATGAAGTTTTTATGAAGTTATTAAGTTCCAGAATAAAAATAATTCTCTTTTATTATATACTTACTCGAACTGTACATTCCAGGGATGTTCTATTTTTTTTTTTTTTTTTACGACAGGTTTGAGCCTTTCCATTGTAACTATTAATGGGTTTATTTCCAAACGCTAACGCTATATCTATATAAGCTTTATTGGACCATTAAAAAATTTCTCACGACAAGAGTATTAATAACAGTAACTGTCATCCTATTCACAAATCAAAAACGCACGCAATCAAAATCTATGCCTTCCATCAGTCCTATTAATAACAGCACTAGAACTGAACATAAACTTTCGTATGTACTAAAACCATGAATAGGATTTGAAGTGGGTTAAATCGAGAGACCAACAACCCCACTCCCGCTACATATATGTATAATATATAATTCCGAAAAGTGTCTATCACTTTGCATTCAAAACAATTCTATAAATTGCAAAATACTACCGTTTGCACTCGAATTGTTTTGAAAAACACAGCATTTTTATGCTAAGTGCACGAATGAAATATCCGTACTTCATTTGGTAACAATTGCTGAGTTTGTATTTAATCCTTCATAGAACCAACCAAAAATTTCAGATACATTTTTAGATGCTAAGCTGCAATGTTTTTGGGAAAATTTTGTTATGGTTATGGTCTGCGAGTACATTATTATGAACTGTATCTATAAATAAATGCAAAGTTATATGCATTAAACATTATATTTTATGCATGTAGATCGTGCTAACGAATTATACACCAATACCGCAGTCAAAATAAAAAGTATGAAGGGGAACAGTTGGAAATTCAATAAACTTTGATAGAGAATGGTAGGTAGTTAGGCTTAAATTACGTCATTAATAGTTTGTTTTAGGGAGCTTAAGGGTCCAGTTATTGAAAATTTATAAAACAACATACAATTCAATTTATTTTCGGATATTGGCAGGTCTTTTTGTTACAGTTAAATCCTATTTGTGGGACGCTGGCTGACCTGCCCATGCAATTTCGTTGCTCCGCTTAGGTTAGTCAGCACGAGGCAGGCATCAATGTCAAAATCCTTTTTTTTAGATGCCTTTCAATTTCGGAGTAATTTTCAAACAAAAGTGGATGCACTAAAATCTATGAAATGCATTGTGGAAATGCTCGAAAAGAATTATGAAAATAAAACATTTCTATCTTTTACCAATTTTGCTGCACAATAATTCAAAGTCTTACAGATTAATTAGTGGGATTTCGATAAGAAAAAAAGAACTTTATGTCTTAAATCCAAAATCTTCGATGCACCCCAAAACCGAAAACTAAATAACTTAAATCCACAAAGCCAATTCCTTAACCACTGGTTCCCCACATTGCCCGGTAAAATAGTATTTTTTGATAGAAGCTGTGAAGAATTTGAATTTTAAGCTTCCCAACAATTTTTTAATTTTAATAATTTTATAAACTTTCAATTCTACCAAAGAAGAAAAAATTCTAGTTTTCTAGCTATAAGCAAAAATTAAAAAAGGAATTCATTTTCAAAGTTTTTTTTGCATTTTTCAAACAACAATCAGAAACATAAGAAAAATCAAAACTATCCTGTATTAGCTTGTTATGTTGAATTCACCCAACTCACTAGTTCAAGAATGTTTGACACGCCAAGGATTTAAAGTATGGTTTAAATTACAAATTTTAAAGATGAAAGACGAAAAGTGTTTCGCAAATTAATCGAACTACTCAAAAAATAACGCGCTCATTTGAAATAAAAATCTTAAAACTTAATATTGAAGCAAAATAAACTTATGTGGTTAAACACGGAGTTGCTTCAATAAAAGTATCAACAAGATTTTGAATTATACGTTTTTTTTTCCCCAAAGATTTAGGCATTACATTCTTTTTTGGATTTTTGTTGGAAATATTTACAATTTTTGACGTTCTTTTCTTTTAAACCAAACCAGATAAAGCCCAAAATAAAAAAAAATTAATTCATGTAGAAATATTTTAGGCGTTAGGTCCAAAAAGTAAACCACAACAAAATAAATAAAAACTGCTATTAGTCAGCAATTTAAAAAGACAGATTGGGGCATATTCATAGTCAAACTTTAGAACCGAGTCCAACTGGCCTAGAGTCTAAAGTTATGGCACAGGTTAGAAACAGCTGCTATTCATAAAGAATTTGGCAGCTCTGTTTAGTAAAAAAACAGAATTCTATTACAATTTTAGTACTATTGCCTGTCAATGCATTGAAATCCAATCAATTTTTTGACAGATAGAAAAAAACAACTTAGTCAAAGAGTCAACCGTTTTTAAGGATTGAGCTCCAGTTTATGTTTTGGACCCGGTTCTAAATTGTACTCCAGGTTAGCTTAGAAGAGACAAAGACACAACTTGTCAGACGACTATGAATATGCCCCAATGTTTTTAAATGCATTTTAAAAAAGTGGACAGCTGTCTAAAGTTAGACAAGTTTTTTTTTAAACCATACGACTGACTTTGAATATTATGAATTGGCTAGAATTTGAGTATTTAAAAGTAATCCTATGTTCAATATATAAATTGAGGTTATTGTGAGTTTCTAAAAAAACAATGGGGCATATTCATAGTCGTCTGACAAAGTTGTTTCTCTCTTCTAAGCTAACCTGGAGTTTATGTTATTCATAGACAATTTAGACCTGGGTTCAAAAGATAAACTGGAGCTCAATCCTTAAAAATGGTTGAATCTTTGACTAAGTTGTTTTTTTTTTCTATCTGTCAAAAAATGGACTGGATTTCAATGGATTGACAGCCAATAGATCCAAAATTGTAGTAGAATTCTGTTTTTTACTAAACAGAGCTGCCAAATTTTTTATGAATGACAGCTGTTTCTAACCTGTGTGTTGTCTTTAGACACGAGGCCAGTTGGACTCGGTTCTAAAGTTTGACCATGAATATGCCCCAATGACAGATAGTTTTTCTCACCATAGAAGCCGAAATAGAAAGCCTATTTCCAACAATTTGAAATTTGTTAGAAAATGTCCAAATTGATGCAAATGTAATGAATATAAGAGGGGGTATGTCTTTATTTTATGGTAATAACTAAAATAGATCTGCTTGGATAGATGATTCAAACCACTCATCGGCCCCTTTCTCTGGTCTACGGCTTGACAAAGATCAATTCGATTCTTGTTATAATTTTATTGCTGCAAACGACAAGACCTATAGGGGTTGGGGGTGAAAATTATAATTGAAAATGGGTAATATAAAATTTCCTATACTATTAAGAACAATGACGTCGTTTGCCTTTTGTTGGTAGCTACACTAGTAGAGGTACATTTTTTTGTCTCCAACCATCAGGCCGTGTGTATAATAATGAGCTATTGTGTTGACGTTTAAGTTTTCGCTTTTTTTTTGTCATAATTTTGTATCGATTAAATTTGTCCTGGCAAGTGGAAATATTATAACAACGGAGAGCTTAATTGAAAAGTATGCATATTTTATCGTGCTATCGAATAAATGGAAAAGAGTTAATCGATTGAAAGGATAACATTTAATGTAAGGGACACTCTTGAACATGTCATAAAATATTAATATACATAGAATCTATTTATATTCAACTTTTGAAAACTGTTGGTTTTCTTTGGTGCACATTTTGTTTACTTTTTGTATGAATTTTTAAAACAGAAAAACATTATTTGTATATTTAATAGACTTAATTGCTCATTACCTACTTTTTAGTGTGAATTGCATTAAAAATTCATATTTTTTCCTTACATTTTCAAGTACTTTTGCAAAGTACTGCAGGTACTGCAAAGTTCTGCAGGTACTGCAAAATACTGCAAGTACTGAAAAGTACTGTTCAGGTACTGCAAAAGTACTGTTCAAGTACTTTGGTACTTAATTACCTGGTACTTGCCTGTTTTCAAGTACCAGTACCAGTATTAGTACCAACTACTGGTACTGCAGCCCTGAAATACTGAAGTACTTTACTGGTCTGCTTTCAATAATTTACATATATGAATTTAAACGATTTTTAGTGAATTTGTTAAGAAACACAAAGAATATGAATAATCCCAAAAAAAAAACCATAATTTCTAAACGATAGAATGGAAAAATACAAGGGAGGGTTTAGTCTTTAAGAAAATACTTCTAGGCGTTGCCGAAAACCTGGGTGATGTGATATACATATTATTTCAAGTTGAAAACATTTTTTTTTTATATTTCTTCAATCGAATTCGTCATTTCCGTTACCAGTGCTTAGTATAAAACACCAATCCATGAAGAAACACGTGACTTAAGTGACTTACAATACTCAACCATTCTGGTGAGCGTATTATTGCAGGAAAAATGGTGACCTACCATTTTATAAGCAAATTTTTCTTCATAAGTGAGACTCTGGGAGAATTTTTCAATATGTCTCTTACCAGCAGTCAGTGAAAAAAACATTACTGTTTTCATATGGACGAGGCTGGGAACCGAACCCACACGTTCGATATGACAGTCCTACGGACTATTTAATTTGCATAATTTCGCAGTAATTTTCAGTTAGCGTCTTTTGCGTTACCTAATATTTTTAAAGTTTCGATGAAGAGTTGATGTTTTATATGTACATAGCTGTCATGTCATGTAGAATGTAGATGACATTTAAATATTTATAAATTTTCAGAACTATTTTTGACACAACATTTTTTGCATAAAATAAAATGAACATAGTTATTTTGTTATTTTGATGATTTTTTTTTTAAATATTAATTTTTTGATTTTTTTTGACATTTGACTATTTTATTTCCTTTATTTTAAAGGAACAGCTGTGGCTCAACCCTGATTTAAGCAATAAACATTTAGAACATTGAATTTGAAGGTTAAAAAGGGCTTAACCACTGTTTAAATATTTGTGCAATTTAATCCACGAGTAGGAATCTTAAAATATGTTAAATAAACTGAAAGAGCGCGGGCTTAATGTCTGTTGTTGGGAGACTCAAGGACAGAGTCACATAAAACATTTCATCTACTTTAGAAATCTGTAAGGCTTTCA
The DNA here is from genome assembly GCA_958431115.1 of Syrphus vitripennis. NCBI lineage: Eukaryota > Metazoa > Arthropoda > Insecta > Diptera > Syrphidae > Syrphus > Syrphus vitripennis. The sequence continues at coordinate 84,420,609 of OY288109.1, forward strand.
CATGTTTTTTGAAATACCACAAAACTACCTATTAACACATTACGATAACCGCTGTCATTCAATTTTAGTCTAGATTATGTCAAACACATAATACTCTACGTCCTAATCGCACTTACATATATGAATGTTATGCTAACAAACAAAAATTACCTTAATTTGTCACTACTCCACAAATTGTTAAATAAAGTATTTCCTACATTGTTTCAATTATTATTTCCATTTTGGGGAAATGAACGATTGATTTAACATTAAAAGGTTGCGAGGAAATCACGTCCATAGCACAACACTTATCCTAATTTTACTCATTAATTATTTAATAATAGATATGTTTGCATAGATTAAAAATGTATTGATTGATGATGAGGGTAAAAAACTGTGTTCATGGAAAAGTATTTTTTTTAGAATACTGTTCCTGAGTTTTTGATTTGCATTCAGATAAACATGTACAACTCGAAAAGCGGTTTTGTTACACTTAAATTGAATTGCATTTAACATGGTTAAAAGACCCAAGTTGGAAATGTTTTAAAGTACTGGGACTGGTAAAGATACTAAGCACCATCAATTGCAATGCAAACTTCGTGTGAAGCCAAAAAAAACAATATAAGATAAAAACAGTGGGATACTAGGGCGTATACGCACTATTGTGTTTTATTGAATTTTTATGAAATGTTATTTTGATTTTGTTCGTTGAGATATAAGGTTAAATTTTTTGAGGTAAAATAATGATTTTAAATAAAAATAAATATTAAAATACTTTACAAACAAAACCGTGTATTTTCTTTTAAATATTAAATATTTTTTTTAAATATTAAAAAAAAATTATAACATACCTTTCTCCGTCATCATTAAATGAAAAATCTCCAAGAAGCAAGTCTCGAAAGCGATATCTCGGTGCAATCATCTTTGCTGAAAGTCCTGTTATTGAATCTTTATCCGCAGTGGTGGCTGGCGTATTAATTATTAAATCATCAGATCCTGTATTTTCAACTACATCTATATTTGATGTACTTGTTAAGAAGTATCCGCCACTAGCCCTATTGGGCCGTGGCGTACGAATGCGAGACCACAGATTGAAAATGTTGAATTATTTTTTCGTACTTTTTATTTTATTTATAAATTTTTTTAAGAAAGGTGATTTTTATTTTTTTTTTAATTTAAGGGTATTATAATTTTTTTATAAATAAACACTTTTTATACACATTTCAAGCACTTTAAAATGACGAATTTGAAGTTTTATTTAAACTTCTTTTGGTACAATTAATGGAAATTTATCTGAAAAAAATAAATAAATAAAATTCAGTTTTAAGGAAATCCAAATAAGAAACAAATAAAAATATATAAAAGATGCGTTAATGGAAAATGGTTAAGATCCAATATGGACAAGTTTGTAGATTCTGAGAATTCATGAGCCAATTTCAATTTGGGTCGTTTATTGATCGAAAAGTTAAAATTTACAAAAAAAAAGTAAATATTTAAAAAAATCCATTCAAAAATTTTTGAATTCAACAGACTTACGTGGGTGTTCCGAATACTTAATTATAGTTATTAAGCATTCGGAACACTCATGCAATAGTATGTAGACAGATCTGATTTGTGTTAAAAGTTATATGAAAGTCAAATGTCATAAATACTATAAAAAAAGAATTTTACAAAAATTGTAGATCATGTGAAAGTTTTGACATTTTGTCAGAAATGGTGAAAAATCTGAAAATCATACAAAATTTCTACACTTTACAAAAAAAACATATTTTTCTTAGAGCGATAATTTCAAAGATAAGATTATTGGGAATTTTTTTTTTCAATAGTCCAAAATTTCGGTTAATAACTCTTTGCTATTAAATAACGGAGTTGTCAAAAAATTATGCATGCTGCGTTTAAAATGTATATCGCAATGTTACCTACCAAAAATATTAGCACTTTTTCCATATGCCTGATGAGTTAGAAAATATCGTTACCTAAAATGCTAAAGTTTAGAAAATCAAGGTTTGTCGCATAGTACTCTAAAAACTAAGCTTTTATTCAAAGTATTTTAAGGGTTCCAAGGAATTTTCAAAATTTCTCAAACCGGGTACGACAGCCAAAAGTCATCAACATGTAAATTTCAGTCCCTAAGTCATGAAAGGGGAAGCTCACGGACATAATTTATGTAGGTTCATATGATACATTTTTAAGCAAATGCATTTCAATACTAATCTAATACTGTCGAAAAAAATGGCAAAAAAAACAAAGCCAATATGTAAATGTTTTGAATAAAAATGTTTTAAAAAATAATTTCGTCCTAAAAAAAATACTGAAAAACGATTTGGCAAAAAAAAAATTATCAGTGAAAAATTGGTCAAAAAATATTTGTTTAAAAAAATTTGCCAAGGAAAAACTTAGTGCAAGTTTGTTTAAACCGCCTAAAGATTGAATCAAGTCATCATTCCATCAGTCTTGCAAATAAATAATTAAAAAGAGGCTGGGTGCGACCCACACTGATAACTTCCCATTTGTGATCTTGAAAACTTTATATTTAGTTTTTTTCAAATAACCAAATTTTCTGCGAAACAAACTTTAGCTGTTAAATTCAAACAATCATTATTTTAAGATTGAAAAGCATTTTAATTATTTAAAGAGATTTACGAAATGCACTTATATTATAGAGATTGTTGATGTATAAGTTGTTTCCACGTGACCCAGGAGGTAAACTTCCACGCGTTAAGTGGAATTTTCTTAGTTCTGTTAAAATTTTTGTTTAAAATGTCAGTAAAGTACATGTCAAATATATATCCGCTGTAAATAATTTTATAATGTATAAAATTAAATACCTAACGGCAAAGTCAATATCATTGCTCGTTTTCAAGATATTCGAGTCGAAAAACCAATTTTACTACTTTTTAGTTTATTTTTTTTTTTATATTTTTTGTCAAAAACTGTCAATTAGATATTTGTCAAAATTTAACCTTTCATAAAAAATTGTACTATGCATAAAATAAAATATTTTAGAAGACACAATCGTTCTTCGTTCTCAGGATATTCGAGCTGAAATACAATAGTAACTACTTTTCTTTAGAATTTTTAACAGTTTTTGATTTTTTGTTAAAAAACTGCCCAGTCAATATTTGTCAAAATTTTATCAGTTGCTAACAATTATGTTATGTAGAAAATAAAACAAACAAGAAGTAAATATCGTTACCCGTTTTTGAGAAATTTGGGTCGAAAGACAATTTATACCAATTTTTGGTAGAATTTTTTGTAGTTTTTAATTTTTTGTAAAAAAACTGTCCATTCAATTTTTTTGAAATTTTCACCAGTAGTCAAAAACAAAATTTTTCGTAATATAAAATTATTTTAAAGTTAATATCGTTTTTCCATCTAAGGATATTCGAGTTATAAAATTTTTTTTTTTAGTTTTTTGATTTTAAAAAATAACGGTATTTTGATTTTTTTCCAAATTCATATCAAATTTGTATGACGTCATAATGTGTCGAATAAAATTTATTTCAAGTCAATAGCATTATTTGTTATATACTGCTATAGTAAAAAAACAACTGATTGAATATTAATAAACGTCCTTTCAGCTTCTTTCGAAGTTATTATCTATAAAACAAAATTTATTTCAAGTCGATATCTCTACTCGTTCTTGAGATATCGACGACGAAAAATGGTACCAGAACGTACGAACGTACGAACGTACGAACGTACGAACGTACGTACACACGCACACACAGACATCTCTCTAAAAATGATTGATATAGGCTCTAGGGACCTAGAAACGTCGAGAAATTTCAAAAATTTCAATTTGACAAATCGGACCGATTACAATAACTCCCTATGGGAAGTTAATAAGGAAGTCGTGTTTCTTCTAACCGTTAACACGTGTAACTGTGTAACCGTGTGCCCGTGTAACCTTGTAACTGTTTAACAGTTATCAAAAAAAAATCTATCAGTGGAAGACTATATTGTTGGGCTATCTAATTTCCTAAAATCGCTTTGCAATCTTTTGTTTGCAGCTTCATATTAAATTCAATTTTTTTTTTAGAAAATTGTCTCTCTCTTGAATTAATGGTGGAAAAACCACATCGTAACAAAATGTCTTCCCAAAATATTCTAAAGTAGTTAAAGGACGCCACGTGTAATGCAATGAATCCCTCTATTCGGTTCTTTCGTGTATGGAGCTAATTCAATATTTATAAAAACGAACTTCCTTTTTTCCAACTCTAATCTATAACAAAATGTGCAATTAAAAAAACTTTAGCTACATTAAATATTTTGATTTATTTTAGTAACTTATTTAATTATTTAATACAAGTCCTTAATAATAAAAGTTGACGCATCTTACATAATACTTCATAGATGTACTTCAAAACAAAGTAAAAGCAGTTATTTATTCATTTATATTCACATGACCAATAGCCAGACCAAGAAATTAGTAAAATTTCCGGAAAATTTCATAAAAAATACATACAAATTATAATGTCCTCCTGTCCTCCCACAACATCTATAGGCAATATTTCTATTTACAGAAAAATAAAAAATTCATGTTTATTATTTAGACTTCCGTTATTCTTATATTTTTTTTTTTTTTGATATTTCTTTTTTCTAAAAGGAAAATGAAGAAAATTCATTTTCTTCGCAATCGCAACCAAAATAAAAACAACCACTGAGACATTGATAAGGGCGATATAGAAGCAAAACGAGAAGGTAATAAAAAGTAATAGCCCACCTGTAACTCCACCCAAATGCTGGGGATTTTGGGAACAATTGTGCCATTTGTTGATCAAAAAATTTATAATTAAATTAAGTGGAGCCATAGAACACAAATAGAAATAACTTTTGATTTCAAAAAAAAAAACAAGGTTTTATGCAGATTCATTTATAAGAAGCTTTAGCCATTTTTAATAAATTCAGTCAGTGCTGAGTTAGGAGAAAATTGATTGTGGTTAGAGGTACAAAGGAATAAGAACTGTTGAGCATTCTTATTCGCACTAGGTTCAATTTCCCAACATGCTGTATGTATGTATAGTAGAGGAAGGATATAGCATATTGTTCAAGAACTTCCGATTTTGATTTTTTTTTAATTTAGGATTTTTTGAATTGAAATTTTTTTTGTTTTTGTATATTAAATATTTATGTAAGTAAGTAGTATTTTTAAAGTTTATGAAAATTCTCTTACATTTGTATTCAATATAATAATTTAAAAAAAGTAAAAAGTACAAAAAAAAATGTTATACTTTTAAAATAATTTTTAATAAATAAATAATACTCCAAAACATTTTTTAAAATGTCTTTTAAACTTTTATTAAATATAATAATAAGTAAAGTACAGAAAATCCCATCTGAAACAATTTTTATAAATTTTATTTCTTATAAAAATGTCACGTGGCAACACTGAAAATAATTGTCATAACACCATTTTTTGATATATAGAATATAGAATGTCCTTTTCAAACCACTTCCATGCATAAATAACCTAAACATTTTTTTTTTTTGAAAATTTGGAAAAAAATATTTCAGTTAATTTTTCTATTAAAAAAAATATGTTTGAATATACGTGGCAACACTTAAAAATGATTTATTTATTTTATGATAAAATTTATTTTATAAAAACTATAAGCGGGCTTAAATGTACTTGTGTTTTTTTACATTAAATCAAATCATTTGGAGTATTATTTGTTAATTTAAAGTTATTTAAATAAAACTAAAAAATTTTTTTTTAAATTAGTTTTATAATTTTCAAAAGTTGTCCTCTTAAGAGCCTCAATTTTTGAGTGAAAAGCTTTGTTCGGATCAGTTTCTCTGGGTTCTTGAACAATTTCTTTTTTAAAGTTATCGATCTTTCACTAGCAGGTATAAAGGAAAACAATTTGCTTTCTCTTGATATCAAATGTTAAACAATTTTTTTCCTAAAACACATTACACCAACCATTTCCAAGCAGGTACAAATTTATTTTTATTAATTTTATTGCGATAATAAGAAACAAACATCATTATATTAAGAGAAAAAAATATTGGCACATTGATAAATCAAAAATAAATCAAATGCTAATTGATATAAATCGTAGTACAATTTCATGAAAAGAAAAATGTGGAAGTTATTTTTCATTTCTCTTTTCAAAAATGACTGAGAAAGCAAAATATTATACAAATCCGTAATAATAAATGAGTCACATAAAAAATAATAAATTTGCTGGTTGGTCAAACAGGATTAATTTTGCACAATTTTCGACAGAGGAGGTTTCTTTGATTGTCTGGATTTAATTAAGTGCAATTTATAATAAATATACAAATGCATTGGAAATGGGTAATTTATCGCATTAATAGAGTTTTTTTCTGGTTCTAATTAGATTTCATAAAGTAGTAAAGTAGCTGAATTTAATACAAACAAAATTAAAAAAAAAAGGGGCGGTTAAGAAGGACGTAGAAAATTATACCAAAAATGCAAAGCACCCCTGACTCTAACTTTTAGTTGGTGTGAATTTACTAAAACTTCGCCTTTAAAGAAACATGTCATCAAGAAACATAATTTTTTAGAGAATTTTATGTTCTACATTTTTATTTCTGATTTTTTCATCGTAAGGTATGTAGATATAAGCGAAAATAGGAAAAAGCATATGTTCAGGAACTGTGAAAGGCCTACGAAAAAAATTGTCGATGCAAAATGGATTTAATTAATTTTTCAATCAAAATAGTACTTGCAAATTGTTTGTACAACGAGCCGTTCTCGAGGTATGAGTTGAAATGTGGTGGCCTACACACAACAATTACAGCCGCGCCATTTTGTTTTTGAACTACAATTTTTGAAAAAAAAATGAAATTTGATTATTTCAAGAGAAATTTTGATTTGTTTTTAAAAAAAATTTTTCCTAGTGCTGACATATACTGTCTTAAAAAAAATTTTCTTATGGAATATTTGAATTACTTTGTTTATTAAAGGAGATGGGTGCGTATTTTTTTTCTTATACACATACCTACTCGTACATTAACAAACAGTTTTTTTTTTAATTTGATTGTTGAAAAATCCGTCCACTTCGGCACTCATTTTTATTTCAATATCAAGGTTGGTTTTGAAAGTTTCTTATATCTTGATATAAGTTTTAAAGCCATCAGGTTTTCACTATTTGATTTTAAATTGAATCTTTAAAACAAAAATTATACTCAATTAAGAAATATAAAAAAAAATTTCTAAAACTTTTGGCTAAAATAACTTGATATAAAATGCAAATTAAAGAGAGAGATAAGCTGTTTTAAAATAAGAACAGCAGGTTATTGTTGGTCTTGACTTTTCTCTTAACAATTTTTTTTTTCTATTTTCAATTTCTTTTTACAAAATTTCCCTTTCCGCCTAAAAGGGGGGAACTGGACCCCCTCTCTTTTGGTTTTTTATTGTTCTAACCCAACCTTTGTACATACCTTAACCTTTATCTCATCTTTTGCAGACTCACTGTTTAATAATTATTCTATGAATTTTTGAAATTATTTTATTAATATTATCTACGGCTCGTTAATTTCTTTTGTACACTGTTTCACATGGAATATATCATTGAAATAATTTGGACACAGTTTAATTCATACTAAAAGCATATCAAAAATTATAACTTCATGAATCCACTATTCTAAAGAACTTTATTTTGAAAAACCCATAAACTTCTTTTCCAACAAAATTTGGAAATTTTTGAACTCTTTTTTTTTTAATTTTACTTTAATTAATTTTTCTTTATATCCCTTGTTTTGTTCTTAAACACCCTGCAAACTCTTTTCTTTTTAATCACTATTTTTATAGCCTTAGAAATTTCTTTAAGAAGTTTCCAAAAGTTATGATTTTTATAGCGAAAAAGTCATTTTGGACCACAGTACGGCGGCCATTTTATTTGATCAATAAGACTTTCTCCATTGTTTTAATACGACCTTCTCCTTGGATGAAAAGCATGCGGAGATCTTGTAGTTTTCTCTCATTTTATGTAGTTCCATTTCATCTGGGAGTGAACGCACAGCACTTACAGCCACCATTTTTGTTTTTAAACCCTAATTCCATACGATCTTTGAATTCCAATCATACAATTTGAAGCGGGTGATTTTCCGTTTTTATTTTTTTTTACTTCGCCAACTGGTCTAAAGGGGTATTATTCTTAGCCTTTCTTGTAGCAAAAGCTTACATATTGGCTTTGAATGTGCCCCAGTGTGTATAGTATAACGGTTTGTCCATAATTCAATTGTTAGCAAAATTCTTTATTAAAGAAAATATTTAGGTCATACAAAATTGTACTGTCAATCATACTTATTAAATATATTGTATTTGTATATGATTTCTTACCAAGAGGTAAGTTAAAATCTTTGATCGAAATCAATTGATTGATTAAAAACAAATGCACCTAAGGGAAATTGATAAAAATTGATTTTTCACAACAAGTTTGACCATACCTTATACGTACATTGATAGACAGAATTTTGTGTCAACATCCAGACAGGCAGACAGACAAATTCACTGGACTCATTCCATATTTGATTAAATCTTGAGTTCGTTTATTTTTAAAAATGCAAAATTGGTCCTTGTATCTCTTTCTCTATAACTGTACATCCCAAGTTAAAAATATACACAACATAACTGCCACCCAGAAGATTTAAAATTGATTTTTTCTATAGAACCTTTCTCCTACATAAAAATCACTCCTATGGCAAAGCACACTCTCTTGGTTGAAGTGTGTTGAAACTATCAGAATATATTTGATTAAGCTACTTAAGGGAGCAAAAACCCAAAGGAGTACATGACGGGTAAATGTCCTGCATGTGACGTTACATATAAGTGGAGAGTATGGAAAACTTTTAGCACTCTGTCAATGGAAAAGAACAAAATTGAATACAAATTTAAAATAAACGAATATATAATTGAAAGGAAATGCGCACCATGGGTATAGGATCTTTGATGAAAGAATCAATTTTTGGATCAGTGTTTTTACTGTTTTTTTGTTTCGAAGTATAGGGTGCCTATAAGATTGACGTTGATAAGGTAACCGTAGATGTAAGAGGGGCAGATTAATTCATTTTCTGTAATAGATATTCAAAAACAAAAATCCTATAAGAAAAATATTGGTCATTGTTAAATGGGAGGGAAAGCCTTCAGTGAAGTCGGTGCGCGTCTGGCTCTGAATGTCATTATAAAACATGTTTTCAAATTGATTGAGTATCAATTTTCAGGGGAGTTCAAGTATAGGTATAGCTGATAGGTGGCCTTCAAGCTGATTCGAAAAAAAATCCCATTCACCGTCAATTGTTTTTAAAGGGTATAGAACCAGTAGAGGGTGGCGTATACGTAATATTTTATTAGGTTATTTTTTAAATTTTCTAAACAAGGGGGAGTGGAATTTTTTTTTAAGCCGTAGGCATATTCAAAATGTGGTTTCCAGTTTTTTTCTCTGAATTGTCATTACGAGTCGAGTATACATATTTTATTGAAGCTGCTGAATTATTTTTTATTTAATATTTTGAACCTTTAAATCTTGTGATGACAACTCAAATTTAAGGTTGTAAATAAATGCTGTCTCAGTCCTTCTCGGTGTGAATATATATGCGGATAAGTAGAATCATGATAAAAAAAATATACATGCATATAGATATATACATAAATGTGTGAAGCTGAACAATTGATTTATCTTTCCTAAGGGCAGCTGCTGATACTGACATGTTTCAGAAGGTCGTGGGTTTTTGGTTCAATTAGGGCAGGAAGTTGTTTTGACTTGGTGCGTGCGAGGCAGTTTTGAAATAATAAAATGTTTTTACTTACAATGCATGTACATGATATTACATTAGATATAAATTCAAAAAGGATATAGTGTAATGTATGTACAGGTACAAACATACGTCCGGAGGCTCTCTTTGTCAGTTTCATTTGAATTGAATTCAAAAAGATAATCGTACGTTTACGTTGTGTGCTCGTTTATATTTAAAATTTATTATATTCATTCAAATTGGGAGTTATACATAAAATTGTTAGCAAAAAATAAAACGTTGTAGAAATGTAGAAGGTGTGCGTTCTTCTTTTTAGCATAAAGAGCAAAGTAAGGCTTCGTGTACAACAAAATAAAATAAATCAAATTCAATATAATTATGGAGGAGGTAAATATGTATATGCACCTTAATGTGGCAGAAAACATCACTTTGTAATGTGAAATCGTTCAGTACTGTGAACATACATTTCTAACTAAAATGTTTAAAATTTTTTCTTTCTCTTGAAATTAATGGCGCTAAATTTTACACAAACTGACGTTAAGGTATTAGCATGATACTACTTAGTAATTTGCTGACTTTTTAAAACAAACTAAAGGCTTCATAATTTCAAAGATTTTCTAACACTAATATCAAACTAACACAATTTTCTTACGAATTACGATTTCTTAAGAGTGACGTTTGATTACGGAATGGATCTTTCTTGACATTTAAAAATATTACATTGACATTGGAGTTAGCATGATGCTAAAATTATAAAATACAACTATGACGATTTTAACCTTAGTAAAATGTTTAAGGACATTTCGATGCTATCATTCGTTTAAACTTAGCAAAGTAATATTTTTAATACATATTATGCTAAACATTAATTAAGCAATTAATTAATATCACAGATTTATATTTACATTTTTTGTACAAAAACTGTACATATTTGAATTTTTTTCTTAAGAAGATAGAAGTGGGGAGTAGAATAACGAAACTCATCAAACATCAATCTTGAACAGAATCGAAACATGGAACGGTTTGGAAAAACATGATGAGGGTTAAGGCCAAAATAGAGAGGGAATGATCTAAGGCGTCGTTCATACCGAACAGAAAAAAGCATCAGGAAAAGTTGAAACAGAATAAAATTGAACACATTTTCCCGATGGTCGTTTATAGCGGAAACAAAATGAAACAGTAAAAAGCTATCATTTGTTCTATTGACATTTAGGTGGATTGAATTTTATTTACTGAAAGCGAATAGCATCAGTTTTTTCCCCTGATGTCAGTAAAACAGTAAAAAATTGAAACACAGATAAGTGGAACGGATTGTTCCATTTTATCAGAAATGATAATTAATTGATACGGAAAAAGAATTTTCATATTTAAAACTTTTGACGGATAGAAACGATCAATGTCACAATAATCAACTCCACTTTGAGGACATTTGATATGAAATAAAGATCACTGTCTAACAGTCAAAAAAAATATGTATTTTCCTTTTTTAATTTATTATAAATAAAATATTTCTTTTGATTTTTTGAAAATGTTCTCTTTTCAAATAACTAAATATTTAAAATTAAAATTATTAAACCTGAGTCAAAATATTAAACAAACAATGATAAAAACATAAAATAAAATTAAACATTAAACATAAAATAAAAATGTTAATGAAATAAATAAACGGTCTAATAAAACAAATCGTACTGAAACCTTCTCAAATTCCAAAATGCATAAATAAAACAACCCTGCTAAGAAGAGCGTCCCAAAACACAAATTCTTACCCAAATTTAAAAACATTTAGACAAATATTAGAATATTAGCAGTTCACTTGCTTACATGATACATACAACTGCATGCAAAACTTACGTTTAGGAATTTAGCCAATGTTTGCTATTCTATTAAGTTTCGTTGTAGAATAAAAACAATAACTATTTGCTCAGTGAAAAAAAAATAAGCAATAAAAAACTGAATTGGATTTTATTAATAGATTTTCGAAAGGCTAAATTACTTATTTTTTTTGTCTTTTAGTTACACGCCAAAAAATTACATTTATTTTGAACTATCGGCTGAACCGATTTTAGAGTTTTCTAAAAGTAAAGTAATATCAAAGCCTTATTCAAACTAGCAATATATCAATTTTATCAATAATTCATCTTTATTTAAGATAGAACACATTGTATTTACTTTGTGTGATTAAACTTTGAAAATTCAGGAACGGTACTAAATGTACAAGAATTTTTGTCTTGACTTGAATTTAAAAGAAAACATGTTTTAGGATTGCTAATATTCTCAATATTATATAAGCTGTGGTAAATTTTATAAAAAAAAAAAAAAACAGATTAGGTATTTTTGGGTATACCTGAATTCTGATACATCGAAGGACAATAAAAAAATTACAATTTTTGTATTAAGAAAATCTATATTTTGCTCTAAAGTAATCGCGCATAGACAAACGGAAATATCATCACGGAATTCAGCTTAATATTCTTAATAATATTGCTCTAAAATTAATTTCGGGTTTTCTGAAATCAGTTTTGATCTTTTTTTTTTCTTGCAAGGTTTGATGGGAGTAGGACAACTTGTAGAAAACAAAATTCGATGGTAATAATATTTTTCTTCAACTAAATAATAATAACCAAGGTACCAAAACAGGCTAAAAGCCAGTTTTTATGCTAACTTTTTTTCCAGTTCACAGAGCGACTACTCTTTATTGATTGATTTATACGCAAATGTCTTTGATTAATCTTCATGGACCCACAAGTGATTTCAGAGATCACAGTAACAGTAGAAAATATGTTCCAACAATCAACAGTTTTTAAATAGTTTTTTTCATTATCATTTCAGATCCCACTTTTAAAAGATGTGTAAGCGTCTTTTAAAATTTAGGTGCCCAAATCTTTTATGAAATATTTTTACCAAATTATTTCAAATTTTTTTATAAAAATTCAAATTAATTACTTTCTAAATTTGTCTCAAAATAATATGGGTATGTAAATTAACTTACTTTTTTATGTATGCAGTTGAAAAAAAATCCAAAAGTTTATTTAATCATGTATATCCTTGAATTTTTAATACCTTCCTCAAATTTTGCTGTTAGATACCAACACTTACATATCTCACTCACATTCAAATTGAAAAGAAAACTTCAAGTTTTCAAGTATCGAATTTTATTCCACTATACCGTTGTTGTAAAGTCGCACTATTTTTTCAAAAGTTTTTAAGAAGAATCTTTTATTCTTGCATAACAACAACTGTTAACAACAACACATTCCTTCTTTTGCTTTCCGCTTGTACCTTAAACTCATGCAGCGTTGTCACTTAACTGGCCCTTGACCCGGTTTTGCTTTAAGCATTGGGCTATGACAAAGGAGATGGCTTGCATAACATTTTTGACACCGGCGGCGACGACGTCACAAGTTGAACAACTTGAAACAAGAGCACACTTGACAAAATTGCATAAATAAACAGAACTTGCTTTTTCAAAAAAAAAAAAACACAATAAAACACTTAAGCTGCGAACCTTACAAATTCGCTGCAGTTTTTTACGCAATTGGACTCAGGACACGGATTTTAGCTTATTTTTACCAACACTCATATTTTAGGTATCCTATCCAGCCAAACCGAAATAACGCACGAATTTCAAATTCAATTAAAAAAAAAACGACAAGACTAAATTATTTATAATCATAGGCAAACTTTGATAACGTTCATAAACGGTATTTCTTCCCTCTGTGAAGCACACGAATAGACGGTTAAAATACAACTGAAGGCCTTCCACAAAGAATTCAACCATGACGGCTGCCACCTGCCGTCTCTTCCTCAGTGGTGTGGGTGGTTAAGAAGTTATGTTTCTAAAATAATAGCCAGCCTGTTGGGGTTGATACAATTGTAGGCTGTGCCATCAGACAGGAAGTTTAACCACTTTCATTCTGAAATGAGCTTTCAGTCCAATAGGTGGATGGCATTAAGGTACACCAACAAATGTAACCGGCAAGGGCAGTTCGCCTCGAAATACTTCTTTAGCTAGAATTAAATCAGCTGATTTTGTTTTTGAATGAATAGACATTAAAAAAAAAAGATACAAACACAAATATTAAAGTCAAAAAAAGCACAAGGTCATAGAAAAGTGGATTGTAATTTTGGTAAAGCTTTTCTCTTCATTGAGCTTCAGTGTAAAGGTATAAGAAAAAAATTTGCTTTAAAGCCAATATTGAAATCAGATTGGTGTTTTGCATTCTTTCCAACTTTGAAATATTATATGGAAAACTAATTTTATAATTGAATCTAATTTGAAATTTCAGAACTGTGAACAAGTTTGTTCAGCAGTACTCGTGTATCGTTAAAAAGTTTGTGCTCTCATCAGCTTGATAGCCAGAAGAAAAGGACGGATAGTTACAACTTTTTTCTACAATAAATTTGGTGTACATGTATTTCTTATGTATGGTAGTGATTTTTGTGCAAACTGTGAACCAACTTGAAGTGAAAAAAATTGTATTCACTACGCTTCTTTTCATATAGAGATAAAATATGATGACAAATGTGTAAAGAGCCCAATTGAAAAACCTCTAAAAAAAATAGTCTTCCAAATGATAACCCCACTCTTTAAACATCGTGACTAGTGAAAACATCCAACTGGTACCAACATCTAAAAATGAAACCCCCAAAAACTTTTATTTAGCATCAATACTGCAGTAGTTCCTAAATGAACGGCGACGGCGTCAGCGAATGTATCGCGTTAGAAAAACTAACCACCCTGTGTATACATATTTATCTGACAACTAGAAAAACTCTTTTGTATAAACCCAATTCCATTATTAACTGACATTTGTTTGTTTATTTTTATTTTAAAAAGTTGATTCCAGTTAAAAGTTGTTTTTTAATATTTTATTTAATATTTCTGCAAATACATAAATGGATAACCAACAACGTATAGAAATAACTTTGAAGAATCCTAATCCTATATTTGAAAAGTGGCTAGAACGATGGCTTGAGGAAGCCATCAAAAAAAGGCATAAATCGGTGCCCAGAATCCGTGAAGCTCTCGAATCACTTCGCCAATTCCCACTACCTCTAGCTACGGGTAGAGATTGTGCAATTCTAAGAGGATTTGGTCCAAAATTATGCGATCTAATCGATCAGGAAATGAAACAAGAACGCAAAGCTAATCCTGATTCGATACTTAACACAACTGTTAGTGCTTATTCAAATGATGTTAAAAATGTCGTTAAATCTGTTCAAAAATCTAAAAAAGAATCAAAGAAAAAAGAACCATCATCCAAAGAAAGAGCAAAACAACTGGAATTAGAAGAAGCTCAGGAACAAATAATTGCCAGCCCAGGCACTTTTCGTATACTTCTGCTTGTTGACATTCAAGAAACAAATGGAAAAGCCAAGAAGACATTCGACAAAACCCGAGCTTACATTGATAAACTACAGATCCCTCACGAAGTACGACGGCTTACGATTGGAGATTTCACATGGATATGCCGTGATGAACGAGGCAGGGAGCTTGTTCTGCCATATATAGTTGAACGTAAGCGGATGGATGACTTTGCAAGCAGCATTCGTGATGGCCGCTTCCATGAACAAAAGTTCAGACTCAAAAGCAGTAAAATTCAGAATCTAATTTATTTAATAGAAAACTATGGAAACAACGAACACGTTGGTTTACCAGTGGCAACACTTCTTCAATCAGCAGTTAACACTCAAGTACATAACGATTTCCAAATCAAATACACCAACAATCATTGGGAATCGATTTTATATTTGAAAGCAATGACTAGCTCTCTGATACGTCACTACAAAGACAAACTACTCATAAGTACATCCAAGGAAGACATCAAACGTTGTACTCCATACGATTCTACGGTTGGTTTACTTAAATTTAAGGATTTCTATGATGATTCGTCACGAAACAGTGGGATGACTGTTCGTGACATCTTCATAAAACAGCTATTGCAATTGCGAACACTCTCGTTGGATCGCGCTATGGCTATTGTTGAGAAATATCCCACACCCAAGGCGCTTTTACTAGCTTACGATAGTTGTACGTCGGTAGAAGAAGCCCAGCTGTTGCTAGCTGCGCTTCCTTGTGGCCAACTTGGGCGGCAACTTGGTGTTACAATAAGTAGAATTATTTATGAATTTTACACAAGTGATTTTGAGTAGATAATAAACTTTGTGTAGTATTTTGAGAAAGACTGAATAAAGTTAAATGAAAAGATTTGGCTTATTTTGGGATTTTTCATTTTAAGACTGAGCTGAGCATTGGTATCGAGTAGCTCTAAAGGCTCGTTTTGTTTGAGAAGATCTGAATTATACGATAATTCATATTAGTATAATAAATAAATGTACTTTTAAGCCAAGAAAAAATAAAGTATTTCCCAAACAGGCTTAAAGATTTCAGTTTGTTTGTAAAAAAAAGCAGAGATACAAATTTGAAATCATTATATTTACGTTAAGGTTTGCCTCAGACAAAACATTACTTTTTGAACCAAAAATAATACCTAACTCTATTTACATTATGCTCAATCTAAAAATTAAAGGATAAAAAAGCAACCGTTATTCGAAAACTGTTATGGCCTATCACTATTTTCAGTTTGGCTCATGACTACTGAGAAATCCTGTTTACGGATTCTCCTAAGTGAAAGTAAAAAGTTTGTGAAATATTTTTCATAAAATCTTAGTACGAATTGATAATGAGCATTGGATTCTGAAAGCTAAATCAACACTTAATAATATAAAATGTTGATGAAAAATTCAGAATTATGTATATTTTATTTACATAAACTATATACTTTTAAATTGTCGAGAAATTCTTTGTTGAAAGTATGTAATATACATTTTGTCTAATCAGATGTTTTGATTTGAATAAATGACTTGTTCGCCATGATTAATTTCGGAATTTAAATGAGTGGGAAATAAAGACAAATATCTTATGTATGTATGTATATGTTTTTAAAAAGCAAGGACAACAAGCTATCGAGTAACAGCGGACTTGTGTATATCATATCACATTGTATACTTATATCGTTTGACTTTCAGATTTCTTGATTAAAATTGAAGATATAACAATGGATTTTTCTTTTATCAAGAATTTATCATTTTTCAAAAAATTATCCGATAAAAAAAGATTTTTTTATTTCACAGAATTTCCAATGACTTAATATGTAGTTGACAAAATCATTTACTGAAGAATATTATTTCTTGTTTCATTTTTTCATTTTCTATAATATCTTAACTATTTCAAACCTAGTAGCTTGGGTTTTCCACACACATAGTATCATATGATACCGTTAGAAGTGTGGTCTACATATTATTATCAACATAATTTCAAAAAAACACATTATGAAGAAAAGGTTATTACCATATCCGCGGAGATCCAAGCCCACATAGCAAAATAAAAAAAAATGTCGAAATTGCGAAAGCTCCCCATTATACAGCCATAAACCTTAAACAAAAGACTAGTTAATATTTTATTAATATTAATATTTGTTATTTATTAATATTTCAATAACTTTGAAATACAAAAATTATAATTTTATTTACCAAATAACATAAGTTTGTTTTTATTTAAATAATGTCATATTATATCATTGTTAAATTTGTATTCAATATAATTTTCTATTTTGTTTTTGTGCCATTTCCCAAAAATATGATCCCCATCGAAGGAAGACAGCAAGCAATCCCTGTCCTAACGTCATGTATCGCATACTGATATATAGTTAATGGGATATCCTGTGTTTCATTGCCAATTTTAGGGACCATAAAAGCCGAAGTGGAGCCACATTCGTCCGAACCACACAAAACATAGAAATCAACTTGGCCAAAAATTATTATTATTTTTATATTCATTAAACGACAGTCCTGTTAGTTTTTAATGATAATTATTATTTTTTTTAAATATGTTTGTTGTTGTTTATTACAATAAAATCATAGTCAGTTAAAAAAAAAAATAATTTACGTTCGGCATAGGCAGCAATATTTTTAAAAGAATGCGTATTAATTTTCAAAGCTTATTATTAGAAACTAAACATTCTTATCTTTGCTGTAGTTTTTTTTTTTTTTTTTGAATATCGTACTTCATTTTATTATATTCCAAGATGAAAAATGTCTTTTTTTTTATTTAATTTATTTATATTACGAGTGCCATGTCCTTTTTACTTGGTAACTGAACTTTCTTTCCTTGCCATAGTGAATTGTGAATTGTAAATGCATCGATTGTGACTGTCAGATGCTTTGTATGAATTTGGGAGAAACATTTACCGCCTGAGTTATATTTAAAGAACTTATCAAACATGACTTCGTCGACATGACTAGGCCCAGTACCATACAATTTCAAAACTTGCTCCAATTCTGGCACAAAACTGTATAATGCTCTAAACTGACAACCAGCATCGCGGAACAAAATCAAAAAATGTTTTGCCTCTGATCTCGCGATCTTTTCGAGAACTTTTTGTTTTGAATCGCGATTTACAGCGCCAGGAAAAATACAGTATTCAACGGCATTGAGAATTATTCCGCGATTTGATTTTGCCGCTGGTTGTTTATAGAGCTTCGGACCCGAATATTCCATCATGGAATTTGGGTTCGAAGAAGATATATCACTTGAACTGTCCTCGATGCCACGACGTTTTGACACCAATCCGGGCGGAAGTGAACCTGGTCCTGTCGGCGAAGGCATGTGTCTACCCGATGAACCCATTCCTGGTGATGGTGCACGTCGCGGTGGTGTTGCTCGACCAGCACCCGTAGTTTTCATAGCTAAAGAGTCTTGTGAGCCTCTATATAAATCTCTAGTTAATTTCGATCGCTGACCATAGTCGGCTAGGTTTGTTATGGAGCCTTTCTTGCCACGACTGGAACTCAATGTTGAAGAGCCTTCATTCAAATCAACCGAACTTGTTTCGACGTGTATGGTTTTGGGACGTGGACGAGTCGGTTTTTGCATACGAATGCGTGCCTGATTATGCGATGGCAAGTCCGAACGGTCAATGACCTTGCCCTCTCGTTCGGCTTCTTCAATTGCTTTTTTCAGTCTATGTTGCTCAAGAATTGCAGCCCTTCGTGCTGCTTGTTCTTCTTTCTTTCGCATGCGTTCCTCTTCTTTCTCTTGTTCTTTTTCTCGGCGCTGCATTGCCTCAATTTCTTTTCGTGCTTTAGCCTCCTCTTGCAATTGACGTCGTTGCAATGAAAGCAACATAATTTTTTCTTTTTTACGCTCCATTTCTTCAGCAGATTCTGGGTTCAAATTAGAAATCTCAGTTTCAATTAACAACGCTTTGTTCTCTTTTGGTTCATTTAATTGCATCAAGCTAAATGTCTTCTGCAATTGATTCTGCTGCTGTTGCGTCGAATTCTGCAAGTGCTGTTGCTTCTTTGTTACATCTTCTAAATGGCGCCTATCGAGAGCTTTCGAATCGTGACTTTCAACAATTTGTCGCAATTGAATGGGTGCATCTTTGTATTTATTGTATGTGGCATTGTTATTTTCGAAATTACTATTGCGCTGAATCTCAGATTTATCATAGATATTATTTGGCAGTTTCTGTGCTCTGTCAATGGTATCTAAACTCTTTTCGACCTTGGGTGAACGTTTAGCTCGCAATGGAGGTTTGGGTCTTTTTGGCTGATCATTATCGAAAGAAATATAAAAGCCTTTCTCAATTGTAGCTTCTTCTTGGGGATCTTGAAAACTGTTTGCATTTAAACTTGGCCTTGATGGCGATGGTATTCTATAAGTCAAACTACCGCTTGTAATGTTCAAACCCCTTTGTGGACGCATACTTTGATTAAAGTCAGCCATCTTTCGCATGTTAACGGATTCCATGTTCATTTCTATCTGATCGACTACATCATCCTCATCGCCTATGAAACAGATACTCTGCGGTGCCATTTCATCATATGGAAGTGGTACAGGAGATGATTTCATTTGACGGCTCTCCATATGATTAGCCACCATTGCTCTGGGAGGCGTCTGTCTGCTTTGAGTATTCTGATGTACCTGGAACAAATTTTGATACGATTTCTCCTGATGACAATAATCGTTATCTTCGTTTTGATGCAACAGAAATCCACTGCCAGTGCTGCTGTTCTGATGGTTCGATGGAGTATTCCAAGTACCAGTTTCGCTGCTATTAACCTTAGGCGATATAGCTTGTGACTGCCATGCATTTATATCGATTAACTGTATCGGCTGTGGTTGATAGTGAGTTTGTTGAAGGTGAACTTGTTCCGGTTGACCCCAGGTTTTTCGGTGTGTTGGCTGTGGCGACGATTCGTATAAGTAATATGGGTTTGGCGGCTGTGGCGAATTATGGTCGCGCACATTTTGTGGTTGAGGAGAATAATGATCGTACTCTGGTGGACGGCTCATGTATTGTTGTTGGTGTGATTGATATTGAGTATGTTCAACTGGATATTGTATATGATGCAATTGCTGACTTCCATGCTTATTATAGCCACCGTTTTCTAGTTGACCATCTCCACCACCTCCGCCTCCACGATTAAAGATCATCGACTGCTGTTGCTGTTGCTGCTGTTGTTGACTGTTTTGTGGCTTTTGCATGAATGGCGATTGGTTCTGCATGGGCATTGACACTGGACGTTGACTAATATATTGGCCATTCTCATTTATATACTGAATATGTTGCTGTTGCGGTTGTGGATTATGCTGTGTATTAAGTTGCTGTGGATGTTGTTGTTGTTGATGTTGTTGTTGCTGTTGATTTTGTTGTTGATGAAGTTGTTGCTGATGAATTTGATGTTGTTGCTGTTGTGGATGGGGTTGAAGTTGAACATAGGGCTCGGAATTTGTGGGCTGGGAATTATAAGTTGGGGTAGAATTGAACGCATGGGGGATTTGGGGAGTCGATCCAAAAGCCTGCTGTACAGGTTGTCGACTAAATTGATCAGGAATATGCTGCTGTGAGCCATATGGTTGTTTTATTGCTTGAAGAAAAGCCGCCTTTCCCACCTTTTCTTGGTGTTTCGAAAGAGCTACTTCAATTTTTCGTTTCTCCTGTTCAATTCGACGACGTTTCTCTTCGAGTTTCAATCGAATTGTAGTTAATTTTGAAGCATCAACTACCGATCGACTATCATCTTCGGGATAAAGTTCATTGTCATCAGTTTGTTGTTGCAGAGCAGACTGTTGATGCCAAGTTGTAGTATTAGATGGTAATTCAGCAAAAGAGGTCTTTCGCTTGGGTGTTGTTGTTTCTTCAACCGAACTGCTATTATAAACATTGGTTTTTGAATTATTCAATCCGCTGTGTGATGATAAATCCCCATCAGAAAGTTCTTTTTTGTTGGAATGTTTGGTGTTGCGAGGCGATATATTATCAACGCTTCCTTGGCGTCTAATGGAAGTCTTTTCGGTTTCGCGATCTTGTTTTTCTGAACCAGAATCGGTATCATAGCCAAGTTGAAGAGTGCCTCTGGCATCGGCAATAGAAGACCTCACTGCAACAGCCGGTTCAATACTTGCATTAGAAAGTGTTCGCTCCCTCTCTCTTTCACGTTCTCGATCACGATCCCTCTCGATGCCTCGACCTATCAAATTCAGTTGGTCTTGAGATCCACCAAAGTTCTCTATGGTCAGTTGTGAGTCCTCACTGGAAGAGTTACGACGCGATCTCCGCCCTGCATAGCTTGGTCTTCGCTGATCTTCCCAATTGCTTGGTCGACCAGCTGGTACAAAATCGCCCCTTTCGTCTGCCTTTGTTTCCAAATTAATTTTTTCTTTGGCCTGACGCAAGCGAGCGGGCACCAATGGTTCCTGGTTCTGGACCGATGACAAAGTTGCTACACCACGGCTTTTATGAACCACAAAACCTTCATCATTGCTGGTGATGGTAGTGTAGTTATTCTCCTCAACCGAACGAAATTCCCTGGGTGGAGTCGGCCTACGTTGTATAAAACTCTCAGATGCCGAACGTGTGACTTGAGCATCCATGCCGGGATAACACACGCATTTAGCTGGATGAATCTCGAACAAATTAAACAGATCCGCAAGAAGTACAATCAAATTTGGCTTCATCGAGCCACGCATGTAGGTTATGTCCTCCGGTGTCATGTGAAAAACAGAGTATGGCAAATGTTTTTGAGAAAAATTACTTACTAATAAAACATTATGAATGGAATCTGCAACAGCTGGCAAATAATTTATCCTCACACTTGTCCAGGGAACGCTTTTGGGGCAATAGTACGAAATGAGAAGAGCCAAGCAAACGCCATCGCAGAGGTCTTGAAAATCGCGGATTGGAGGAATGTCTGGTACTTGAAGACGAACACCGTCTTCGTCAGTTGCACCGCGTTCGACTTCTTGGGCTATGCGTTTCTTCAAAGAAGCACAAACATGCGATATCCATGCCAAAAGATACTGCTCGCAGCTTTGAACGCTAGCCATTTGAAAATTACTACCGCCACTAATTCTTTTTATGGCGTTTGGTATTCGATCGCCAGATGAAATCTCTTTCGCATACAAAATCATCAATGATTCTATCACAGATATGTGGGCGTTGATTCGTAATGGATTTGTTTGAATTAATATGGTTTCGGTTATTGGCATATCTGGAGATTCTTTAACTGGTACTCCTTTGCGTGCTAGTGTTTGTAATATCGAGCAGTGATTCAGACTTTGATAATTCGGGTCCAAGTACAAGTTCGATAACGTTTGGCAATAAAGTGTTGAGTTGCCCATTTCGACTGTGATTTGGGGTTTGAGTCGCTCTTGATTTTCATTGTCGCGATAAAAGGGTTCTTTAAGGTTGTCTGGCACACGGTTGTTGAAAGCTTTCGAGAGAAGCCATTTCACAGATGCTCTTTGTCGGGCCAGACGAATTTCTTGTGTTTCGATGTCCATGATATTTTTTCTTCTTTTTTTCGTTTATACAAATTTTGTATGCAGTTTTTTTCCCAATTGGTTTTTGTTGAACAAAACTAAGGGAAGGAAAAAAAAAGTTAGAAATTCCGATAAGATTATGATCAAAAAAAAAAAAAAATACCAAAGTCAAATTGAAAGTTTAAGAGTAAAAAACAAAAGATTTTACTTGAATTTTTGTTGCTGCTGGTTTGCGTTTTAAAGATTTTTTTCTTTTCCATAAATTTTTAGGTCATTCGTCACACAATGCGTCGGCGGGTGCTGCTGCTGTTGCTACTACTGCTGCTGCTGATCATTATTTCCTCAAAATCATTTTTCTATTTAACGAAAATGGAAAATGTTTTGTTGCTAATGGTTATGTTTTTGATAAAAAATTATTTAATCAACTGTGTTTTGATTTTTTTTTATGATAAAAGAATAATAAAAAGTTTTCTCCCCGATGATCAATTTTTTTTTCTTTTCTTCCGTATGATTTTTTAGTGCACTTTTTTTGGGTTACTCTTTGAGAGTTGTGTGGGGAAAATATTTGAATCGTATAAAAGAACACTTAAATTTATTAATAAAATGAAAATTAAGATTAAATAGTGAGGTTTATGGAGGAAATTTGCGACACTTTCTCGTTTTAATTACTGATATCTATATATAAATGGATGGCGTATCCCTTGAAAAAATTGCAGTGATGGTTAACGTCATTGGAAATTTTTAGCTGTCATTTTGTTGTCATTTTTGGGTGTGGGAACAGTAATGTTATGAGGAAATTTTTGGTAGTTTACTTGTACTTATAATTTTAATCCCATTCCATAAAATACGAATCCAAACTGAATTGCAAAAAAAAAACGTTTCGGCTGGTTTGCACTGAGCACTAATAACAATTTTCAAATTGCTTTTTCGCCGATAAGCTTTAATGAAATTGGCTTACTTTTCATCTAAAGTGGTAAAAAGTGCAACAGTGAATATAAGATATATGTAGATACTTTAGCAAATGATTGAGTAAAATGTCGTCGAAGAAATAACGACGCTCACCATATTTGATTATGTAAGTGAAAGCGACAGGAGCGAAATCCAATAAATCTATAATAAAAGCGTTATATCAACGTTTGCTCGAACAACAATTTTATTATTGCAGCAAACATTGTTATTCCATTCAGAAGGACTATATAAGTATTGAAGGAAAGAATAACCCTTCATTTTGGAAATTGGAAGTAAAATTGTTAATTAGATTATGTGCCTAGCAGATATTAAGTAAGTAAAAAGAAGCATTCATGAAAAGTGTCTTAAGGTTTAAATTCATACTTTTCACCAAAAATACAAAACTGAAAGCGTAGGTATGCGATAGACATTGCTGTGTGTGAAAAATGTTTGGCAAATTGTGTGTGCTTTATCATTTTAGATTGATCGAACAGATCAAACAGCTTTTCGACACGCAGAGATCTCTGGCGCATGATGTTGGTTTTCACTTTTTACCATTTTTAGTGAAAAGTAGTTGAATGTAGTCAAGAATTTACTTACCACTTTATAAGACTATCAGCTTGCGTGGTTGCATGAATACACCTAAGCTATATTTTCATATAAAATCTGACAGTTAGTAAGTATATTTAGATCCATTCAGCTGAATGTAAGACGATATAGTAACTGAGATTCTTTTACATAAAAGTTGGCTGTTAGCAGCGGTGCAAATGTCAGCTGATGCAACAACAATTCAAATAATCGCGAGGAATCTCCCCTCCTACGTACAACTAAAATTTTCCAAATCCTTGTCACTACTTTTTTTATTGTAGGATGACATCCCTGTTGGCGCCACCACAGAACACAGCTGATTTCTATATCTACGTTATGCTCGTTTGTGAACACGGAATTTCTGCAATTTCTCACAACTTTTTTTTTCCCCATGGATTTTGACAGCCAGCTTTGAAAATTAACAAGAATTTTCCTTCCCAAACGAACCTATTTTCGTTTTTAGGTTATTTTAAGATTTCACAAGAACGAATTGAGGATTTCTAAACTTAAAATCAAAATGTTGAAAATAGTAGCTAATTCTAAATTAGTTTTAAACACTGCAGGTATAAATACATTATTATAATTTTAGTGACACTATTAATATCACACGCCAATACTCCAGTTATTTCAAGGGCTCTATCAACTACTCCTGCTAAATTCGACCAACATTATCGAGATGAACATGGTTTGCCCCTCAACCCAAATTCTTTTGGACCACTTACAAACCTCCCAGACTATTCATTCGTCGACGGACGTATTACACCACTAGGGGTTTGTTATACAATATTTTAAACAAAAAGTCAAGTCATTTTATTCTAACCAACTCTTATAGACAAACCAGAAAAAACGCATTCAACATCAGCAGGAAATTGCCAGAAAAATGGTTGTAGCTCTGAAAGAGTTGGACTATGCTAAGAAACGTTTTGCCGATATGAAAACAAGCAAAGAAGCCGAAAGAAAGAGAATCCTTGAAAATAAACTCAAGCCCAAAGGTCATTTGTTATTGAAAAAAGAAAAATAAACATATTTAAGTCAATATACTATATTAAACATTAGATACAGTTCTTTTTAATCCTAAGCTAGAACGCTGTTGTAACATTGTCACATACCAATCTGGTAAGATAGTGTGCAAAGACTTCCCATGATAGATTTGATAGTTAATCACCTTCGATCGCGGATTGTAATTAAATTCGTAAACAGTGTAGGGACAGTTTACATCCTTCATTATGTTTTTAACCATTTGAAGGAATTTTACAAGGAAATCAGCACATTGTGATGGCGTCCAAAAATTCTGAAAAAATACAATCATTTCAACAGTTGACCATGATGTAGCTATTGACTTACCACTGATAGTTTCGGCAGTGACCGGACTTCCATGTGTTTGATTTCATCGACAAACCCTTTATCATTACGATAACCAACAATGAGATCCTGAATTCCAACTAGAAAAGTCTGGCACCACCAGTTCCTGCACTTAAAGCGGTAAAAATTTTGCTGTTGTCTTTCGTTGGAGGGTCGAAGCGAACACTTCAGTTCCATTAGTTTCAAGGAGTTCAATACTTCTTTGCTTTCGATATTCTGGCAAACAGTGTTGCTAATTACACCATCGACTTCTGCACCAAACAATAATTCCATACCTTGAATTTTTGTTTGGTACATGCAGCAGAACTCTTCACATTCATCTACAGGAGCATTTGTGCTTGGTTCCTCAGCTGGATCTTGAGTCATGCAGTATTGCTCAAATTTAAAACCGTATGCGCAAAATTTCTTTTGGTTTTCATTTTGATTGATTCGGTCATGTCGTTTCTGGTCGGTTTCCTTTTGGCTCATGTATATATTACCCTTGTATCGGGTAGCATGAATGCACCAATCTTCTCTGGCTTCGTATGGCGTACACATCAGCAAACGAAGGAGACCACGAAAGCAGATAAAGTCCAAATCTCCAACTGCCCTAGAACTGGGCATCTCTGGTTTCTGTAAAAGCTCATCCTGATGGTGATAAATGAATTGCAGAATATTGTCTAGACGCTCATCCTGCAGGATTTCTTGTTTGGATTTTGCCAGTCCATATCCGATATTCAGATCCAGAGGCAATTTGTGTGGCATACGAAAGTATCGGAAGTTTTCCGCCGAATTTTCATAGTCGCGATTTGTGTTTATGCTGAAGCATCCGATTATCTGGGGTTTTTCTATCTTAGGGAAAGGTAAATTATCATCAGGGTTAAGGCGACCACTTAGGCCAGTGTCAAGAAGTTCCATTTTTAATTTTTTTGCAGCAGCAGCTTTGTTTCTTTTGCTTTTTATTTATTTATTTACTTCGAACGAAAATACTTAAGATCGGAGATGAGTGCGCGCCAGTGCGCATGGGAGATTCACCTGCTGTTTTGCTGAATGGCTGTCATAAAAAAGAATTGTTCGTTTTGAAATTTTCAATGCCCAAATGGTCGTTTTTCGTTTAGTTCAGAATATCAGAATAGAGCTCGGAGCCACCCAGTGCTCCCGAACAGATTATTCAGAACAACTGGGCGATTTTCTTTAATAGTTCAGAATTGAATTGGTTTATTCTGAGTGCTCTTATTTACTTTGGAAGTAAACGTTGGCATTTTTCTTTTCACAATAATGCCATTCAGCTTTTAAACTCTATTTATGGGCTGCTCTGTCATTTCATTGGCCTCGTTCACAAAGTTATCCTCAAGCAATCCAGATTGGTTTGTGTTGTTGTAAGTCTTGAGAAAAAACAGCTGATTATAAACAGCGGCTGTTTTTTCTCAAGAGATTACAACAACACAAACCAATCTGGATTGCTTTAGGATAACTTTGTGAACGAGGCCATTAAGAGCTCATAGCTTGGTCTGAAAACATTATTTAGTTCAGATATAATATAAGGAAATGAGAAGCTGGGGTCAAAGTATAATCTTTGTTCAATACCAAAATTCGGTGGTTTAACGCTGACTTAAATATGGAATTGTAGAACCTTCAACCAGATGCTGAACCATGGTTAACATTTATGTCAACTGCACCTGAGTGAGGATTTTTTTTTTTTTTTGGCATACTGATCAATTTAAAATACATTTTTTTAGTAAATTAATAAAGTTTAGAATTTAAAAAAAGAAACACAAATGGCCGAATACAAATATTTTTTTTTTAACAGTTCAAGTTTGTTGTGCTCTGAAGTCTGAAATATGTAAGTAAGCAAACGAACCTCTTAGGTAACATGTCAAAATATATCTATTTTATTTATTTTTTTTTTTAAACTCCTCTCCATATATTTTGTATACCTACAAAGTTAAATAAATTCAAATGAAACTTCCTGCGTTTTTTAAATCGCTTCTAATTGGAATACCAGTAGGCATCACATTTTTTGATTGCGTTGGTTATATTGCTAGAGTAGAAGGTAGGTACACTAAACAATCATTGATCCCGAAAATGCAGACAAAAAATAACCAAAAAAAAATTTTGCTTATAGGAATTTCTATGCAGCCAACCTTAAATCCTGACGCCAGCAAAACAGACTACGTATTTCTATCTCGATGGGCAGTACGAAATAATGATGTAGAGCGCGGTGACATAATCTCACTAATCTCCCCCAAGGATCCCGACCAGAAAATAATAAAGAGAATCGTAGGCTTAGAAGGAGACGTCATCTCAACTCTAGGATACAAAACCGATGTTGTTCGGATACCTGATGGCCATTGTTGGATTGAAGGTGATCATATGGGCAATTCTTTAGATAGTAATACATTCGGACCTGTTGCACTGGGCCTGATGACAGCACGAGCTACTTATATCGTTTGGCCACCATCAAGGTGGCAAAGTTTACCGGCAGATCTTCCTAAGCCAAGACGACCACTATCAACAACATCCAAACGATATTCTCACCTGCAAAGCCATTAGTCATTTATACCAATTGATGTTAGGACAAAATTAAAGTTATATTAGGAAAAACAATTAAAAATTGAAAATTTATTTCATAACAAAGGTTTTATATTAAAGTTGTCCATAATACTAAGAGTTTTCTTAAGAGCTACACCTTCTCGAACTACTTTATACCTTCCTGGAATAGAGAGATCGATAACTGTTGAGGCCGAGCGGCATTCCTCAGCTACACCTAACTGTCCCCCATCAAAAACACCTCCCAAATGTGCCCAAAGGCATTCGAATTCTTGGATGTTCAAGCTGCTTTGTTCGGCAGATTTATTGGCGCTGGTAAGTGCTAAAGGCTGGTCGAATTTTTCGCATAGATGTTTGATAAATTCAAAATCGGGAATTCTTATTCCAATTTTTGAAGTACTTGGATTGAGAAATCTATTATTTAAATACGCAGAGCGTTCTATTACAATGGTTATGGGTCCGGGAAGCAACTGCTCAAGCAGCCTATCATTTATATGTTCTGCTTGTCCCCAATGCCGCAAGGAGTCGATGTCCTTTACACATATTGCTACCGGCTTATGAAAGTCTCGGCCTTTTATCGCGTACAATTTTTGGATGGCCTTCTCGTTGTTGGCACTGCACGCAAGGCCATAAACAGTGTCTGTTGGAAGCGCTATCACATCTCCCATATCAAGGTAATGTTTAGCTGCATCTAATGCAGCAGTTAAATTAGTTTGGTATATCTTTTCACACATTTTCCCAGCAATGTTGTGCAATTGCTTAAAAGATTTTGAAATGTTGGTTATATGGATTTTGATAGAAGTCATAAGTTTAGCTAGAATTTAATCTCTCCAAGTGTGAGAACACAATTGATTACAACATCTGTAGAAAGTGGTCATAGGTTCATCGGCAGAACGTGTCTGCAATTGCATGAAGTAAGCGCGCTTGTGATAGCAAGCCGGACACTCGGCGTCTGTTGAATCTACGTTTTCCCAAGCAGCAGCTCCTCCCATTACATGATCCACCTCCTGTAAAATAAATATTTGTAAGAATGAATTACATGAGGTGATTTGACTAACCTTTAAGTGTGGATAGGTTCTGGTTGAAATTTTCTTATTAATATTACAAATGTATGGACATGTGTTGCATGAAAAACGAAGGCCGTTTGTATCTTCCTCAACCATTAAAATGTTACCACAAGTTGGACAAAACAAAAGCATACTTATAATTGAAACAAGAACAATTCATTTGTTTGGTTTGGCTTTGATATTTTACAAATTCAGTTCGGTTTACCCACGTTATTACATCAGAAAAGTAGATTTTTGAGACATGTCAACTTGACATATAGGCAAAACGAGAGAGAAACGAGTTGACAGAAAATTAAAATGATGCCAATCTCCAAAAAAATGTTTCTGGCAACTTAAAAAAAAACTTCAAACAAAAGGTGTGCTTGGCAACATGAACTTTTATTAGAAAAGTAGTAAATTCGAGAATTTTTAGAATTATGAAATCAATCATTTTCTTAAATATTCACATTTTTAGCTAGAAAAAGAAATAACTCGTGTTAATGGGTACGACCCCATATTTCTTGCTGGGAAAGCAAATTACTAATGGAAATTAAAGTAAAATAGAATTGAAATCTATTTGGTGTGTTCCATTGAAAAAGACAACCATAGTACTATTGCCTGTCAATCCATTTAAATCCAATCCATTTTTTGACAGATAAAAAAAAACTTAGTCAAAGAGTCAACCCTTTTTAAAGTTTGAGCTCCAGTTTATCTTTTGGACCCGGGTCTAAATTGTCTATGAATAACATGAGCTCCAGGTTAGCTTAGAAGAGATAAAGAAACAACTGTCAGACGGCTATGAATATGTCCATTGTATATAAAACTTATAGTACTATCATCACGATGATTTTTGAGTTGTGTTGTGTGGTCGTCTGGGGGCGCACTTGTATATACACAGAAACAGCAACCAGAAAATTAGTTAGTTGTGTGATCGCCAGGGGGCCGACGTGTGGAACGTGTTAATGAGCGTACTATTCAAATCTATATACAATGAATATGCCCCAATACCTTTATTTCATCGTATAAAAGGCACAATTTAGCTGGAAGAGGTCTAAGAAAACTGAACTTGCCTGATAATATGAACAGAGATTTCATAAACCTAAACTGACCTATTAAAATTTTTGAGTTCTGAGTTGAAATTTTCAACATTCAAATTTAAAATCTATTACTAACCAAGAACGCAAAAACTTTTCCAATAAAAATAATAACAAAAACACAAGTTAATCAAATTTTTATTAAAAAAGTACAAACATTTGTGAAACAATGGCCCAATTAATAAACTCAAAAATTGAAGAAGCTATGCAGAGTTTGATAAAAACAGCAGAACTAGCGGCTCAGTATGGCAGTGATGGTACGTACATTAATAATTACATTCCAATCACCAACCAACAAAATAACTGAGTTTAAATATTTTTCAAGAACAAAAAAATCCAGAAGTATTCGGAAAAATGATTGAACAACTTATCAACACAAAAAACGATGTCAAAAAAGCCAATAAGGCTTCCGAAATGGCAAAAGATAAGCAATCGACAGCAGAATACGATAGTGTAACATATTTAGCTTTGAAAGTTCAATTCGTTGAAGTAGTTCTAAACCTATTGTTTTTCAGACATTTCTACACGAATTTAATAAACAGCCAAAATGCAAACCTAAGAGCACCGATGAATACAAACGTATCATGGAAGAAATCGCAACTCTTCTGTCTATGAACATTGAAGCTGTAGCTTCTACAAGCCTTGTAGAAGGCGATGACTTCCAAATGGAGATTGAGATATCTGATATAGATCCTCTGACGAAGCGTCGGATGACCCATCCCGTTAAAAACAGTATTTGCGGACATTATTATGAGAAATCCACAATTCTCGAGTCCATTCAGGTCAATCCAAGATTGAGGTATGTATTTCATAAATAATTATAATTATGTTTATATCGAAGTATCGTTTTGGCAAAACAGGTGTCCCATAGCAGGCTGTGGCAACAATCAGTTTGTGCAGAAAGTTCACCTTGTCGAAGATCCAGTTTTCAGAATGAAGCTCCAAAGAAGAAACGAAGCAAATTGAGTATCACTTGGTGTTTATTTTAAGTTCTCAAAAAAAAAAAGAAGAAAAAACTACAGAAATAAAATACATAAATATGCCCAAATCTTTGAAGAATTAGACGGTCTCCTTTCATCAGTCGCTTGGCGAGATGTTTTGTGCGGCACTAATAAGAGTGTCATGAATGTCCTTGGCAGATTGGACGTGACCACGAACAGTGCTTAAGTACTGAGGGTAAGACATTGGTCCATTGGTATTGTCTGGAGGCATGCATGGATCAACCCGTACAGCAGTCACTGCTCCGGGAAGGTAATGCTGAGCCGACGACAGTTGCTGGACACATTGGATAGCAGTTTTGAGATGCAACTCTATCTGGTCGCAATACGAATAGAAGTCTTCAAGGTGTTTATCGAATCTTGCTGGGTTGCTGGTGTCTCGCTTGAGTGTGTCGGCTAAATTATTTTGTTGCAGCGATACAGCTCCATGCTTGAATGTAAGCGATAGGGATTCCCTCAAGGGCCCGAAGAGGCTTTTTACTTTCGATATGTTGTCTATTTTCTCCGCTTGCTGTTGTTGTTGTTGTTGCTGCTGTTGCTGCTGCTGTTGTTGAGGAGTAGCTTGCTGCATTTGCTGGGGGGCCATGACGCCTTGCATTTGTTGAGCTTGTTGTGGGGAAGCTTGTTGCATCATTACTGGTGATACTCCAGCAGGCATCATTTGTCCACCCATTCCTGGTTGAGGCATTCCGTGGATATTCATTTTATTTTTATAAACAAATTAAATTAAATATGAGGGATTTGAAAAGTTTCTTTTGTGAAATTGGCAAAACAAAATCGAGCTGACACTGACAGCTAAACTAAAGTGATGCCAGAACGAAACATATTTAATTAGCCACGTTCAGGTGCCTGTGATTGGTGTGCTTAAGTCATTTCAGATGTGATTTTTTGTTTGAGGTAGAGAGAAGGCCAAAGAGTTTAATACTTTGTATAAGAAAAATATAGTACTATCATGGCGAGAATTTTTTAATGTTGCCCTGACCCTTGTTGTGGCGCTGTAAAATTTTAGGTATATAATTTGATTTGGGGAGTTTTTATCGGAAATTGGTAGTAGGAGCTAGAGGAAACTATTATTTCAATTGCCATAACCAAAAAATATAAGTGAATAACGATTAAGGCCTCCACAAGCTCTCCGTAAAAAAAATTTGAGCCACCATGATATGTTTTTCATATACAAAGTTTAATATGTAACAACGAGTCATTTATGAATAATTTGTTAAAAAAAAAAACTATATGAAACTCCAACAAAATTTAAATTTAAAGAAATGTCAAAACAAAGCCAAATGTTAGCTGAAAGTACTCGCTAATAAAAATATTGGTATCGTTATTTTAACGAATTCTTTTTTTCGTTATAGTAATTTGACGAATAGCAAATCGAACGTCCGACTCAAAACGGAAGTTTCTGAACTAGAGTCACATTTTTATGATCACCAATGCAAAAGTTTGTTGCCCTATTCGAATGTTAGTTTCATTTTTAAGATTTCCCATACTTTTAGTCGAAAATTTCATTCGCTATAAGTAATGAGAGAAATTTGTCGGCTATAGCTATTCGACTTGATCTTTATTCAATTTGATGTACATTTTTTAAATTGTACGTCAATATTGACACAAAATTTAAAAAATGTACATGTAAATTCTAGAGAATGATTTCAACATTTGGCCAGTTTATATTTCTAAGATCTCTGAGAATATTCTCAGTGAAAATGACTGAGATTGAGAATTAAATATAAACAACAATTCTCAAAGAAATAAAAATTGTTGTTGTGACGCCTTTTAAAAATACAAAAGCAAATAAAATTATTTTAATTTCAAAAGTAAAAGCTGTCACTTTGTAAAATTGAGAAATCGAATCCAAAAATTTTCATTCTCAGAGTTTTGACAGTAGAATTGAGAAATTTGTATGAGAATTTTTGTTTATATTTCTGAGAATACGAAGATCTCTGAGATCTTAGAAATATAAACTGGCCAATTTTGTTTTGATTGAAATTGTGCTATTTGGAATAAACACATCTTTCGGATATCAGAATGTTTAGCATACTGCCTTATTACTTTGTATATGAAAACTATAGTACTATCATGGCGAGTTTTTTTTAGGGTTGCAGAGGTCCTGGTGGTGGCGCTGCAAAATGTGAGGTGTAAAATTCGATTTGGGGAGTCTTTAAGCGTCGAAAATTGGTGGTAGGGGCAAGAGTAGACTATTTTTTGGATTATTGCATCCAAAAAATATCAATAAATATCATTAAAAACCTCCATAAGCTCTCCGCAAAAAAAAAGAGTAAGGGTTGCATAGGTAAATTAGATGTCGCCCCATTCGACTTCCACCATGATAGTACTATAGTTTTCATATACAAAGCTTATTATCAATAGCGAGTCGAACGTCCGAATCAGGACGAACATTTTTAAAACCACTCATTTGAAGGGCAAAAGTTTGGAAAATGGAGATGTTAATTTTAATAATATTCGAAATCTTCTAATTCGCTTCCATTCAATCATTCGATATTTATAGCAAGGGCCTTCATTTCGATATTTGTACAACAGCAAAACCATTGTATTTGACGAAATACAAATTTATTTTGTAATTTTTGTACTTTTTTTTTTAAATGCAAACAAATCGCTCGCTAGTACTTGCTCGTATCCGGCTATCGTTACTTCACCTTCTTTGCTTAGACTTTTAAAGATAAAAATGCTTGGTTTCCAATTTTTTAATTACAAAAGATTTTATTTTATATTCTAAATATCTGTATTTTATCACTATTCACTATCCAGAAAAAAAATTGTAAACTAACTGTTAAAATGGAAAATGTATTAACTAAGCATTTAACAAATAATATTAAATTAAATGTAAAAGTACTTTCAAGTCTGGTTCGATAGATGGAATTTTTTTAATAATGATAACACAAACATATAAATAGAAATCGAGATTTTAACCAAAACTAAAAACGAAATGAAAATTGACCTGACTTTGTTTTCTCATTACAATAATTATGCTTGTCTTTTTCAAGAAAAAAAAATGGAAAGCATATTTTTTAAATCAGCTGTTAAATAGAAAACCAGTGTTCAACAATGATTAACATACTATTTCACTCGATTTGTGGAACTTATTGTTTATAAAACTTAATTGCAAGAACCGTTGATTGGGTGGATTTCGAGTGCAAATTTTCTTACAACTCGGTCTTCTTCGCCTTTCCGCTACGATCGTAGCCCTTCAGTTCTGTGGTTGCGTGTTTGGCAATATATTTAAGGAAATCATTGACTTCTCGGCCTTCACTGTATGCAACTGGTTTGTCCTTGGCGTCCTTAGGCAGCCAGAACAAGGTTGGGAAACCACGCACATTGAATGTTGGTGGAACATCGTTAGCGGTAGCATCCATTTTTACAATGGCAACTTCTTCGTCTTGCAGTTTTTCGGCAAGTTCCTCGTAGATGGGAGTGAGCTTCTTGCAGTGTCCACACCATGGTGCATAAAATTCAATGAGAGTATCTTTGTTGTTATTTATTACGAGATCATCAAAGTTCTTGGCTACGGCAACTTTAACTGGAGCATCATTGCTATCTGGAATTGGCTCTGACTTAATGTAGGGCTCCAATTCTCCATCAATCAATTTTTGAGCAAAAGCTTGCAAGTTTTCAACGGAGAACTCTTCCTTCATGGTGTATTTCAAACCCTTTTCGTCACGAGCTAGAAGTACTGGCTTCTCACCAACGAAGTCATAACCGTATTCGTTCAATTCGTGTTGGAATTCATCCTTAGCAGCAATGGCAAAGTTCAGCTGTCCAACAAAGCCCTTGGCAACCTTGAGAATGCGGTTTCTCCAGTAATTTGTTCCCTTAGGGTTCTTACCGTAGTCAACTGAGTAGTAGGCAGTGATGATGGGGTTTTTGAAGTCATTGGCAACATCTTGGGTCTTGTGACCAACCAAACCATGGCTGTAAAAAAACTGTTATCAACATTTTCTCCAATTAACATTGATTGAATGTCACACTTACAAGTTTGCTTTGATGAAATTTGTCATATCCAATTCAGAAGAGCCATCGAATTTAACGGAAGATGGTTCAAATTTATTGGCCAAATGTGGTGCACGGAACAGAATAATGGCATCACTATTAAAACAACAAAATCATTAACGATCAACCGAGATGAATTAAGATGTTGATTAACTTACGTTTCGCCTTGTTTATCAAGAACAGCCTTTGCATTGGAATGTCCAAAACGGTATTTCTCCCTCATTTTGTCAGCAAATTTAGTGAAAATATTTTTCAGTTTTGAGTCATTTTCGAAGAAACCAAATATTGCTGCTTCCTTAGCGGCCAAAAATTTATCGAATTCTTCAACAGTCTTGATATCCTTGGATGCTGGACCAACTTGAGCGCGCATAAACTTAGCAATACCGGCTGCTTCGCGTGGGCCATTATAGTCTTGAGAAACTTCTCCATTACGGAAAATCTTCAGAGTTGGATATCCACTGACTGAGAATTTATTACAAGATTCCTTTCCGCCTTCGGTACAATCAACTTTAGCAAGTGCAATTGGTGGATCATCGCCACGAAGTAATTCAGCAGCTTTGGCATATTCGGGTTTCAGTCTCTTGCAGTGGCCACACCTGTAAAAAGAATAAATTAATACAACTTTAGTTGGAAGTTTAAGAAAATGAACATTTAATGCAATAATGAAACGAAAGAAAAACTGTAAGCCGATCAGAGATTTCTCTTTCTTAAATGGGATAAAAAGCACTCATTTTGTACGATGATTATGAAAGGCATTATATATTAGGATTATTTTCTCATGGAAATTATTTTCTTTGAAAAGAAAACTTCTGAAACCTATGTATATATTTTAGTAGTTTTTTATAAATTTTGATGAACACATATGTTCAACATGGCGTGTCAGCCCAAGATGAACTATAACTTGTACTTAAACTGAATAAAAACAGACAAATAGAGGACCTAATGTCTTCATGACTACATAATGACACAAATAAACTTAAAAAAAAAGCAAAAAAAAAAAAAAATGAATATTCAAATAAACAACAATATAATATTGTCAAATAAACGAAAATATATTTGAACAACTGCAACCAATCAAATACTTTCATATTTGAATTGTTTTATATAGGACATGATTACAAAACAGTGTATTCCAAATGCAAATAAAATTATCGCATTCTTTCACGGGGTTTCGTTGTTTTTTTATTCACTTTACAAGTTAATAATTTTTAAATTTTATATTCAAAATTTAAAAAACTTTAATGTTTACCTAAACAATTCATTAATTTATTATTAATCTTAACTAAATAGTTAAAAAATAACGAAACATTTAATTATGAAAAATGGGAACCTTTTTAAAGTTTTTTTATTTATTTTCATTTTATTATTATATATTTATTATAAATGTAATAAATTATAGGCTAAAATTAAAAATTATTGGGCTTCTAGCTGCTTTAATTTTGAGTAGTGTTGATTGTTTCGATAAATTCGAAATTGAAATCGATAAAATCGAATTGTAGAACACCGAATTTTATTTTCGATCGAATTCGATTTCATTTCGAGTGAAAGTGAAATGTAGAACCTAGCTTTTAGAGACGGATGATGGGATTTTATAAATGCTTTTCTGATTCAGTGTGAGGTTGACTACTTTATCGATTAGCGAGTCCGTTGAAAACATCAGATTAGCATATGTATCCTCCGTTCCTCAAATTTAGGAAGACCGACCTATGCGAGGATTTTTTTGATGGTAGAGGTACGGAAGGCGCCCACACTACATCTTGCTGCTTGAAGGTAAGTTGGTTTTATGATCCCGAGTGTGGTTTAGGGAGAGTTGCCATATATAAAAATGCCGTAATCTATTTTACTTAGGATAAAAAGTTTGACGCCATTTGAAAGATTGAAAACACACCATTTATTTGATACCAAAAACATACATATGCGTGTGTCTTACGGTTTCTATAATATGTATATGATAGCAAAAAAACATCAAAAAGTGCATCTGATCAATGAACTTCAAACGTGAAAATCTCAAAATTCCCAACTACGATTTTCCTAAAACTTTACAGTTTAATGTACAGATATTCATTTACTCATGGCCCAAAAGTGCGTCATCTCCTTTCATGATTGTATTCATTTACCGACTACGTTTATGGTATGTTTTTGTACTCAGATATTTATATGGACTCTTTTGGTTCTAGTTTTTTTTTTCATAAAAAATTAAATATTTTTACTAAACATTTATTTCAAATTTCATCAAGAAGCCTCCACCCAAAATGTTGAAAAATAGTGAAGCAAATATTATTGTAAAAAAAACTAAATTTTTTTGTTAAAAAATGACATTTTAGCTCTAAATTCTTGGGGCCACTTATTTATTACAAAACATAACTGCGTCGGGAATGAAAGCAACGGATACAAGAAACTAGAACAAGTACAAAAGTGTCTAAAAAACCGAAAATCACATAGAGAAGATCAAAAACAAATTGTTTGTTTCATGAATTTGTAAGACTTTGTTAAATTTTGTTATTATTTAGGCACATTTACTGATGCAAAACATAAATACTTATGTGACAGTTTCCGTAGAGGAAAAAGCAGAACATAAGCGCTTAGAGTGAACATAAATATTTAAGTTTCGTTTCAGCAAATGGCCCTTAATGTATTTGTACACAAAATGGCATTTGTATTGTTCTTAAATTTGCCGATTCAATTATTTTTTTCTTGTGAAAATATGAACATTAAAAACAAATAAAATCCTAAACATAGCAAAACTGATGTTTGCATTGAAATAAAATATTTTCGGT
This sequence comes from Syrphus vitripennis, assembly GCA_958431115.1. Lineage (NCBI taxonomy): Eukaryota > Metazoa > Arthropoda > Insecta > Diptera > Syrphidae > Syrphus > Syrphus vitripennis. The sequence goes on from OY288109.1 coordinate 84,458,490, forward strand.
TTAACTGTCTGTTGTTTGCACAGTTTTTTTTGAAAATTTCAAAAAAAAAAACAAACATATTTTTAAAAAGTGTAATTAACAGGTCAATGAACTGCTCGGAAGTGTGCAAATGTTTTAGTTGGTAAATAGTAAACTTGACAAAATTACATTTGAAACACTTGTGGTTTATCAACATTATTCGCAGCTATCTTTGTGGTCACTAAAAGAATATTTACCAGAAATGCATAATCGTCAATGCAATTGGATATAGTGATCACTTTTGTTTTATTGATAAATACATTTTTCAAACTCGAAGATAATGTCAGTCGTGTCCTCATCAGTCATAATTGAATTTTTTGGATCTCAATTCCAAACCCGGTTTACAAAATTATAAGTACATAAGTATAAGTGCAGTTGCTCAAATATTCAAACCGTGATTCAGCACTTTTCCAAAGGTTTAGCTTTGGTTGAAGTCTAGAGAGTAGTAAATTAAAATCCAACCTTTACTTCTTATGTGTAGGTCACATGCGGACATCACTTTTTTCATTGATAGCCAAGCAGCAATAAAAGCGATCTCTGCCACTCAAATCAAGTGAAAGCTTGTTTCTTGCTGTCGCGAATAGTTAAAGGTTCTTGGCATGCAGCATAATGTAAGACTCTGATGGGTTGCTGGCCATAGCGTAGGCTCAGCACTTGATCCCTCTCTTATAGACCATAGCATAGGAATACCACTTAGCGAACTGAAACGAGACGTCGATAACATTGTTGTGAAAAATCCAACGAAAGATGGAATCTCCTAGAAACCTGTGTGAATACCAGAAAACTATGGCCTAGATACGATTAGAAAAGGTCCGATAGGATTTTAATTCTCTAAGACCGCTTACAGGCATTATAAAGGGACATAACCTTCTTGGTTACCAGAAAAAGAAAATGGGACTCAGTACCGATGATATTGAGGTTGTGGTGACGAAGACGAGCATGAAAACACTGCTCACTTTCTGTGTCACTGTCCAACACTCTGTCAGACTAGAAAGAAAACCCTAGGAAATTACTTCTTCAACGAATTAGAAGAACTATCAGAACTCACAAGCAAAAGTTTACTGAACTTCGTCAAAACCTCCAAATGGTTAGACGAACCATAGGACTCATAGGTTAATATTTCAAGGAGTTTACAACACTTCCGGGTACAACAATGGATCTACATTGATCTAAGTGTGACGGTATCAAGACCAACTGTCAGCCCATAAAACCTAACCTAAGACTGAAAAACTGTGAATAAAAAATAACTTCCTAAAGTTTTATACTTTCGAATCCAATTACACAGTTAAGTTATGCCTCTAAGTCAGAAACCCTGATTGAGATAAGAAAATGATTTATAAAAAAAATAATGCAAGGGAAGTACATATGCACGTTTGTTTCCTAACTACATATCCGCACCTTCAGATCAACCCCTATTTACAGAAATTGCTTATCATTTTAGAAAAAAAAAACCTAAACGAACTAGGTACCTGACTTCTTTACTTGGCAACAATTTAATAAAAATCTCTGATATGAATCATAATAGCAAAAAAGCTCTCAATACAAGAATACATGTGTTTGAATGCGCTTATCTAGTTTTCCTGTTGCATTTTTTATTCATTAACATCAAAAACAAAATTCTGCCATTAATATGGAGTTCCACCAGCGTTCCACAAACAATTTATCTTATCTTATTAAAGTTTCCATCCCAACCAACCCGGCAAAGAACACAGGAAAAAGGCTTGTTCTTTTTATCTTCTTACACATCGCTAGAACATCATTTTATCGATTTTTCTTCCAAAATTTTCAAAGCAATTAACTTAAAATTCCTTTGGGTGTTGTAAAGAAAAAAGTTTCTAGATAAAATTTCAAAGGAAGTACATATGTACATAGCTATACAAAGGTTATCTGTGGTCATTATCTACGTGGCGATGACACCAATTTTTCAATTAAATTTCGGCTTTGTATCTAATACAATGGATTCTTTTTTTAATTTTAAAGAAAAGATGTTTTAATTAATTTTTTTAAATTACTTTATGAAACCCGGGGATTAAGAAACAAAGAAAAAAAAACTTACCATGGTGCATAAAACATAACCAATGTTGTTTCATGCTGTGCCAACGCAGAATCGAAGGTATCATCGGTAAGATCCAGAACATCTTCTTCAGAGCCGTTTACCGATGCAAAAAAGCAAAGGAGTGCCACTACGAGGGCTAATTTAAGGGACATTTTGTTTTTGTTTTTTTATTACAATTCAAATATTATTTTAAATTAAACAAATCCACTGAAACACAAATCAATTGTGTTTTTTTTTTTAAATTGTATTCGCTCTTGTGTGGCACTTGAGCTGAGGAGCAGGAAACTTTAACAAAATTCACCGGTCAAAATAATCTTTTCGGAACGAAGTTTTTTTTTTTAAATTTTAGTGGTTTTTGTTCATTTCACCACGTCGTTTTCCAATAAATTTCCAGTCAGCGACATTTTTGTGTTGGCTGATTTTGATTGGCTAGAATTTTCGATGTTTCTATGTTGATTATATCAGTGATGCCAAGAAGAAAGTTTTTTTTAAAAAAAAGCAGAGAAGCGATCAACCGCTTTTCATCATTGGTGCGATTACAAAGTAGATGACGCATGCCTGCTTTGTATATGAAAACTATAGTACTATCATGGCGAATATTTTTTAGGGTTGCAAAGGTCCTGGTGGTGGCGCTGCAAAATGTGAGGTGTAAAATTCGATTTGGGGAGTCTTTAAGCGTCTAAAATTGGTGGTAGGGGCATGAGTAGACTATTTTTTGGATTATTGCATCCAAAAAATATCAATAAATATCATTTAAAACCTCCATAAGCTCTCCGCAAAAAAAAAAGAGTAAGGGTTGCATAGGTAAATTAGATATCGCCCCATTCGACTTCCACTATAGTACTATAGTTTTCATATACAAAGATGCCTGCTATTACGCTACGACTTATGAGTCATGACCTTATTTCCGAAAATTAATGGGTGTGATAGAGAATACAATGTTATTTCACAGACGAATTCGAAGAAGAGTCGTCGTGTAAATACAGGCATACATGTCAGCCGGGTACGCGGTACTTACGCAACCGCTATTTGCTATTAACCCGGTTGCAACTTGAAATAGTACTATCTAGCTATTGATACACATAATAATAATGTGTGTTTTATTTTCATTAAAGTTTTTCGAACGAAAAAAAAAAATATATAAACCTGACAATTTATTTTAATTTGAAAATAACTATTTTGTGAATTTAGACACGAATCCAACTGGCCTGGAGTCTAAAGTTACAAAAAGGTAGAAACAGCTGCTATTCATACGTAAAAAAACAGCATATTTTAGAAGTACAAAAATCAAAAAATATATTATTGCAGATGAATTATAATAGGGAAAACTTTAAAAGATCTAGGGAGCAGCACTGTTTCTTGTTTTTTGACGTTTCTTGTTTTATTTGGACAGATAACAGTCATAGAGTTAGCCATTTTTAAGGTTTGAGTTCAAGTTTATCTTTTGGAACTGGATCTTAACGGTCTATGAATAACATAAACTCCAGGATAGCTTAGTAGAGACAAAAAAAGAACTTGCCAGACGGCTATGAATATGCGCCATTGTTATTTCGTCGTCACGACAGTTTCGCACCGGTTACTCGTTTTGAATTTTAAAAAATGCACTGCTGGCAGTGCTGTTTGTCTTCACAATTTTCCCTATCTCCTTTCAATTTTTTTTGAAGTTTTCCTTTGCACCTTTTAAAGGAAAAAAAAAAAACAAACTAAAAGTAAACAACAACAAAAATCAAAGCAAACTACCTATTTATTTTTCCAAACAAACCAAGATGCTAGAAAGAACAAGTTAAAAAAGATTAGTTGTGATTGATAAAGGATGAAACACCAAGCCCTGCACAGATTTCCCTTCCCTGGTTAACCTAAAAACAAAACCGGTTTAAATAGTATTTCGCCGAAGCAAAAATAAAACATTATACATATTTCCACTCAAATGAATCTAGATATTTTTAAATAGTTTGAGACTAACTTCTGTGCTAAGATTTCCATACTACTAGGTGTACCTCTATACCTAGTGATTTGGAACGATTTTTTTCCATCGCTCGAAGTCTTTTCCTATCGGCACTTTTATTTACGAAGAAGGAGAACAGGCTGACAAGTGTTTGTACCATTTTGTTAGATACAAGAATATCGAAGTCTTTAACGCGCAACATCAAAACGTTTCTAGGTAAAATCAGCAGCAGCAGGAGCAGAAAAGGCAGAGCTACTAATTTTGGCTGCTACAACTTCTTGTCAGGAAGTTTTGTCTGTTAGTATTGTCAAACTATCGATACAAGGCGCAGATATTAAATATCCTGCTACTGCTGCATTACAATCTTAATTGAAAAGAAGATTACAAAAAAAAAAAGCATCACTAGAAAGACCACCCACCCTAATACAGAACATAAATAGGGGTGGTCATCGCCTTTTACCCACCCCTAGTAGCATCCTAAGAAGAATTTTTGCTACTGCTGCTGCTTAAAACTTTGGAAACTACAAACCTAAGGAGATTAAATTGATTTTTCTCAAATCTGGAGAAATACAAGTTACACAGCATCTAGGAAAGGCGGATCTTTGTGCTTAATTATTTAGTTAGTTTTCGTTACTTGGACTTGGAGATACAAATTCAGCCTCAAAATGGAAGAAAGAAAATATGCTATACCTGCCGAAGGATGCGAAAGTGAGTTTTACCTACTAGCACAATAAATTGTTTATTATTATTTTTATTTAAGTCTCTTTGTGAAAACTGTTTTTTGTTTGCTTTGTTCCATATACTATATTAAGTTTGTAATATTGTTTATAATAACAAATATTTCTAATTTTAAGATTAGAAAAAAGTGCAGAATTTTTTTTTTACTCGTTCTTAGTTTTTTCTTCTTCTGTAAGATAAAATCTTATTTGTGTACCTACTGCTATATAGGGGTGGTCGAATGGATAGCAGGTGGAGGCTGTATAATAGAGGGTGGCTAGAAAGTGCGCTGTATCTATAATAGTTTGAACTCTGCAACTAAGGGCTAGAATATATCTTCTATGTACTTTGTGTGTGTACATAATATATGCTTATTTTAAGTACAAAAAGTTTTAGAAAGTTTTTTTTTTGTATCGAACCAAAGGGGATCGATGGTAGATTTATCTAAGCTTTAAAAAAGACGGGAACATAATTTATTGTATTAATCAAAAATGACAGTAAGCTTAATGTATAAGTTGAATGAAATGCTAAGATGAATTAGAATAGACAAAAAATACAGTTTTCATAAGATGGGGATGAGAGAAAAAGATTTATTTTTTTTACGTAATTTTACGTTTAATTTTGTTTTCAAGGGTACTATTTTTAATTTTTAATTAGCTTGCTTCTATTGCAATTCTAATATTTTGTTATTTTTGATTGGATATCATGTCAATGCATTTTATCTATTTTGACTGCACAGTACTACCCAAAATTCTGTGAATACATAGTTCTGTATCCCAAAACTATGGATTTAAAAATTCTGTAAATCGTAAAAGAAATTTTTTGTATAGTAAAAAAAGTGCGCACATTTTTCATTATCAAAAAAAAACATTTCTTTTGCCATTTCACCAGATAAAGTCATTCTATACTAATGTTTTATGTGTTTGTTTATATTTATAAGCTATTTTAACATGAGAGCTATTAAGAAGTAACAATTTAAGTTCACATGACAACAAATATTTTGTTCACTTAGATACAAGCACCTATAACGATGTGCTTCAATCTAGAATCGACCGAATTGGTTAGTATTTTAACATATTTAATTCTACTTAAATCATAGCTCGTTTCTTTTCCGCTAACATAGGAACTTTGTTTCCCCTTGCTGCAGGCTCTTGTTTGTGATGAATCAATTCGATGGTCAATTTTATAATTTTACTAGTTCTTAAACCATAAAATAGCGGGTCATTAATACTCCGTTTTTGAAAAGGTTATTGAAACAAAATAACTGAAATATTGTAAAAAAAAGTTTTATTAACGAGCACTGGGGCGCTAGTATAATTTTCCTTTTATACTTATTTGATACCGAAATAGTTGTATTGAAAATTAATGAAGATTTTTCCAAATCGTACACAAATTAAACAAGAAATAATACCTATTAATTTTTAAAAATTTTTCAAATTTTTTTTTTAATACAAAAAAAATTATAAAAAAAATATATTCTATTTCTTACCAAATTTCACTAAATACGGTAATCTTTTTTTTTTTAGACTATTATCAAATCAGTGATGATGACATTGAGGATAATGATGAAATTGGTGAAAATGGTGAAGAATCCGTTTTAGATGCTTCAACAATTGATGGAAGAAATCCATACGAACGAGCATGGTCCACCGAAGCAACTCGTGCACTAATCCATATTCGTGGGCCAATGGAAGACAAATTCACTGAAGGTCGTCAAAAACGCACAGCTCTCTGGCTAAGTGTGACGCGACATTTACAAAAACTGGGCTTCCGATACAACGCGGCTAAAGTTCAAAAGAAATGGCACAATATCCTAATCACCTATAATAAGAATCTAAACAAAAAGTTCCTTGCTGGCTATGTGCATTGGGAGTTTTTTGAGGAGATGTTCAAATATTTGCAAGGTAAAAAAGCTGAATGCGACACAATAGTGAGTGGTGCACAATTCGGAGATGAAAGTCAATACCATACCGACAATTCAATGCTACAACCACAAATTCAAATAGATGGGAAATCTGCTGATGAATTTGAGGATAGCAGTGGCAGTCCTGAAAGAAAAAAAACTAAATTCGAGTACAACAACGATAACCACGAAGAACTGCCGCTAGAGATAACACATGAAAATGGCAATGATGAATATGCACACAGTTCAATGCAAGGCCAGTGGTGGAAGGAGTATTTTGAGCGAAAATTAAATATGGATAGAGAAAAAATTGATTTACAACGCGAAATGCATCGCGATTTGATGCATTTTAATAAAATGTCACTCATTCAGCAGGAAAAAATTGAAAGAATTAAAATCGACGCAATAAATAGTTTAACTTCTACGCTGCAGAAGTTCGTCGAGGTGAAGAGTCGAAAAAACTGAATTACTTAGTTTACGAAAATGCATGTAGTTTTAATTTATGAGTTTTAAAATCGTCTTAATGTTCCCTATTTGTGATTTTCTTATGTCTTTCAGTTGGTTTACTGAATCAGTATTATTATATATTATGCTTTTAAGCGTTTCGGATACATTTTAAGGACAAATACATCAAGTACAAAAATTTCAAGAAAATTAATACTTTGTTTTATTTTATGCTTTCAAGCATTTATCAATTACGTGAAAAATAATATTTGAAAATTTATTTAAACTGACTTTTAATAATTTTTTGATTTTTATACCGAATTGATCAGTATAAAATTATCAAATCGACGATAGATTTACATAAGTATCAAATAATTGGACTATATGATAACGAAGAAATTCACATTGGATTTTTGTGTTCTGTGGATAAGGTACCAAATTAAATGAACTAGTTCGTTTCGACATTCACGAGTTTTAAGAAAAAAGGAAGAAATCATAACATCCCGGAATTATTGCCTGAACTAAAATTTGATAATATTACAAAGTTGCAGTGAGTGCAAATAAATTAGTATCGCTGTTGTCAGGATAAAAAACTATTCTAGAATTTCTAGGTGATTTTCGAAAGGTGGCGCCTTCGTGAATATTGGTCGTATTGAGAATTATTAAAAACCATTTTAAAGCTTGGGCGCAGATTCAGCGTGAAAATTTCCATAGCACTTGTCATTGAAAGTTTCATGAAAACTGATTGAGTGACAACCTTAAAATACAAACAAAACCATTTTGCACTAGTGCGAAAACGCTATTTTTTTTGTTTTATTGAAATTTGGCTAAGGCTTCTTCATTTTTTTTTATCTTATTCAAGTTCAAATAAATATTATTAGGTACAAAATAAAGAAACTCCTTTCTATTTCAATGATTTTTCAGAGAATACTTTTTTCTATGCATAGAAACCTTAAATGTCTATTACTTTGTAAAAATGCGTTTATAAAAAACCGAATATATCGAAAATGAGTATTTGCAACTGAATGTAACCTTTTTCTTACTATTTTTTGGGAAAAAATTTAACTACATAAAATCTCATATTTTTAGTAAGAAGAAAATTTTGATAATACAAAATAAAAATACCTGTAAATATTAAAGAATTGCATTCAAACATTTTTTAAGTGTTTAAAAATTGAATATATAATTCATGATAGGCAGTCATTAAAAAAAAAGAAAAAGATGTTCATTCAAATGAATAATACCCAGATTCTAAGTAAAATTTCTGTTTCCTTATTTCTGTTAGTTGTTAAGCCATCAGAGATAAAAAGATACATACTGGCACGAATCTCAATTGCTGAGCAGGTCCTGCTTCGCTTTGCAGTTCCACTTTCCACTTTCATCCAAAATAATGGTCACATAACCAATTAATTAAAAAAAAAAAAAACAACAAAACAAAGTGAAATCATGACCAAAAATTATTTAATTTATTTTCATAATCAATATAACTTAAATTTGTAAATTAAATACTATTATTACATTTATTCTAAAAAGTCTTCAAGTTGTTATTATGTTAATTCTTTCTTTTTCTATGCATTCGATGTAAAACACATTACATTAAAGCTTATGAAGTTTTAAATATTTGCCTTATATTTATGTATATAAATAAAACTATAATTTATTTTATATTGTTCTTTTTTAAGTATCAATGAAACCTAAAATGATGTATTGTATCGAAATATTTCTACAAACTTTGGTATAATTTTACATAGTTTACGAAAAATTATGTTAAAAAAGGCAATATCGGTAGTTATTGTTTAAAAAAACAAAATTAAACAAAAAAATAGGGTTTATAAATATATGTTTGAATTCTATTTGAATTGATTTTTCGTTAACCAAAATAAGTCACAAGAAATTAAATGGAAGCATTATTTTCGATATTTAACACTTTGGCAATCATGATACTCACATAGTACGGATTTTGTGTGTATTTTTATATAGAATGTAGACGATAAAGCATTAATTAAATTTGCAAAATAAGCGAGACTTTAATAAGCGCCAATGATATCTATAAAAAATTATTTTGTTTGGAGACCGAAAGAATTTAAAAAAGAATGTTCTGATTATGCCCTTGAAGTAAATGAGCGGCAAAATAACAAAAAAATTGTATTTTCACGTTTTGGTCCCAAAGATTAAAATTAAAAACAATTTTCACATATTTCGCGTTCGATTAGAAATACAAAAAAAAAATAAAATTCGACCTTCTAAAAATATTAAATATTTAGAGGAAAAACCATAGTTTCACATTTCTTAATTTGTTACTGTACGTGTACATATTCCGCCTCATGACTGCAAGAGTGTTCCAAGTTTCAAAAACTTTTTCTTTAAAGTTTTCTATAGTTTCTCAAACCATTTAATTTAATTACATTACATGCTAGGTTTTGTTAAACCAAAAATAGTTGGACGGATTTCCCAACAATAACATGATTCTTAAAAATAATACAAAAAAAATATAGTCTAGAGATCCTTAAAACTAACAAAAAATTGTATTTACATAGTCGTCTCCGAATCTGGAGGCGTGTGATAGTTTAAATTATATGCAGGTGGGCCGCTGTTCAAAAATGCCATCGATCGTATGCTCTCTCTCGATGCGGTTCGCTTCGAAAACGGTATATTTTGAGGTGGAGTGCTAGAAAAACTAGGCGAATGTGGTTGTTGTTGTTGTTGCTGCAGCTGCTGTTGTTGTTGGTGATGATGGTGATGTGAATGTTGATGTTGTTGTTGCTGAAGCTGATGTTGTTGCTGCTGTTGTTGTTGTTGTTGCTGCTGTTGTTGTTGCAGCTGCTGCTGTTGACCATTAATGCCAACAAAAACATTTTCAGCTACAGTGGGATTATACGAGCTCAAAGGTCGAGCACCATGAAAATTTGAATAACTCGATCTAACCGATGGAGGACGATTATTATACAACTCATCAACATGTTCTCCATCATTCAAATTCGGAGTAGAATGTTGATATGTTGGATTATATAGACCCGTCGAAGTATTACCCGATGCCCATGATTGTTGCAACTGTAGGGTACTGCCACTTGTGTTATAATAAATTGGATCCGGAGGTATGTTCTTGTTGAAGCTGCTATACTTCTTCGGTGGCTTTGTCAAACTGCTCACAATCTCATTGTTCAATGATTGCAAATTCGAAGCTGTAAGTGCTGGATTATCAACATGCTGAAAACTTCCTAGTGATTTGCCAACTGAATTTTGTTGCATTTGCTGTTGTTGTTGATCCATTAGCTTAGTTACGGGATTTTGTTGATATTTCCGACGTGAAGTTCGCATGCTGTTGCGATTACTTGAGTTGGCATGACTACGTCGACTGGTTGTACTATGGCGGCTATTCGATCCACGAGTCATCACCGAGCGCCGTTTTACTCGACGTGGCGTCATTGGTTTTGGGCTTAGCTGTCCGTTGCGATCTTCGACTTGGTCATCGTAATCTAATATCGTATCGGCTCGATTTCGTATCGTATCCATGGATGAAGGGCCAAATTCAATTGAATATAATGATTGACGGTGTTTGGCTTTTTTACTACCATGCTTCACTGATATTAGAGGAACAGCGAAAGGGAAGTATGAAATAAAAGAAATTTTATTAGATATAAAAAAATATTAATTGCATTAAAGAATTTAAGCAAGCTGGACATTTTATGAGTTACCTTGAAATCAGTGTTGGAGGATGGAAAAAGTAGTGAAATCTATATTTATTAGTTAGCTATAAGTTTAGGAATATTATACTCGCTTTGATAGAAATGAAATGTTAAAATACGATTAATTCTTCTTATTTTTAAAAAGAATTATAAAGTGTTATTATTGCGTAAAATTTTAGATATGTTAATTTTAAAAATAACTTTATTTTTATTTCGCACAAAATAATTCAAAAATAGGACCGCCACCAAGAGAAACGAGGGACATCTACTGGGAATATGATGAACAAAACAAAAATAAATGCAAATCGACGAAGTTAAAAACCGAACTGTATTGCTTGTTCAACATTTCCTATGAACAAATTTGTAGTTACTATCGTATAAGTTAAGGATATTGGACCAAGTCAAAAAAAAACAAGAACCGGAGGGTAAAAAGGTATTGGAAATATGTAATAGGAAAAAAAAAACTATTATTATAAGAAATATATTAAATTTCTTAGGTATTTTTATAAATAAAAATTAGTTTTGCGAGTTAAACACGGTTTTTTTTTTATTTTATTCTTTTGACGGTTTTGAATGAACAACATCAACTAGTGTTTTCTACCACAAATTTGTTTGCCCTTTTCAAGGTTGCAAGTCTTTTATCAGATTCCTTTGCTTTTTGTAAGTGGTGTGTTCATTTTTAATTTTTATAATTTTCTCGACCTCAACCACCAATAAGACCACACACATGAAAATATCATTTGAGGTCATCATTCGCCATCAGTCACTTGGAAAATTCGATTGCTCAGTGTTATTTTTCCCTAGTCGAATTAAACTGGAAAGCATTTTTAGAAGACCACTTGAGTTTGTTATTATTCAGTCGCTGAGGAGGGATTATGAACATACACCATGGCTAAAAAATTACGTTCGCGTCACAAAAAAAATTATATGCAGATATTGATACAGAAAGGTATCGCTTTGAATACAAAAACTTTTTTTAGCACATACAAACAGCCATAAAGGTATCTAATTAGTAGTCCAAGATCGTTTGTGGACTTGAAAAGAAAAGTAAATAAACTATATTTGTTCTATCTTCAAGACTCGAAGAAATAAAACTATATTTTCAGTGTTCTATTAATTATGGATAAGATAAGCATATACTTGCAGGACATTTTCAAAATTAGGAAAAATACGATAAACTTTTTTTTCAAATGTTGAGTTTGGAGTTGATTTAGTTTTAAAAACCAAAAAAAAATTATTAAGTAATTGTATATTGCTCTAAAGCTCTTTATTTAAACCCTGAACAAAATGTAACTGTTGTTGGGGATGAATAGAAGTTTATTTTTAATGAAACCAATTGTAAAAGCTATTGGATTGGATATTGGACCTCCATTCCTGTCGAGCATTTTAGCGTGAACAGAAACATTTATAATGAATGGAATTTTGGAAATGGTACAATTTTTTTTCCATTAAAAGTACTTTGTCTTTTTTTTTAGAGATAAATGTTTTCTTAAAAATAAAATTCACCAGGTGGAAGGTGGTAAAATGGTTTGAATAAAGAAAACAAAACATTTCTTACTTTTGCTAATTAAATATTCCGAGTTTTAGAGAATAATTCTATAATTTTTATATTTTAGGATTAATTGACAATTGTTTTTTTTACAATAAAATTTATCGGGTTGAATTTTATCTACAGCCGACGACGTTTTGTTATTCCCAAATATTTCATCTACATATAAAGCTCAAAAAATAATCAAAAGAAAACCAAATTTATTTAAGCGAAATAAAAATAAAAAAAAAATCAAAGAAAAAAACAGAAAAAGTATAGAATTACTGAAAAGAAATGTTAAATAAAACATTAAGAAATAAAACAGGTTAATCACAATAAAAATAATTATTAAAATATAAAACATTATATATAAATTATTAAAACAAAAGCTTTTGTATACATATACGTTTTTATTGGAAAATAAAAAAAAACTTAAATTATTAATTCAGTTAAGTGTTAAAATTACAATAAGATTTTTTAGATTAATTATAAATTTTAATAATAATAGTTATTTTTATTATATAATTTAAATTTTATTCAATAATTTCTTCTTCTTTTTTTTTCCAAAGGCAACATTTAAATATATTACTAACGATTAACACACATGTTTCTATAATTTATTATTATGTTTTTTTTTTTTTTTCTTTTCTTTAACATTATCAAATTTATTTAAATTTATGTATCTTCATTTTTAAATTCTTTTCTTCTTTTATTAATATTTATTTTATATATTCTAAAAGGCAATTACAATCTTTTTTGGTGATTCATTCTTCATTTCAATTAAATTTTTATCACAGCTGACAAACTCGTGCTTTTATTTTTATTTTCATTTCTATTATATTATTATTTGTTTTTAATTTTTGTTTAAATTTGAATTAAAAGTTTTATTTTTCCATATTTTTTCAAAGTTATTTTCTATTAAAAAATAAAGAATCAAACATTATGTCTCATAATTTTTTATGTTTAATTTTTCTTTTAATAGATTTAACTTATATTTATTAACAAATATTTTTGTTTTAGTGGCGGGATGGACATTTATGTATGTTTTTTTTTGTGCTTTGATGTTTTTGAAAGAAAGACTTAAGGAAGAGTTTACATTGTTATTATACTAAATAAATGAGGAATGTTCAAAAGGTATTAAGATTCGACTTTATTAATTAATTACAAAAAAAAAAATAGTTACCAGGCAGAAAATTCAGGAACTTTATTTTGATCGTTCAGCAATTTAAAATTATAGTATTTTTTATAGTTGATTGATAATAATTTTAATGTTGACCAATGGAGTTGCTGCAATTTTGCTGATGTGATAGCCTTTTTTGTTTATATTAAACTATAATAATAATCCAAAGGTGTTGGAAAACTGTTGTTGGTTTTGGTAAATTTGAGTAGATTCGATGGAAATGGAAATATCGAATTAGAAGAAACAACAAAACAAAAAAAAAAATAATGCGAATGATGTTTTGTTGTGCACATGGATATTAGTAAAGTGAACTTTTGTTGTAAGGCCGAAGTATTCTCGGTTTATGTGCATTATTGAGGCAAATAATGATTTTACATAGTATTAGTCGAGCATATGAAGATTTTTTTTACACGTACCTACAAAACATTTAGTAATCTGAAAAACATCGCCTGTTTCTTTTTCCATGTCACGATATCGGGCCAACTTTTTTATCCCCTTCGGATATTAATCCCGAATTCTGAATTTCATTTGCCAATTACACAATATATGTAACATATATATTTTGTTTAAATTTGTAATAGAGCAAATCTCTTTTCTCACAAATACCGTTTCAAGTTAAACACCAAAAGGAGTTTATTGACTCTGAAGCATGTGTATCGAATAATAATCTGGACATACTTGTACTTCATAAAGAGTTAAGGCCTAATTCAAAAATCATAAAATTTGTTTGCCTAGCTATTCACTGTTTTTAGAACCGTTGGTCAAGCTCTCGAATAACATAAAAATAATGCCATTTTAATCAAGGATTAAAAAATCAATCATGATTCTTTGAGGTAGACAAAAATAAAAAAAAACGTATAATTTCTACGAAGTAGTATACAAATACAAAATTGACACAAAAAAAATCTTCAATCAGAAGGGTTCCATGACCGAAATTGAAAATCCTGAACCAGGCTATTACACATTCTCAGTGATAAATTTAATATTAACGAGTATCAGGAAACCAATTTAATGTAGAAAATGTCAAAAGATAATTGAATTTTCGAATGCTTATAGAACGTGCTGGAAAATTATGACACATCATATTTATATCATTTTTTTAAGACCGATGTAAACGAGTATTTCAACTCAAAAAAATTTGGTTTCCATACAAATAATGTTAATTATGGATTTAGGTAATTAACCGATTTCAGGTGATTAGCGCCGTATAACGAGAATCTTTTTTTAAGTCGTATCAAGAAACCTTATTGGTGGTTTCCCAAATATAAATTCAACTCCCAAATATAAATACAAAAAAAAAACAATTCTTTCTATAACATTAAAATTTTTAAAAATAAATTAGTTTTACTGCAAATATTTTTACAATTTTTTTTGTTCTGTTTACAAAGCAACTCAGATCAACATTAAAATGGCAGAAACATTATTTAAAAAAAAATTATAATGAAACTTAAAACTAAAGAACACATACACAAGTTAACCCTTTCAGCACATATGACCATCACCGCCTTCACCTTCGCCTCCTACATTGTTGCTGTCATAACTTACATTACTAGGATTACAATATGACCTAGGTCGTGGCTTATTGTTACGTTCACTACCATTGCTCATACGCGAATGGCGATTATTACTGCCGTTAGTGTCATTAGCAAATTGCATTTGAATTAGTTGCGGTGGCGGATGTGGCATTTGATTTTGATACCCAGCATAACCAACACCACCCATTCCGCCGCTGCCGTTGATGCCACCACGACTTGAAAGTCGGTCATGGGATTTTGCTCTGCTTATGGCGAAGCCAGTGTCAGCATAGCCGGGCGGAGCGTCACGAATTTGATCGCAGAAATTCGTCACATGAGATCTGTCCTGACGGCGACGGGCCGCTATACGGCTAGCGACCGGCGAACGCGGTACATACTGGTAAGGCATTGAGTACTTCTCCGTTACGTCGGGAGATAAATCCGGATATGGATACTGACCGGACCGTTGAAATTGTCGTGGTATTTGCTGTACTGGTATAATTGGTGGTGTAGCGTTGTTATACGATCGGTTCTCAAAAGCATTGCTCACAGGAGGACAGTTGAAAAACTGAGAATTGTCTCGAGTGAATTGCCCAGGAGGGGGACCATCTTCCGGAATGGTATTGTTATTATTGTTGGTCGGACTATAGACGTGGGACGTGGGCAGAAAGTTGTTGTTGTTATTCGAGCCAGGAGTCGGTGTAGAAACAAACAGAGCACTTGGCACAGGTTTCTGGAAGGGAACATATGTTTTACCGTGCTTATCAGCTGAATTGAAAGTCTGCAAAGCAATTATGTCCTCAATGGAGGCATCAAAGTTTGCCGCTTTGACAAGTTGCTCGGTGGACATTTGAGTGTATTTAATGTCTGGCCGATTGCTGTTTATAAAACTACTGTAACTGCTGGAAGTCTTACATTTCTTGCCACCACTGTTGTTCTTTCCTGCTGCAGACTTATCTCCTCTTTGGTTTAGATTATTTAGATTGCGATCGAAGGACGCCGACATTGTCGATAGGACACTATTATTGGGTGTCGGAGCCGTCAATTCAGCACCGATATCTCTATTCAGCGAGGTATAAGAAGTCGAAGATTGCGTGTTAATAGTTGTGGACGGTGGCGGAGGCTGTGTTTGTTGCGGCTGTTGCGACTGCGGCTGGGATGGATGGTGTTGATGCTGCGCTTGTAGCTGATGCTGATGATGTGCATTGAATTTATTTTTTGCATTATTGCTGCTATTAGTAAACAATTGATCAGCTGTAGCTGTACTATCGTCATAATATTGATTATTAATTATTGTATGATTATGCAAGTTACTAAGGATACTATTACTATGCGATTTGTTGTTATTGCTATTGTGAAGATATTGTTTGTGTTTGTTAAATGATAGCATTGTTGCGCTAGCCGATGTCGGTATGCTAGTATAGCTCACGTACATTGGATGCACAACGGTATGTTGTGGACTTTTGGCGTCGCCATTCATGAAATCGACTGCAACAAAAAATGAAGGACATACAAAAAAATAACATTTTAGAATTTTGTCGTGAAAAGATATTGCGAATTTTGTTTTTTTTTTAGTATTTTTGTTTTCTTGTAAATTTTAAAATATCTTCATTTCTTAAGGGGTTATTTTGTTTTATAAAATATGCCAGGGAATAATTAAACGAAATAATAAACTTTTCTATTGTTTTCAACACCAAACTATAAGCTTATACAAATAGACTCAGTTAAGCCTGAAGATAAATAAGGTGCCAACAAATAACATTTTTCTTATTAATTTGAATCAAATTAAATCATTTTTTTAAGTCGCAAAAGAGATGTTTTAAGATAGTTGAATTATTTATATTGCGTTGATACCGGTCCATATACAAATTGTAAGCATTGTAAAACACTTAATTGAAAGTTAGGCTCGGAAAAAAAAGTGTTGACCAACTTGTGCTAATGTGCAATGGAAATCGTAGCAAGTCGCCACTGTGCTGAACACTTGAGGATATTTTTTTTTTTTTTTATAAACTCAACAAATGCCGAAAAAAAACACATTTTGTCTTTCTAATACTATTACTCTAGCAAGTTATAATCATACAAATGGAGATTTGTGGTGAAGCAGTGGGGTAGGAAAGATGTTGTCGTAGTCTAGATTATGATTTGGATGATTATTATCATCAAAGAGCGCTTTGTGAACACCAGCTAAATTTTCATAGTAGTTTGATAAACTCAGGTCTTATTAAACTAGAATTTTTACCAATTGAATTGAATTGCGCAATCTCAAATATTGACATAACAGGGGTCATATAAAATAGAATTAACCGCTGACAATTATGAAAATTGGGTTTAGCGCCATTATGTTTATTAAAGAATAAGAGTTATTTCAAAAAAACTCAACAAAAAAGGACTTTGTTTAGTTTTGAGAAAACGCTACATTTTTGAAGTCAGAATTCAGGTGACTGCTTAAAGCTAATTCAAACCAAAATCTGCATGCAATAACGAACAGTTCCGCATTTATACTTTTCTGATATTGTAAAGTAAGTAAGAAAAAAAGGACAAGTAGGTAAAAAAACCTTTCTCGTGAAAACAAAAAATTGGAATGTATAGGTACTTGTTGAGTTTTTTAAAAACGGTTCTCAATTGAAGAAGAGCCTGGTTAGTTTTTAAAGAGTTGAAAAGCTGAATCGGTTTGCAAAAAAATCTATCAACAATTTTTTGTATCTTTTCTTTTTTCCTAAAATGCGAAAAGGGATCTGAATGTTTAGAACCGATGTTCACTCCTAAAAGTTTAATTGTTAAGTGGCATATAAAATTTAAGGAATAAAATAAATTAAATTCTAGCTATATGGGGATAGGCATTCAATATTTTTTCTCTTATTCACTGGCATATGTAAATCTTGTCCTATTTTTCGTACATTTTAAATTTATATATTTGTAACTTGCGTTATATTATAAGAATATAATAAAAAGAAATACAATAATAATTAGGGGGACAATGACAAATAAAAAACAAACACATTGACACATCAATATAACAAAAATATAGAGTAATTATATAACGAGTATAAATTTTATAATAAATATTATTTAATATGTAATAATTTCCGATTCATGATATATATATATATGTACATAGTGATGATGATTAATTTATAAATAATTACAATTTTATTTAATTTGTTTTTTTATTTTTTTTACATATTTTTTATAAATTGATTAAACATCTTTCTTTTATTTACGTTTGAGTTGTAATTTGAATAAATTAATCTGATGAACAAGGACTCAAGTCCTTGTGTTGTTAATGAGTGAGTGAAAACAAAATAATTAATGAGATACAAAAAATCCTCTACCGTAATAGAAAAAAAAACAATTTTACTATGCGGGACTACAACAACTATATACTTCTACTATTACTGTTCACCAAAAGAGAAATAGAAGAAGAGTTACACATGCAAGGATAAGGAAGGGATTTAGATACAGTTGTACATAATAACTAACTGCCTAACTAAAAGGCATTTAGAATTTGAATCAAAATTAAAGGAGGTATGTATCTCTGTATCTTGTTGTGTATCTCGTTTTTTTTTATATTTATTTTTTATGTTACAATTTGTACTCAGTCGGAGGTGCACATTCAAATATTTGTGCCTGACGTATTTAAGTAGGATATTATAAGCCTCTCAACTATACATATAACAACATATGTTCGCAATGCAACTAGGTCAAGGATCATTTATCGAATAAAGTTTGCATGCAATCGTATAAAGATACAAATAATAATAATGTTGAGGAAGTAGAGGCCGCCTTTGGTTTGTCTGTTGGTTGATAGTATGGTATGGTTTTGGTTTGCAAGGTAAAATTCTATGAGGATTTTTTTTAACTAGTAATTGCTAGCAAATAAATGTTTGAGACATGCAATTGGAAAGCAATTTGAAATGAATACGTTATGGGGACATTGCTGAATTGAATGTGAATAGCAGTTCTATTTATTTTCTTTCTAGTTGAGTCTATTTATTTACTCATAAGAAAGTTTGTATAAATCGAAATACACAACAAGGATACTAATTAACAAAATACTTGTTGTTGGATAGGATACAACACATATAGAAGACAGAAAACAAGTTAACAGATAAAATAAGAATAGATATAAAAACAAAAAAACAAAAACTTTTCAACTTACATCGATCGTCTTCATCTAGGAATATGTAACTTATCATAATAGAGCCTATAATGGCAAGCGTCTGTAATAAAAAAAATTTATTATTAACAAAATTACTTGAAGTAGATAATAATTTATTTAAACTTACTGCTAAAAAGCATTGTACACCCGAATGAACTACTTCAATTAAATGATATTCCAAAAGGCAATCATTAACATGTTCTGGCCGTATAGGACGGTAAGGATCATCGGAGGTTATATTTTCTGAATATGTTGGCTTGCAGCCATATCCATTTATTTCAAACCATGAGACGCTACCGGTTCCGAGGTTTAATATGTCGCTGTCCTGGAAGTACAATACACAATATTATATTAATTTATTTGTTCCTTTTGTTTTGTTAAGAAAAACTTACTCTGTCTAGCTCTCCAACATTCAAATAGAAACATATTAGGAACGAATTCCATCCAATCCATATAATACTCCATATTAAATACTGTAGGGAAGATAAAAATACAAGTTAATACTGAGCTACATAATTGTAAATACAAATTTGCTGGAAGAGAAGATAATAAACGTAAGTAACGGCTATAAAATAAAGTTACTCGTAGAGAAAAAAACTAAATTAACAAATTATCTCTGAGATATTTTTTAGTGGGTTTTTGAAGACCGTTAACAGAATCAACACAACAGCACTCAGGTTGAGACAAAAACTGTTTGAATACGTTGGATTTGAACTGACACATCCGCCTAGTACCAATGGATAATATGTACATCCAAATTCATATTTTGAAAAGTGCACAAAAGTCATAAAGATATGAAAACAAACGATGTAACTAAAATGTAGATTACTTGACATCTGTTGTTTTTATTATCAGGTTTTTTTTCCAAAAAGTCATGAGCATGACTCATTGACCACAAAAATGTTTCGGATACCGACTAATGGGGCGATTCTCGTATTTGGGAAGACCATTCACTATTTGTCACACACAAAATTTCCTTCATCATATCGTGTATGCAAAAATGCAGAGCGAAATACGAAATTGAAATGTTGTTTCTTATCTTTTTAAAACATTTTATGCTTAATTTTGAATATACTCGTATAATCAAAATTAAAATGACATTTGTCATAATTTTATTGTATTGAATTCAATTTTGCAAAATGTAAAAGTATTTTTAATATGCAGTATGTAGGTTAGATTAGGATTTTTCTTTGTATATGTACTATCATGGTGGCAGTCGAATGGGGCGACATCTGAAAGGTGGGGGCTACCCTTACTCAATTTTTTTGCAGAGAGCTTATGGGGGTTTTAATTGATATTTTTTGGTTATGGCAATAGAAATAATAGTATCCTCTTGCTCCTATTACCAATTTCCGATGCTTAAAGATTCCCCGAATCAAAATCTGAACCTGAAATTTTGCAGCGCCACCACAAGGGTCGGGGAAATACTCGCCATGATTGTACTATTTTTTTCATGTACAAAGGATTTTTCAATTTTTAAACAGAAATTCCAAGATCTTACTATTACTCAGGTGGAATTGTTTTTTTTTTTATAGCAAGGTGTGGGATAGTTCTAATTTTTTTCCTCGTTTGTTTTTGGAATGGCAAAATCCTTATCTAATGTTTCCCAAAAACTGTTTTTTTTTTTTCAATCTGGAACACATTTAACAGTTATACAGGGTAGCTAACGGAGACCCTGCATGGCTAAGCTATGATTATAGCTATAACTACTTTAACTACTCCAACATGCAACCCAGTATTGTTTCTAAGCTCAGAAAATCTTTAAAAACTGTTTTTTTCGCTATTTATTAAATTTTGTAAAAATGCGGAGTAATTTTTTTGTAAACTTTTTAATGATTTTTCCATTACATTTTTCCGATGTACCTCCAAAAGAGAAGATTAAAATTGTCAAAAACAATTGTTAACAAAATTTTTTTCTCGGGACAGCCGGCAATATTTTTGAACATCCTATAGATAAATCAGTCTCATCAATTCATCAGCCAATCAGTGTTATGCGTGTATATATTTATTATTTGCAAAGGTGTATTTTGAAAAAGAAGATTACTTCCTTCCGGTATCCAATGTCTTTTTTTTACTTAGAAGTTAAAACACTAATATATTGAAAGTCTAATCTAATGGAATAATTCCAATTGTTGACGAATGTAGTCATACCCAAAACACTTGAGCATCTAAAACAGAACATTTTTAAAATTTAAATAAAATCCTCAAATCTTAATTGTATCATTTAACGTGGTGGATCCTCAAGTTTCTCGAAAACTAATTTAAAAAAAAAACGACTTGCTATGTGGCGACAGAATTATGTACGACTATAGAAAGTATTGAAATTGTCATACTAGTAGACTTCATTTGACGAGCTTTGTATCGAAGACTCATTGTTAATTTTTAAATGAATGTATAGTAAATATTTGGAGTTGCCCCGGTTGAAGTACCTAATACAAAAAATGTCGTATATTTGCATAATATGTATGCGTTAACATCCAACGTCATTATTATAGTAAAACCAACGATATATCAAATTTCAAAATTGTTAATATCAAAACCTATAAGATAACTAACAACTAGATGGTGTACAGTAGGTACATACACGTATTGAATTATATTAATGACAGTCCCCTCTGTCCAAACAAAGTTGGCCTCATTTTTTTTTTCTTGTAAAAAAAAAAACTCTCTATAATATTAAGGCACCACAAGAAGATTATACTTTTTATATATAATAAAAATATTGTTTATCCCCTGTCAAATCAAATTCGAACACACCACCATGATGTGAGCGGGATTGAAAGCTAATAACGAAAAAATCTATGCATTCCCTGTTATCGATTTCTGATTAGATAAAGATTTTTATTAATTTTTTTTTGTCTCTGTTGTGTTTGTAATTGCGATTAAAATATTCAACAACTTCATGCTCATGATATATTGTAACGATCGATTGTGGATAAGGGCACTATGGAATCGATAAAATAAGGGCCTATTTCGTGCAAGTGTAATTAATGTGTGTTTAACACTCTCAGGAATTTGACAAAGAGGCCTCGTCGTAAGGCACTGTTTTAAAATATTGTAAACCTACCATTCATAATACGAAGTACGAGTACGTAATGGAAAACCTAGTTACGGCGAGATTTTAAGGTCGTCCAAAAAGAAAATTGATTGTAAAAGTATTTTGAACTCTGGATATATCGAAATTATCGATACACAGTTTTATAATTGCTATATAGTTTATTTCAGTTGAACCATACATAATTATAAGGGCTACCACCTACTGTACTGTGCGGTGAAAGAACTCGATGGCCTGTTTTTCCATATGGATAAGTATTTGTCTTGCATATCTAATTGAATGGCTATTTATAATTTTTGGAAATCATATGCAATCAATATAATTTATATGTGGTTTGATTATAAAGTATTTATTAGCTGGACTTACTGTAATTATGTATTTCACTCGAAAATGATATGCTCCATAGAATCCAAATATAACAAATATTATGTGCAAGAAATTAGCGAATATGGGTGCCCACATGTATCCGAGAAAGTCGAACACTTGGCGCTCGATTATGGTTATCTGAAACAAAGAAGAATATATTATTATTATTATTATTATTATTTTGAATTCTTTTCAATTATTATTTGATGAGGTGATACATGCTTAATGTTACACATGTTTTCATATGTTTTTCAATTAGGTAATGAAAATGAAGAAAACGAATAGAGAATATTTGAGGCCGTCAGTGCAATAGTGGCGTAACCCACTTTTTTTCAAAAATGAGTTTTTCATGAAAATGGGTCCCTTAATATATCTATTTTAATACAAAAATAGTTTTATGTAGCTATCTACACTCAAAACCAGATGGCACTCAAAAACGTGTTATTGCATTTTATAATTTGATCATAGTTTGAGTGCAATAGTGGCGTAACCTTCATACTTCTCTTAGAAACTGTTTGCTTCGGTATAGATTGTGACCATTTCCTTTGGTATACATATAATATGGGCAGTGAAAAAGTTCACACGTATGTTTGGGAAGAGTCTACAACGTCAAGGGGGCCTGAACAGTCTAAAAAAAAATTATTATGTATTCTGATCAATGGGGGGCCAAAATATAAATATAAAACTTTCCCTGTTGTGCCAATTAATGGTGTACCATCCCAATTTTATTGTTAAAGAAATGAACCGTAAATTTTTAATTAGTGGCCATTCCTATTTGCCATGTGACCAAGATTTTGGTTTAATAGAGAAAAATAAAAAAATTTATAAGGATATCTTCGTCCCAAATGATTGGGTAAATGTCATTTCCTAGGCCAGAAAGAGAAACCCATTTCAAATTGTGAAAATGACTTCATCGAATTTTTTTCCACAAAATCTCTGGAAGAAAATATAACAAACGGAAAAATATCCATTTCCAATTCCAAGGTTTAATGGCTAAAAATTCAATGGTTACACTTCGAAAAAAATAAAACGTTTTCAATTTTTTATAAGTATTCGAATAAAATTGACGTTTTACTCGAAGAAGTAAATGTAAGAAAGAGATAATCCGTGGATATTAAGAAACTCAACCAGCTTGAGGAGCCTAAAATAAATGATAAAAAAAAGAAAGACCTAATAGAATTGCTTCAATTTATACCACCAATCCATCACTTTTTTTACAATGATTTACAAACGTCAACAGGTGTTCCAATTGAAATATTTGACGTTTTATTAGACGAGGGGCAAAATGATTAAAAATAAGTAAAAATATATGTATAATTTTTTAATGTAAAAATATGAAATTATGAAAGAAATAAAAAAAAATAATAAAATAAATTTGACGTAACCTTTCTTTTTTCTTTATTTTTAATGAAAACCATGAATGCAATAGTGGCGTAACCCACTTTTTTTTTCCAAAATAACGGTGAATTAAAAAAAAAACGCTTGTCCTACAAAGTATGTCCTTTGTCAACGTCTTCTACGTTTTTAGATTATTCAAAAATGTAAAAGGGAAAATACAAAAAATGTTTAAAGAAACCCTATTTCTTAAATCTCTCGTAACTCGAAAGTGAATTTTATGGGTTACGCCACTATTGCTCTCACGGCCTCATTTATAAGTTATGTCCAAGCATTTGTACATTTTTAAGTCGTGTACATGTATTTCTTATGGAATTGTAAGTCGATCCGATTTGCAAAACTGCCAATAAATACAGTTTCACAGATATTTTTTCCATAAAATGCAGTTTTACTTTTTTTTTGGTTTCTAATTTTGTGATTTCGAAAACTTTTCTAAACTTTATCAAAGATAAAGTGATATAACCATTTACTTTTAAATGAAGAACTCAAAAGCTTTACTTCAAAATTTTATAACCTCCATAAATGAATTAAAAAGTTATGGACCAAAGAATAATGAAGAAGACCTGATAACAGTTTTTAGGGTAAAAACTTAAAACGTCACTTGAATGCACTAAGTCTGGTCAGATTAGAGACGTAGAGAAGAACATACAGTATATACGGTTACGACAAAGACAGCTAGGGGAAAACAACAGTTTGCCAAATTGCAGGTGTTATAATTTCTATATTAATTTTTAAAAGTTTTGAAAAAATTATTTTAAACTTTACTTAAATAAAGTATTTATGTGAGTACTTTGTATCATCTGCTTTAATTCTTACTAAGTAATTATTTATTGATATATCAAGAACAGTGGGATGCAACCACCACATGAAGACAAGAGGTATATATGTAGGTATATGAAGTTCAAATAAAAACTTATGGCTACCGCCAGATTAGTGGGTCATACAGCTCATAGGTCATCCATCACAATAAAAAGGTGCCCTAATTTATATTTCCTTTAAGTTATTGAGATTTTTTAATAAAAAGCCATCAATAATGTAATAAATATTTTTATCCATTTTTATTTGATTCATCAAAAACGGCTTCATCGATTTTGATGAAATTTCGCATTTCTGTTCTTACGAACTCGAACATTTTAGTAAAATGCCCCCTGATAGACTTGTTTGTTGGTTTGTTTCATGGAAATCGCTTTATTTCTCGGAAACTACTCCAATGACTTAGATGAATTTTTCAGGGCCTATTCTTAAGAAAAGGAAAAAAAAAATAATAATTATGGTAAAATCTGCTAATTCCCGTTTACTTATGGTGTGGGTGATGAAATTAAAAGAATTAAATGATATTAAAACTTGATCTGGATATATGTCATATGTCATTCAGCGCTCCAAAAGGGGCGCTTAGTCCTACAATTCAATTATTGTACAATGTGGATACAATTATATTATTATGATGCGAACAAAAGTGTATAATATGTTGTGTATACCTTTTGGTGGGCAGACTGGTCAACTTCTGATTTTTATACAGAATGTACTGACTAATAAATAAGTTTTGAAAAGTCATGCATATTTAAATCGTCTAGTCCAGAACTCTTAAATTCTTCTAAATGAAAATGCTGCTCCTTTATTTTGTCTATAAATCGATTCCAGAAGGCTTTTGCTGGACTATGGAAAACTATTTTAGAGATCTTTCGAAGAATTTCATTTTTGTTATTCCATTAAATAAGGTTTAATCATAGTTTTGAAAAAAAAATTAACTTACTTTCCATTGTACGAAGGCTAATAATAATTTTGTTTGCACTGACTCGACTCATAAATATTATTTTACAATGAAATGCAAAGTATCTTTATATAAAACAATCTATTTGTTGAGCATTTATTTTGAACTTAAATAGTAATATGATTCATGTAATCTTATAATACATGACACTGTGTTCTTATTGCTAATTAATTATTGGTATATATTGTTATCGGTCTATTTATTATTATTATTGAAGTCTGAATGTACATTTTCAACAATTTAAAACACACACGTTTAAATCAAATTAACAATCTTAAAACAACAGTTTGAGTTTATACATATATACGACAATTAAAAATCTATTGCTCAATTAATAGGAAATGAAATTAAATCGTAGGTCGACGGTTCGGATACGGAACCATTATTTCAATCCATGATTCACTTTGAATCGTAAACGTAAACATTATTTCTTTCTGCTTTTTTATGTCTTCGTAGTTTGTAAATAATGTCTGCTTATATTAAAAGTATACTCGGATACTGTACTTATTGCACTTGAATGTTTGGTTACAATTAAAATTGCTTAAGTTGTCAATTTGAAATAGAAAACAAAAATAATTTCTGGTTGTGACAAAGCCATTTAACACCTGCGAAATATGCATTTATGAAAATTCAAATTTCCAAAGGTTCATTCAAGTGATAGAAAATCTAATGATATCTCAGTGGTTTTTGAAAGCGATTTATTAGTATATCAATTAAAAAAAAAAAAACTTCTTCGGCGCTACTATCAAGTAAACATTCCGGATCAAGATGATTCCGGAACATTCTTATGTCCTAGTTCAGTGAACTTGAAAATATAACCTGAATGTACTATCTATTTTTTAAAAATTATTTAAATTTCGTATCAGGTACTCACAACGAGAGTCGGTCTGTCTGTATAACCTAAAAAACTGAATCGATTTTTTTCTAACTTGGAATTTAAAGTTTATTTTTTCTAGCTCAAAATGTAATGCTACCTGTCCTACTTTATATTTTTTTTCTCGATTTTCTTATAAAAATCGTGAATTAAAATCAAAATTATTTGAATGCACAAAAAAAGTCTTATAACTGGTCAATGTTTTAGTGCAAAAATAAAAAAATCAATCATGGATGGGGTGAGCAAAACAGTGATCCAAAGTAGGGGTTCGGGCAAATTTCAAAAAAACAGCCGTTACTCGAAAACCGTTATGTTTCGGGATAAATAAGTTATCAAATTCTGAAAGATCATTCTAGTTTTTGTAATTTTTTTGTTGTTTATTCTAAAGTACTTTAACTTGGAAGTAAATTCTTAAGATACAGTTGTCGCATTGGAGGTGTTATTCAAAAATTTAATTTTCCGTGATTCTGCAAGTTTCCAATATTGCCCTTTTGTCGTTAGCAGCTTCAAGGAAACTCTGGTGTATGTTTGTAGGGCTGCAGTCTGTGAAGTTCTCATTGTGCTTGTTCTCAAAATATAGACCACGTTTTGAATTTTTGTATTTTAGACTTAAAAATTAATATAAATAGTTCTTAAATTATTTTTTTCTATTCCAAGCCATTTTCCTTTCCCTTCACCTACAATTTTTATTCTTTTGACACAACTTATAGACATGCATTTCAATCAATGACGGTTGCCGATAAAAGCCAATCTCCTCACTACGAGTGAGCCCACAAATAACCCTTCTGTTCCTTATCAGTGATAGCTTCACTGATGACATTCACTTACTAAACGTATGCTTTGTCCCCCCACTAAAATAATAAATGGTTAAATTAAATGATTAAATCGTCTATATCATGTACATGTACATACATATGTTCAACTCTTCAAAATTTATTTTGTTTTGAAATATGAAATTGCCTGACACACATTTCGCCATCAGAAGATCATTTCAGTTTTATAAACATTAATTTTGTGCAATCATCAATTTCGAGAGATAACATACATACGTACGAGTATAATGTACAACTAATAAATTTAACTCAGAGACCAAAATTGTTCTAAAATATTGATGTAATTATAAAACAACAACAATTCAATTATTTATTACTATTTTTTTTTGGTTCGTTGTTGTTTGAAGTGCAACTGAAGTAGAAAATTTACGCGCGTGCGATCAAAAATAAAGATCTATGTCAATTCGATTGCTCTAATTTCTTGAGAGAGTTTAAAGATCTTTATGTTGTCAGATCTATAACCATTGACCTAGAGTGGAATTATTTTTCATTAAAAATAAGAGTAGGCACAACAACAACGCACTCGACTAATTTTATTTTTCCTTCATTCATTTTTTTTTGCTAAGAAAAGCAGGCGCTACTTGATGAAATGGTCTATAAGTGCAAAATTTATTTAAAACGTGCAAATTGAGGTCATCATCACTATTCTTGTTGGCTTTTGATGCAGAATATAAAATACAAGATACACGCATTCAAATGCTGACTTGACTTCAACAATGATATATGTAGTTTAAGGAACACAACGAGACCGAGTGACTGCTGCAGAAACAACAAATTGCCAGGAAATATTCGAGATTTTTGTGTTGATGTTGCTTTTAATTGATATGCACATTGAAAGCATGAACGAATACCGCTGCCGCCGCCGCCGCCGTGCCGCGCCAAGCCGGTGAGTTTTGCAGCTTTGGTGATTCTTATAGTTCTGTACTTGGCCAGATGTTTCTAATTGAACACATCGACCGACCAACCAACGACCGACGACGCCGATGCGACGGACGGAAGAACGTCTTGAGAAGAAGGGTATCTCATCCCAAGAGATTGGGATATTAATAAAAATTATATGTGTGCATAATCTGAATAGCCGTTGTATGTTGGACGTAAATCAGGGAAATGTTTTCGTAATCAAAAAAAATTGCTTATTGTTGAGTGAGTGTGTTTTATCTTTTAAACATGTTGATTGAGAAATTGAAGCTTGGACATCATTTTTATGCTTTTTAATATGTTTTTTTTTAAAGATGCCATTAATGTTTGCAAAATGCGTGAATTCTATGATATGATGGCGAACTGAAGGAAACACATACGACATAAGAGGCAAGGATTTTTTTTTATTTTAACATAATAATACATTTACTTTATTGGTAAGGTCTTTCAGCAGCCCCGACCTTTCACAAATTTAAATTGTTAGGCCGAAAATGAAGAAAAGACTACTAAAACAGACATTATGTCAAGCACTTTAAGAACTATGAGCTGAAATGAAAAAAATTGTGTGCCGAAAACTCGAAGAGTGTCAATAATTTTGTTTCACATTATTACAATTACCCATAGAAACAGGTATGAAGGCTAAAAGAGATGTGACACCACGTTACAGTTAAAATGATACTTGTACGCTAACTGTTAGACGGATTCAAGTCTGAAACCCACAACATAAGTGCTGCTGTGCCACAGGGTTCTGTTTTGTCTCCGACCCTCTTTCATTACTGATTTCCTGCCTGCAACTAATAATCCATTAAATTGTTTCGCTGACGATAGCACCCTAAGCTTTTCATATTCGTTTCCAGATTCACATCCCTGCTCTTCGGACGTGGAACTGAAACGGCTAAATATGATAAGTACATTAAATTCTAACTTAGACAGCATTGTACAATGAGGATTAAGAAATCGCGTAAAATTTAATTCTTCGAAAACTCAATGCTGCCTTCTGTCGTTAAAGCGAGACATACCCCCTGTCATTATCTATGAGTGGCACTTGCATCGAAGAAACTAATCAGCTTGCGATTTTCGGAATGTGTATCACAAACCATCTTTTGTGGAATGATCACATACTTAACGTTGCGTCGCCAAAAATGCCGCAAGATGTTTAGGTTTCCTTTGGAGATGCAAGAAATTCTTTTCCCCTTCTGATCTGGCTATTATTTATAAAAGTTAAATATACGTCCAAAGCTTGATTATAACTCCCATCTCTGGGCTGGTGCTTCAGCAACTTTCTTAAGCCTCTGGACAGTATACAACGACGAGCCTTCAAAATGATCGGAGACAGGAACATCATCGATACTTTTACGTCACTTAAACACCGGCGTAACGTTTCCTGTCTCTCACTCTTTTATCGTTACTTTTATGGTAAGTGCTCTAATGAAATAGTCAGTTGCATTTCTCCCCTTAAAGAATTCAACTGTAATACTCGCGCTTCCAGGAATGCTCATCAGTGTACTCTAGAGCCCAATTAGGGCCGTACTGTCAAGTACAGGGATTCGTTCTTTAGCCGTACTACGCGAATGTGGAATGCCCTTACACGCTCTGTTTTTCCCTCTCATTGTGATATACTGAAATTCAAGACCTTTCACATCCCCTCCTGCTTACCTAAAGCTCGCACTGTCTCTGCGCTAATTATAAAAAAAAATATGTGTGCTTTTTAAAAATTACGTATTTTATATGGAACAAACGTCATATTAAAGCCCTTAAAAGCTTGTTAAACTTTTTAAAGCGTTTGGTGCAAGCAACCAAAAGGGTATTAATGCAACGTCGTAAGTTTTCCAATTGTGTTAATAGGTTTGTTCGTTGAACTTTACCCAGGGTTGGCCCAGGTTTTCTTGACAACCCCTTACTCTGTGCTGTAATAACTTAAATTGAAATTTGTACGGATTCACCGTTTGCGCACAGTCGACAACATCAAATGTTTCCATTTCTACTTCTATTATTGTTGAATTAAATTTATTTATTCGATTTATTTGTACATAAATAATAAACAATTACCTGCAACACGTAAATACACAGCAAAACAAATGCTTCAAACTCGTGTCACTCTGACAGTTTATTTTTTACCTCTGCTCAACTCGCCACAGCAAAAAACGTAGTTCTACTTCAGGGCGATCCCAGGTCTCAAAAAACACAGAATTTCATTGTCAAGGTTACTTTAGGGCTTAACGAACAAACCTAATGATGAGTTTTCGCAGAAGTTTGCATGGTTAAATGCTGTGCAATTGTATTAAAAGGTCACAATGACGTTTGGGCAAGTTTACCCAAATAAATTTGTTTAATTTTCTGCAGCAAACTATTTTACCATAAAATACGTTATTTACGATCAAAAAAGTTTTGGTCCTACAATTTTTGACTCAGTTCCCGCTTAGAATTTTAGATCATTGTGCGAAGGCATGAATGGAAGCAGTGGAGCGATCAAAATTAAAACAAAATTAATTTTTTACAGATTTGACTGATTTATCGGTCGACTTATAATACTCTTTTCAAATCGTTAAAACATCTTCTTCGATATCGATGTTTTGCTGTGCTGAAACATTAAAAAAAACTCCACTCGGAAACGATAAGTAGACGCCGCCGCCGATGATGGAATAGAAAATGAAAGCCATCAAAAACGTTGCACAAAATAGGTTAAAGCTGTGATTATAATTTCCCTGAGATAAGAAAAAGAAAACGTGCATATTTTTACAACATAAACTATTTTATTTTCCAAAAATGCACATTAAATCAACCTACTTTAGTCGATTTAGCATTTAAAGTACCAACAATAATCTGAATTATTCGTGCATTAAAGCCAACAAATTGAATTCGACATTGATTGATTAATGTCATTCGCCTATATTGGCTTTGGCTTAACAAAACAAATCTTCTGATGATTCAGTGTGATCACATCATACCTACAAATAAAACACTTAAAGTATCTTTTTTTTTTGTTGTTATTGTTGTGACAATCAAAAACTTATATTATATCGTCAGCATCACGTTAGTCTACTCGTTCAAACAAATGAACGAAACTCTGTACTCATCGCGTCAAAATGAACAAAAACAAAAAAAGAAAAAAAAAGAAGAAGGAAATGCAGTCTGTACCTGACTTTACTTAACTATCGTGCCAATTAAGCGTGCGTCAATATACGTTCAATGTAGTTTCGATGACTTCGATATTATTGTAAACATTTACCTAGAGTCATGTCAATGCACATACTACAATGTACTACGTACAAATATGTATTTTCACAGAGTTGATTAAATAAATTCACTTAACAAAAAAAAAAACTTTCCATCAAGTGAATCATTCCCGTAGAGAAATAGTTTTCCACTTATACGTGTAATTAATTAGAATCTTATGAAGGTAAAGTCATTGCTCCTTAAAACAAATATTTTCATCTATAGTTTTTTTTTGTATTTGAAAATTAAATAAAAATTATAGGTTGAACTCAATTTTTTAATTGGTTATAATATCAGGACGTTTGCTTGTAAGGAAAGGTGGAATTGTTTTTTTTTTTTTTTTTTGGAAGGGGATCGCCGATTTTCCCACACTAAATTATGCACACCTTATAGCGTTGAAGAATGTTTTTATTTTTACTTATTAAGGCCGTACTTAAGGGGTCAGTTATGCATTCACACAAATAATTCACTGTTAAACAATAACATATTTTAGGAAGAATGAATACATCTCATCTACTGTCATCTACGTCAAATCTGAGTAGAATAAGAAAACCAAACTTACACAAACATTTGACTATGGATCAAACAGAAAAAAATAGAATGCGAACAAAATTCAAAGATCGCAAAAAAGAAGGCAAATAATGCATATACCCTCAAAAGATTGTAGTCGGTTGATTGCAATCTTAATGAGGTAAAAGAATTGGTGATTGCATTATTTTTAAGGTAAAAATGCTGATTGCATAGTTTGAAGTTGCTGTTTTAAAATTAGAATGAATGAATGTAATTTTTTTAATTGACATCACATATGATTTCATTCTTTTTCAACTGTCAACAATGCTGAATAGGTTCAGGTGATAAATCGGCCCTACGAACTAACTCCCAATGAACAAATTCTTAATAAAATTGGAATTTGGTTCGTTATCAACTATGACCCTTATTTTTTAGAACTAACTCTTAATACAAAATGAAGAAACTTTGAATTTATGTTACGAGTATATGTATCTTAAACCATAATCAATTACACTAGTTTACAAAATTTTAGGTCACCGATGACACCTAAAACAAAACTTTTTTTTACTAATTTAGGGTCACTGAAAAAGAAAATGACAAATTCGTTAAAATTGAACGATAAATGTAGAAGCTGTGAAATAATAAAGTTATTGTCTTAAACAGAAAATTTAGTATATTCTATGAAATTTTTTTTTTTTTTTTTTATTAAATAAAGTATTAATATGAAAACGATTTCGTATGAAAAAATGACTGACTTGTTTTTCTTATTTATTTCATAGCTTCTACATTTATCGTTCAATTTCAACGAATTTGGTCTTCAAATTTTTGCTTTATATTTTATTTGAGCCAAAAAAAATATTTTTTTATATACGGTTCAATTGAAAATGATAAATTTTCAAAAAAGCTCGAAAAAATCGATTTTTATAATCTTTGATTGCTTGTATTTTAATGAATTCGCATTCGATTATAACAAACCGTATATCGTTGGAAAGCAGAAAGTGTTCTTTCCAAAAATATTTACTATAGTAAATTAAAAAGATCACTTAAGAGATATAAGCCCCAAATTAGTAAAAAAAAGTTTTTTTTTTTTTAGTTAGCATCGGTGACCCAAAATTTTGTAAACTAGTGTTATTAAAAAACTAACTAACTCCAACTTTTTTTAATTTAAGATTTTGTTCATTGGGATCTATTTAATAATTAATTATGTAAACCAACTCCCAAAATTATGAACTAAGTAAGGTGTGAATCAGTTCATTATGGCTAGTGGTAGTTATTTCATTTGGAAGTAAGCTTGTAGGCCCGATAAATCTATTTGTGAAAATTAAATTAGGACAATTTTTTTTAATTGCATTTCTGTTTCTTATGCCGGTACTGAGTTAAAAAAAAAAAAACTTTTGAAAAATTGATTAGCTGGTAGAGGAAAACATGCGCCATTATTCGAGCAATAAGAGAAACCAAGAGCTTTAAATATTGAAATTGTACTCAAAATCAGTTTTAGCAAAAAAAATTTTTTCGAACTTTTCAGTTTTAAAATTTTACAAAAACTACATATGCTTAGAATTATAGAGTTTTCGCTTTAAAAGAGTCTATAACATGTCATTGTAAGTGTTGCCGTTGTTTTTAAATATTTTGATTTTTTTCGATATAACGCATTTTCTTTAGAAGAAAATTGCCGCTCCCACCTAAACGGGAGCAAATAGTACCCCTCCTATACGAGTTTTTTCTTATCTTGCTTCAACATACATAAATATTAAATATATCATAATATGATTTAATGCCACAAGAGCAAGAACGTTCAATCAATTCTAACCTTTATTTTCTTCTACATGGCATCAGCGTATAATTTCTTTTACTATTCACGCGAGAGTTCTACCTTCTGTCTGAGGAGAAAGGAATCCCTTAAGTCAAATGCATTTTGAATATCTGTATGCATATGCACTGCATGCACGGTTTCATGCCTGATGCACCATATAATAAAAGCATATATGTATTTTAATATTTAAAATTCATTTTCTCATCATGGAGGTATGATAAAAAAAAAAAACACCGACATTTAAGCCTTGGGAAATACATTTTTATATTTAATTCAACAACGATAAGAAAAATTGTCTGTGAAAATTTTCAATCAAAGCGAAATTAAGTAGGTACGCTCTTAATAAAAAATTAAATTAGTTTTATCAAACTAAAACGTAGGGAGTATAGA
This sequence comes from Syrphus vitripennis, assembly GCA_958431115.1. Lineage (NCBI taxonomy): Eukaryota > Metazoa > Arthropoda > Insecta > Diptera > Syrphidae > Syrphus > Syrphus vitripennis. Next base: position 84,492,781 of record OY288109.1, read on the forward strand.
GTAGACTAACATGACTGACGACGCGACGATGACGGCACAAGAGTACATAACGTATGTAGGTACTTTTGCTGTTCCCGAATAATATTGTTTTATGTTATGAGGGCGACCCTTTCCATTTCGCAAGAATAAAGAGGAATCGGGATCATTTGACACTCTCTCCTCCTTTTATATACATATCATTTCATGACAAAGGGAATTAAATGAACTGTGAGCTATAGCTTTTGCTTGCAAAATTGTTTAAGTGAAAAGTGAGTGGAGTGAGAGGAGGGATACGGAAGCCTTTGTGTTATAAATATAGACTCAGTCTACTTACACTTTTTGATTTACCCTTTATTTGGTGTGAATGTTGATGCGGGATTTATTTGTTGTCATTTTTATGAAAATGATTTATATGGGTACACTGTGAGAAAATATGGCCCTAAGAGTAGTTGCAAAACAAAAAAGAGTCACCCAAAATCTTTTCCGAAAATACATATTAGAAAATACAAATGGTGATGAAAAAAAATTTTGTAATTTTTCCAGTTTAAAAAAAAAACATTTCCAAAAGAGAGAGAGAGAGAGAGAGAGGGAGAAAAGAAAAAACACATGCAAATTGCTGTGTAAACTTTAAATGAAATATGTATTTAGATCCATATTTTTCCCTAAGTGTATTGTATATGAAAAAAAAAAATATCATCGACGATGACAGCAATTTAATTCATATCCCAACAAAGGGGGAATGACTCTAGCTTTTGTAATGTAATCACCACCATCTTAATTGACTAATTCAATTTAATTTGAATGTTTTTATATTATATAGTGATACTTATAACGAGTTTATTTTGGCATCAAAATGCTTTTTTTCTGTACAATTAAGCAAGTAAATGATGATGGAAGAGTGTTAAATGAGAGTGACACTTTGCAAAGTTAAGGGGGACATTATTTATATGTAAAGGAGCAATGCATGGAAATTTATTTTTGTTCGTAAAATTGATACATTATAATATTAACCTATACTCTGTCAAAATTTATTTTTAAGTTTTTATAAATTTTGAAAGGCTGCATCTCCATTGATCGTTTTCGTATTGCGAAAAAAAAGCTTGTCTGCTGTTGAAATATTGAGCTTCAACAAAAATAACGGGATATACTTAATAACAAAATTACAAATTCGTCCATCTTAATATAAATAAATTTGATGGCGCGACTGTCAATGAAGAACCAAGCCTTAAGAGATTTGCAACGCTCATCAATTTCTCTGTGCGTGTTTTTGTAGGAATGCAGGGGAGGGGACCTACAATTTTTTGCCAAATCCGTACGGTTAAGGTGAGACGCACTCTATTCTTGACAAGTGATAATTTTGAAACAGATGCTGGAGTTAAAGCCTAGAAACTTGTAATGATAGTCCTATCTCAAACACGGGCCCACCTTGGGCTCGAAAGAATTTCTTTTCTAAACCAATACGGCTTTTGATCAAAATAGGTAAGTTGAACCAATTAGAGCTTCGAATGAAGCGTAGGAGACAAGTGATGTCTGAGTTTACTAGATCGCTGGGATAATTGAAGAAGAAGCCTCCAATGTGGAGTTTTCGTCTTTGTGACAGAGCGGGACAGGCGTAAAGAAGATGAGACTGTCTCTTCTTCCTCTTCGTCCCTCCAACTCCTGCAAAAATCATTTGCAGGGGCTCCAAGTCGAAGTGCATGTCTACCTATTGAGCAGTGTCCAGTCAGGACACCTATAAAATAGCTAATATACAATCTTCTCAGGGAGATCAATTGTTTAGAGCGTTTGGCACTAAGTTTAGGGCAAATTAGTTTTGTCGCTAAATAGGTGGTGATATTATTCCACCTGTAGTTTGTTCTCTCTATAGTATCTTGCTTTAGTATGAGTTTGCATGTAGCCAAAGGCATACCCACATTAGCTTTGTAATCCAGCAGAGGTAAAGTTGTTCTCTTTTTGCAAGTTCGTCGGCTTTGAAATTTCCTGGAATGTCTTTATGACCCGGCACCCAGCAAAAGACAAATAAGACAGAATCACAGCAATTAAAGAAAGTGTTTGCGATTATATCCAGGTAGATACTATAGTGCAATTTTGGATTCTTGAAAAAACGAACTCGAGCTTATGTTGTGAAGCGTGTACTGGTCCGATCAAAACAATCAAAGTGTTTTTGTATAGAGAAAATGTTTTATTTCTTTTTTTCTATGACTGTGTCAATTAAAGTATGTATAGCAATTTTTGCAAATTTTTAAAAAATAAAATATAAAAAATTTTAAATTTTTACTTTTTAATTTCAAAAAACACACATTTCAAAGAACACTCTTAGCCACACTTTACGTTTCGATGATAGACAACGCCAAGCAAATGGGTCTCACAATTCAGCCTTGCTATCTATCTGTCCGTATACCTAAAGCTACATCCTAAACACCTGGAGAGATTTTCTTCAAACTTTCCGCTAAAGATTTTTCAAGAGTTTTAAAAGAACAAAATAAATTTTTGTTTGAAAACAAGTGCCTATTTTTTGAAATTTTGTTTTTAGCTGTATACTTTTAAATACTAAAAACTTGAATACGATTTTTTTTTTCTAAAAATTAAAAAAAAAATGAATGGTTTCTTTAGTGGTTTTTAAAAAGGCTTTAATGAAAAAATTAAATCTATGTTTTAGGTTTAAAGCAGCTTTAGCTGGAACTAGAATTAAATGTGAAAAATGCTGCATCGGATCTATAGAAAAGTTTAAAAGTGTTCAACTCTTGTGGTAGCATTCCGTCACATTCTGTTCAGTGAGTATTAGATTCTTCTAAAAACAAAAAAATATATTTTTCGACAAAAAAGTTCTTGAACTCAAAAATCATCTAGATTGAAATAAAAACTCCATGTTTAGAATTATTTTCCATGATTAATCACACATTTGCTGATGACCTTGGTCTGCTAACTTGAGGGACGTTGATTTAGCTACTTTGACTTGTTTTTTTTTTTTTTCAAGAGAAAACCTAAGGAGAATAAATAAAATATGTAATCTTTTTCAATTGAATTGTTGAATTATTGTTCATTCATTATAAGTATACGTCCGGCAAACAAAAATCGCAAATGAACTCATTCCTTTTTGTTTTTTTACAATGTTGAATTTTTTAGTTATTCATTTCTGCAATAACTGCTTTTTATTTTTATTTTTTTTTTACTTGTGGCAAAAATACTATGACTGTACCTATAGTGTTCACGTGCCATAGTCATAGAAATAAATTATTCAGGCACTTAATAAAAGTCCTTTATTAAACTTGTAATACATAAAAGAACAGTCAAATCTCCTATAAGCTGACGCTGGAGAGTAAAATTTCTAAAAATGTAGAACTTTAGTAAAAATAACTAAAAAAAATGTTCCGCCTGCTTAATAAATAAATACCTATTTGATATTCAAGTTCATCTTGTGACATTGAACTTAAAACTTTAATATTTGTTTGTATCAGAAAGTTCAATCCATTTGAAAGATTCAAAGTATATTTACCAGTAATATACAACTGACATGAATCTGGATTAGCAAGTAGAACTCTTACTGCATGGTCAAAAAAAAAACAGCAATTAAAAAATCTGCACGCGAACTTAAAGAACATGAACCAATCACTAATAACAACATAATTATTGCATTTTTATTTCGGCCCATTGCTCATAAAAAAATCTTGATTGCTAAAAGCTATACGCAAAACATCTAATCACTCATAACTCATAACACGTAACACGTAAATTTAATTAATTTATGTTATTAGTCATTGATAGAACCAACACAACTAGTTTATGATGTCATTAAAAAAAAGCCAAACAAAAGCAAGAGTGTGATCATTTAATTATAATTAATTAAAACAACAACAACAAAAAAAAGTAGAAAACATACTACAAATGAAAATTGATTGGAAGCAATTAATTTATTTAATTAAATTTTGTGTTCAATCCAAGTTGCGTAAAGCATAACGAAATTATTTTGCAAAAAAATAAAAAGAAAACTAATGCACTTGAGGTTCTTTGTTCGAGATGTTTTAATGGTAAGTTATGTTATGTTTCTTTATCGGTTCCCCCAGTCGATCATTGGTATCGCCATCGAGTCATCGCCATTGTGTTTCCTGTCCTGTGCTCTCTTCGATTTCTCTTTATTATGCAAAAGTTGAAATTTATTGCAAGTCATTAATTTTATTCGATTCAGGACATTTCCGGCATCCTCGCATGAGTTGGGTCAGTAGAAGAAAATTTTCGGACTTTGGGTCAAGGTTTTTTCTCTCTTGCTTCAAAAAAAAAATCGATATTAACAGACACTTTAAGAACTGACAATGGGATGACCGACGCGACTTGAAGAATGTAGGTATATAGGGATGCATGAAGATGGAAAAGCACGTATATAATATTTGGATGAGGCAAAAGTTGTTTTTGCGTTTTAATTCTATTTTGTTCGGTTTGAGGAACTTTTTGAGGAAAAAAAAATCTTGCTTGGTTTCTTTAATTGGCTTTGTTGATAAAGAAGAATTAGCGAAAAATGTGTGCGATAGCTTTATAGTTTTTGGCAAGCTATGTGTGTAATGATATAAATGTGCAATGTACACTAAATCGTTATAGATAGCAGCTGTTAAATATTTCTGATCACTGACAAATTAAAAAAATTGCGTTCGTTTTATGTATAATAAAAATAAGAACTATTGAAAAAAAAATTCAAAAATCGTTTAAATCGTTTTATTTGAAAAATATTATCTAACCAAAAAACCTCAGTCACTTACAAAACCTCACTGCAAAAATTTCATCTAAATCGTTAGAGTCGTTTTTGAGATAAATATGACGGCCACCCGTCCTGTAGACGATTGACTTTACAGAATTTAATAAATTTTTACTTCTTCTCTGCAATAAGATTAATTTCATTATGCAGCAAAAATTTCCATATTGAATTTGATGACAAATCATGTACTCATATATTGCCAGTCTACATTCAGCCAGCCACTTTTAAATATCGAAAAGAAACGTGTTTGAATCCGAAGCTAAAGACTTTTATTACATTGTCAACAAAGCTACAAACACGCCTTGTGAGTATAAAGGAATATAAACATGATAAGAGTACCTTATAGGTAGGTATGGGTACTACACTGGATACACTTGCAGATGCTTTCTATACTTCAATATTGGAATCCAAAGCTATTCTACAGTTCAGCTCATAAAATCCCAGAAACGTGTCTTGTGTGTCTTTTTCGTCAAAAATAAAAAAATAAAAAATTGTATGAAAAGAACTCATCCAAAAAAAAGGATAAAAAAGTATTGTTGAACATAAAACTTCATTCCAATCACGTATGATGACATCTGAATCTTTTATCGCAGTAAAGTAAATATTGCATAGGTATATAGGGTAAATAGAACAATATTTGTTTTCAACTTCCAAATGAATAATTAGTACCTACGATTTTTTGTTTACGTAAATATTTTAGGAAAAAAATATTTCTTTTCGTTCTTCAAAAGAATGATGAAAACAACCTTTAAGAAAATGGCTTTGTTCAACAGATTTTTCAGAATGTTTTTAACTATCAAATTTTAAACGTGATTCTGGAAGATTTTTGACTCCCAAGAAATAACTAAAAATTAGGAACAGTTTCAGTTTGAATCCACTTTATGGAACAGAGGTAATGACAATTAGTTTCTAATCAAGATTAAGTTTGTGGTGAACTTCCTTAACTAATAGTCAATTTTGTGAAGTTATCACTTCGATAAAGTTTCCATTGAGTTTGTGTAAAGTTGTTTTAAGTTTCCAACGCTTTTGTTTTCTCCAATCATCTTTTAAAATTGTTTTCAGGTATATTTAAATTAGTGCCTAATCATGCTAATGAAGTTTCCTAAAATTTATGTGAAAGCAGAAGGAAATTATTCCTTCATGACAAAATATTTAAAAAAAAAATTATCTTTATAAAATTTACTTCGAAATACCTCTAATAAAAAGATTTTAAACTACGAATTTCAAAGCTTAAGTTAACTGAAGTTTCGGTTAGATTTACAAAGCTAAACTAAATCAACAACAATCACAAAACCTAACAGGTAAATGATTAAATGATTCAAGAATTAAGTTCAATTACAATTAGAGAAGAATTATACTATCCCTGGTAATAGATCAACAACAATCAAATGGTTTACCCTGTTCTTTTGTGTGTTTTTACACACAATTTCTGCTGGTTAAATGACATAAATTCAAAAATACATCATCATCGGGGTAAAATAAAACAACGACAATTCTATCGACAAGAATGCCGAGAAAGAACTGAAGTGCTCATTGTTATCAATTTCATATACCGCTTTGTATGCCCACAACAATATTGAGATACAACGAAAGCCAAAACAGATTCACAGAAAAACATGAAAAATAAGACTCCATGTTTTTTTTTTTTATTTATTCTTGTTCGTCTTGTAAAACGATTACGAAACACACGTTTTCGTTTTCGTTTTTTTTTTTTTTTGCTTTTTGATGAGACTATCTCTCCTGGCTGAACTTGAAACTATTTACACAGAATCATCGTAGTTGTTATCGTTTTATTGAATTAGATTTGACGAGTTGTCGTTGTGGTTTGCTAGTGATGGCATTCGTGATAGCAATATGTTAATATTTGAAATATTTTATTAAATCGATATGAAATGAACAAAAACAAGAAAAAAAAAAGATTCACAAAGTAAATTTATTTGATGTGATAACAAGGAAATCGATTTTAATAAATTTAGTTTTTGCCTGATAGAACATTAGGAATCATAAATAAAACAATATGGTTGTTATGTCATCAAGGACAAAAATTATACCTCACACAAAGTTACAAATACAAATAATTGGCAGAAAAAAAAATATCAAATTCAGTATTATTCCTATCAGAGTAGACAAAACAAGGACAAAGAAGCCATGTTAATGTAAAATGCCTTACAGTGTCGCACGTGCTTGCTTCTAGATGTTGTTATCGATGATTGTTCAAAACACAAAAAAAACACACTTTTTCTTTTTTTAAATAGTGAATTACCAAGGGATTCTATCGACATATTTTTGATTCTGTTAATAAAACAGGCCAGACAAAAGATTCTTCTGTGTTAGAATAATCGGCCCTATCGAGGTAACCGTCGGAGTGGAATTCTCCGAAATTCTACGAATCGGAGACATTTTGCTTCGAGGTAGTTCTCCGATCAGCTGATCGGAGATTCTCTCCGACGAAATTAAACGCATGCCATTTGCATGCGATGAAGTACTTCAAATCGTTTTTTTTTTCTTTAATATTTTCTCCGAAGACCTCCGACAAGTTCTTGGCGCGGAAGTTTTTCTTTTTTCCGATGACAGCTACTTCGAACCGAAATTGATTCTCCGACCAAAGATGCGTTGCGGAGAAAGTTCCGCTCCGACGGTTACCTCGATAGGGCCGAATATGGATGGATTACCTCCAGTATACGCACATAAAATAAAAATGGCAAAGCACAATGACCTAATTTTTTATGGAACTCCTTTTTCCTTCTGAACGCTTTCAAAAATTTAAGAACACACCTGATGACCAGTTGCCCAAACTTCAAATGCATGCAATTATTTGACTGACACTTTTTGCATCTGTTATATATTTTTTTGTTTTATTACAAACTTCCAAGAAACTTCTTTATATATTTTCTTTTACCAATGCATAAGTTGCCCTTAAAGCCCCCCGAAAAAAAACCAGAAGTTTTAAAATTAAGTTCATTTCGTTTCAATGGCTATGACAAAATTTGAATCGAATCCAATTAAGGAAAAAAAAAAAACCATCATCAGCAAGAGAGTAGTCTATTTCTCTTAGCCCCGGAGGGATTAGAGAGACAATAAAACGATTTACGGCAATATTTTGGCTTGAGTTCTCCATGATGGAGATGGTCTGGTCTTCTTCCGATATTTTTCCTCGTATTTTGTAGCAACTACCACCTACCCCATATTGCTGCATTTTTCAATATTAAATTGTTTTTTTTTTTTTGTTTTTTGTGTTCTGTGTGAGGAATGAAGTCATGAACGAACATTTCGGGCGGAGTGATAGCAGCAAAGCATAATCATCAACTTCCTTTGGTTGTTTTACATTGGAATCGTTCAGAAAAAGGGGAGTCAATTCAAAAGTCAAAAAAAAAACTGTCGCAGACAAATTGATAATAATAAGAATTTTTGGACAAACAGGGTGAGGAAAATTAATATAGGATGAGGAGAGGTATTTTTGAAAGCAGTGCAAAAATAGTAGTAGTAGCCAAATTTATGCCGACCAGCTACCACATTCAATAACCGAAAAATAAGTGTTTCTATATTTTGAAAAAGCAGCTAAAAATTACATTTAAGGCCTGTTTTATTGATAGTGGGTTAAGGTTCTGATTCAACTTTTTAAGATTCTGATAATAAATCGAGAGTTGCTGATCCATGATTACCAACTCAAAATATTGATTCCTAGAAAAAAAAATGCACATTCTAGAATTTACACGTTGGAATAATCATGGATTAAAGATAACCCACTGTAAAAAATTTGGCCATTAACCTAATACTTGCGTCTAAGAGGAAAGAACAATAAGAAGGCCTGAAATCAGACTAAATGATGAAACAAAGAGCCACTTATGTATATTAAAGTACGTCAAGTTCTTATTGGTTCTTATTCAATGATCATCAGTGCAGTGACCAACATTTTGCAGGTTTTTTCTGTAAGATTTCATCCTATCACTCAGGATTGAAAAGGTTTTAACATAAGTTTTAAACTGCCAAATTTTAGGCAATGATCATTGAGTAAAAAATAAGAACTTGGCGTATTTTCGAATCTCATTACTTTCTTGGCTCATTTGTCACACAATTTGTCCTGAAAAATAAGCAAAATAAATAAATTAGAATTCCTTCGCAATTACAAAATTAATTGTGAACATGGAAAATGTTTTCGAAATAATTTTTGACAAAATGCTACGATCTACATGATGAATTATATAAAATAATAATAATTATGTAATTACTCACCAAAACAAATTAATATTCAACATCTTCATATCATGTGACTTACCTAGAAGAAAAAAGAAAACAAAAAATATAATAAAAGTTGGGAGTTGTAAAATTATTATTAATATAAAATTCTTTGTACTTAAAATAAACCGTAATTTGAAATAATGACGATATTTGCTAGTTGCTGAATCAAGTGCATTATTCCTCATTTGTTATCAATTTTTTTAAATAAATTAATTAATTACAGGTTAGAAATTTTGTTCTATTATTTATCCAAAGTCAGTTCTTTTTTTTCTCGGAATATTGTACCTGTACCTTCCGATTCTCACCTGAAAACTCTACCTCTGGGCTGATTCGTAAATGAAAATTCCAACGTCAAAAGTTAAATCTTTAAACTACAGAAAGAAGCCACATTTCCTCATTTGACTTAAGAACGATTGAATTTAAAAAGTGAACTTTTTAAAATAATAAGTTCTTCGTATTATTTATGAAAATTTCAAATGGTATTCTTCTTATAAAGAATAAGAAATTCCTATTAAATTTCAATAAGTTTTTCTTCATTAAATCAATTCGATTTTTCTTTGTAAATACTTGCACGAACTTTTTGTTTTGTATTATAATTAGTTTTTTTGTAAATTAGCTCAATACGTAAATTATTGTTTTTTCAAGTTTTTTTTTTCTTTGTGATTTTTTATTTCAAATATTTTTAAATTCGTGTCAAGTTTTCCGAAGCCAATGCGAATCCGTAACGAAACATTCGGTGAAGAACTAAGAAACAATAACAAAAACATGTTGTTGTCAATCCTAGGAATTTGCTATTCCATTCAGTCTTCGTCCCTGAATGTTTTGCATAGGTTTGGGAAATCCTTAACTCATTTTTTAAATCTATAAATATAGTAGGTACAATATTAAGTTGGTACTTTTTGTTTATATTAAATGTACCTATATGAGCACAAAAAACTTACGACTTTCTATATGTCAAACTTTTGAACGAAACTATTACTTACGTGAGTAAAACTAAACTTTGGATACGATTTTAATTTCAAATACTTCAAAAATTGTTTCTTTAAAAATAAAAATAAAAAAACTTTGCTAAACAATGCCACCCTGTCCCTATCTGCCTGACAGACACATTGATGTCTTTTTGCCCTCCTCTGCACAAAATCATAAAAGAAAAAAAAAAATCAGAAAACGAATAAGAAGAAAAAAAACAAAAATTCTGCATCAAGTCGTAATATGATGAAACCCTTTAAAATATGCAAGCATATGTATTATTCTCAACTTTCAAGTTGACTTTTGAGTTCAAATTTTTTGGCTTTCTGCCGAAATCTGCACAAACAATATAAAAAAAAAATACTTTGTTTATATAAACATGCAAGCTATTGTTCTCCCATTATTTTTTTTTAAAGTGTTCTTAAGTAGTTTTATACTTCTTGCATACATTTTATCTATTTATTACATCAGAGTTAAGCTAACTGAAATGTAAAGACATTCTTTTGAAATGATAAGATAAGCATAAAAGTGCTCAGCATAGGTAAGGTAATTTGGGTTTGTTTGTTTTAAAATTTCGTTTTATATCTCTGCAACAATCTGAGACGAGAGAACAGATTTCTTTTTTTATTTTTTTTTTTTGATGACTTGTGCACATAAGAGAATAATGTTCTCTTGTTAAAAAGGCCTTTTTTTATTTTATGTTGTTATCTTAATAGAAAGAAAGGAAATAAATATTTAAGTAGTTAGGGCAAAGAGAAAGACAGTTGCGTCGCATCGTTGTCTTATTATGTTAGTTCAGTTAAATTTTAAATATGGTTGAAGACACTTTGAGAAACAAATAATTTATTCAATAACGTTATGTGTATAGCGATCTGTAAAACCGCAATTTTCAATAAGATTTTCTTATTGCTTTCCACTACATATGTTATTTCCAAGAGATTTCCACATGATTTCAATTATTCAGCTTTTTGTTTCTATTTAAACATGCTTCCATGTTTTAAGGAATGGGTCTAAATAAATTAAAATTGAAAATTAAATCAACTGCACATTGTTGTTGTAATTTTACGACATACATTCCATTCTATTAATGCTACATATTTAATTTGTAAACCTACCACTTATTTTTCATCACGGAATTTAACTATAAAATCTTATCTTTGACATTTTTCTACATACTATTTATTTAAGGACGAAAAAAAAGGGTAGGACGAGCACCAGGATTCCCCTTTTGTATTGTTATTTATGTATGCTCCTTTTAATATAAAAAATAAAAACCACACCCACTAATGCAGTTCATGTCCTTTTATTTCAAGGAATCAACATAAAAAAAAATGTTTACTGTTTTTTTTTTATAATTCTTCAACCCATATTTTTTTTTTGCTTTCAAAAATTTAATAGTTTTAATAAACATACGAAATGATCCATGCAGAACATAAACTTAATAAAATAATGATTAGTAAGTGAATGCACTTCATTTCAAAACAACTACAAAAAAATACAAAAAAACACAGCCGAACATTTGAAAATGCTGCAGTTACTGAAATCGATTTCCGACATTTAGGCAAATTGGTTCCACCTGAAAGGAAACGCACGACAGTTTGTTTGGATGCTTATTTGCTGTTTTAGCCAGGGGTGGTCTGAGGAAAAATGTCACTGGGCGTTAGTATTTGGCCTTTGGGTTTGCAAAATTTTTTTTTTTGAATAAACTATTTAGTTATTATTAAAGGTTTAATTTTAAAAGCCAATTATTAAAGGCTGAATTTCTAAAAAAACATATTTTTCCTGTATACAGTCTTTGTCCTTTTGATATCAAAAAAAAGGCGCCCTACAGATGTTGATTATTTTCGTCTCTGTTAACTCTAGTCTGAAAAGGACGTCCCTGTTTTCCAGAATAGAGTGTATAGACATGCGACCTGCCATGGAAGTATAGAAGCCTCTATATTCAATTTGCTCCCCTCCTGCCCCTGCTGCTTGGGATGCAAATTCAACATTTAATGGCTATTTACTTGGCAATCTACCCTTTGTCACGGATCACAAGGCTATATACCCACGACTCTAGTGCTGTATAGTAATTTGAATCACAAAATCGCATTAAAACCAGCCGGCCGGGCATATTTTTATTTTTTTATTTCTGTTTTGTGTTCACTCAGTTCACAATATCCATAAGTTGACAGTTGCGTTTACTTTATATTATTTTAGCCATTATTTCTTCGGCGAGAACGGGTACGGGCGGGAGGCATTGGTAAATGCATAAAAAACGAAAACAAATTGAACTGCATGTTGTCAGTGTCTCATCTAATTATGCAAAGAATTATGGACTTGCCAGGTTCTGGCAGACTTTGTGCGACTTTTCTTTATTGACTTTTAATAATAATTATTGTAAGCAGTTTATGTTAGAAGTATCTACAGTGAAGAGATACACAAGCACATGTACATATTTCTAACGTTCTGTATTTTTTTTTTTAAAGACTAACTTGGTCTGGTTTGGTGGAGTACGTACGTGTACCTACATTTAATGACACCTTTAAAAAAAAAAAAAAAAAAAAAACAGCGTCGTAACTATTTCATTCACCCAGGAAATACAATTCTATAATATGCCGGTGGTGTCGCATTTCCAAGTAAAATAAGCTATTTAACAGTTACTTTTTATTACCTATTTTCTTTAGTTTGTTGGCTTGTTTTTGATGCGAATTTTCTTTCTTTTTTTTTTTCTTTCATGCGTCAAAGTAATATAAAGTTCATAAGGGAGGGTACGTTGCACATTCACATGAAAATGAAGCCAAGTTAATGTACACATATGTTTGAAGGTACCTACATAATATTAACGCGTTCGCATGAAACGATACAACAAAAAAAAATTCATTCTAAGCAATCGTTAAACCGAATTAGTTTTGTTATAAGGAACAGATGACGTAGGAATCAACTTTATAAAATCAAATAGGTATAAGATACAAGTAAGTATAAGTGATATACCTAAACGGAAGAATCAAAACAAGCAAGTATTTCAAAAATGGTTTAGCTAAGCCACAAAAATAGGAGCAACATTCAATTTAATCCAGTTAATATTAAAGTTTCCATATAAATTTATTTAATTTGGGGAAAATAAAGTTATGGAAACCGTAAAATTTGCCGTATTTCAATGTAAATATAAAAATATCCCCAAGTATGTCTAACGGAATAAAACCACTTTCAAGTATGAAAACAAGACTACAGTAAAAATTAAGACTTTTTGGATAATTTGCAGAGGATTCAAATTACATATTTTCAAAAACTAAATTTCTGCGAAAAAAAATTACATTTCTTAAGATTTAAGTTTTTTGATCCAGTTTTTCGAAATAGTGTTCGAGAATAATCAATGAAAACAAACTTATCCATCGATAAAAAAAAATGTCGATTAAGGATTCTCGAAATGTTTACATTTCTGCGGAAAAAGATTTGTAATCATAATGTTAAATATCGATATAAAATGAAAAGCATTTCAAAATTCTTTTTCAATACACAATTATTTTTTCTAAATAAAAAAAAAACTGCTTCTAAAAATAAGCAAATAAACAAACTCGATTTTTTTGATGGCTGAATTTTTGCAAGCGAAATTTTCAAAATTTGATTTTTGAAAGTTCGTCTATCAAAAATTAAATTTTTTAAATTCTGCTTTTATAGATGATCTAGAGCTTTACTAGCAGGATTTAAAAAAATTTATTTTACAATAATTTTCTTGCGTTCTAAATTAATTCAATTTTTGAAAAAGCCTTCCTCCTTAAAAGTATGTAATTGAAAAAAGTTCACATTAGCTATGCTATCGGGCATTGTTTGTATTTTAAAATGAAAATAAAGCAAATAAATAAATAAAATAAAAAAAAAGATAATAAAAAAATAGAAAATAAAAAAAAAAGAAAATAATTATTTCGGAATCGATTTGTTCATTTCACATAGCAGCAGAGTGATTTAAGCTCAAAAAATTGAGCTTAAATCACTCTGCTTTTATAACGAAGCTCTTCTATATGTTTTCATACATCTTTAGAATTATATTTATATATTTACAAATCTGGTCTAAAGTGTTTGAATTTAAATTGATAAGTTTAAATATTGAAAACCAATTTTTTTTTTAAGGATTTTATTTAAAAAAAAGTGTTTTTTAAAAACCGCTCACAAGATTGTTGAAAAAAAATTCGAAAATTCACATTTTCGTTATTGGCATCAGTTTAGAGTTTAAATTTATCAAAATTCAGTCCTTACAAATTCAAAGTTTAGGTACAGACTGCGAAATGTCGGAAGGTTACATTAATGGGAAAATAATGAAACTAAATTTCAAATTAATTATAAACTATTTCTTTATATTCTGCTGACCGCCTTTTTTATAGAATTAGATTATTTCGATTGCTTTAATAAGACTTTCTTCTTAGATGAAAAGCATAGATTTATAACCATAAAATTACACAGAAGACTATGTCCCTCAAGTAAGCAGACCAAGGCCAGCAAAACAATTTTTTTTAATTAGGACTTAATTAATGCTTTTATGTGTCCAAGAAAAAAACTTAGTGCTTCAATTTTTTTTTGGAAAAAACGTAAAAAAAAACAACGAAAAAAAAATTATTTATCCAGTATTTATAAATAATTTTTTTCCAGTATTTATCATAAGATTTTTTGAATTAAATCTTTTTAGTTATTTAAAAGATCACCTAGCTCGAATTAAATGCTTCAATTTCACAACTATTTTCCTAGATTTGATGAATAACAAAAAAAATTAATTTTTTTCAATAAATTTTTTTTCGTTTTAAATTTATTGGAGCATACATTTTTTTTGAGTACTTAAAAGAGTTAATCAAGCACTAAATAATGCCATCAAAAAAAAGTTTGTTCTGCTAACTTGAGGGACATCAAAAGACTCAAAGAGTTGAAAACTATAAAATCAAATTGCTTTCATTTCAAAGGTTAATTTGGCCACATCTAAAACTTAGCGTTATTTGGCTTATCGCTTTGTAAATAGAAATAATCCCAAATTGGTTCAAGCCAGAAAAGGTTCAAGTCACAAACGAAACGAAATAAAACCAAATCCTTAAAAAAAATGAAATGAAATAAGACCAAACTTGGAGCCTGGCTTTATTACTATAAACAAATCGAAATAAGGCCAATTTGAAAAATGTTGGATAGTGCGCGATCATAAGTTTTTAAAAAACGAAATAACGAATTTTTCAAAAATTTATAATCGCGCAATATCGAACATTTTTCAAAATGTTCAAAAATGATAATATCACATACAAAAATACCAAAAAAAATATTTTCATTTCGTCATATCCATATCAAGTGTAAGTTTTTTGAAAAATGTGAAAAAATAATAAATTGCTTTTCCAAAAAAAAATTATCTCATAAGAACAATATCAATATTCAAAATTAAAAAAAAATTATACTCTAGCTTAAGGTTTTAAAAGTACTAGTTGCCAATTAGAACCAACATATCAGTTCACTTTTATGCTTTAATTACATAACTATACCAAAACCTAAATTGCACTAAACTTGTATACCATCATATACATAAAAAAATAGCAATAATTATTCAAAGAAAAATGCCAATAAAACCACAAAACTAGAATTTGTGATTTCAATAAATTGGCAAAAGAACCGCGAAGTCAATACATCAAAATGCTTTTTCCCCAATCCAATTGGTTTGTTCCACATAGTGTTTGCTGCTGTTGCTGTTGCTACTGCTACTGCATTCAAAATTGGCACTCTTTTTCAAATATAATATATATTTTACTGAGAAACCCGATTCGGGATGAAACACCACTTGCTATTATAGAGAATGCATATAAAAACACATAAATTCACTATGCAATTTATATAATTTGTAAGCTTTTCAGGTTTATAGGTCAATTTTGGGTTTGTTTTAGTTTCATATTGGGGGGAAATGGATGATTATCATTTTAAATATTTATAGGATTATAGGGATAAGTAGGACACGTTCTCAAATCATGTAGGAGGTTTAAATTGTTATGATGGAATGAGTTATTTTAAAACATATATGTAGGACAGTCAAAGGAAGATTTGAAATTGCAAATATTTTTAAAGCATCAACAACAAAATTGGCGAATTACCCCTTTAAAGAATTTTTGATGTTCATCTGCCCTTAAATGTGTAGCCATTTTATAAAAATTTAAAAAGAAAACAAAATACATACGAACTTGCTCCTAAGTGAAAGTCCTTTAGATTAAATTAAAAAAAATACAAAAACATAATTGTCATTAGAGAAAATATAAAAATACCCTTAATAACGATTTTTTGAAAAACATTTTTTTTATCCAAATAATTTAAATTACATATGTACTTACAAAACCTCATTAAGAAAATTTAATAAAAATCGTTAGATACGTTATTCAGGTAAATTAATTTTGTTTTAACGTTTATATGACAGGTACTGTCATTTTGAAGGTAATACAAAATTATCTAAAGACCTTAAGTTCCAACTTTGAAAAAAATATTATTATAATTGTTTTCTTAGAATTCATTAATTTTTCAGTTAATTAAACCTCGCCATTAAAAATTATAGTATAAAATTTTATAAATTTCCTAGTTTAAATGGCGACTTCAAATTAAATAATTTGTTTTTAGAAAAATCAATGACATCCTTTAGAAATATGTACATATGTACCAAATAAAAAAAAACTATAACATTCAATGCTTTGAATTAAATTAATTGGATTTACTTTCATTCACCTAAAATTTAAATTCGAAAAAAAATGTTTGACAAGTTTAATTTGTCATTTTATTTCACACAGCTATATGATATCTACCATACCGACCATCATTTGTCCAATTTGATTTTAGGTCAATAAATCAATTGAAAAGGTAGCTAAGCAAATTCACCAATCGTGTTATATACATAAAATGTCCTTTTTCTACTTTTCCAATGTCAGTTTCATCAATCAGCTGTCGGGTTTTTGGACGTGGTTTTTTTTTACTTCTTGACATAAGAACCTTGTGTGGGCATTTCAAATCTGACATGGATTTCTTTTTTCTCTTTGAGTTCATTGTGACAATCATCATTGCCAACTTTGAATTATTGGGTTTTATTAATGAAGTTAACTTTTTTTGTGTATTTTTCATCGCTTAATGTCGGAAATAGGTTGCGGTTATCGAAATCAATCACACGCAAAAGTTACATTTCAATAAAATTAATTTTATAGTAATTGTGGTTGAAAAACGAAAGTGCGTATATGTTATTAAGTCAACGATAAAAAAAATGCGCATTGCTAGCAAAGGTATTTTCTTTCATTTAAAATTTGTCCGCTGTGACTATGCAATTAAACTTTCATTGAATCATTTTTAATATAATCATGAGATAAAAAAAATGAAAACATTTTTATGCGGTTAAAAATTTAACAGTTACTTGTTTCTGTTTTTATTTTAAGAACTTATTTGCGTTATTAAACGCAGATAAGAATTTTATTTATTTAAAGATATGGAATTAGTGCTTTTTTTTAGTTTTTTTTTTCAATTGCTCTTTTCAGTTCTTTAGCTCTTTCGTGAACTCAACAAAGCGGTGTTATGGACAGTGTTGTACACCAATCAAAAAAATTAAGGGGACGTTTTTTTTTTTTGATTCTTGAAAAAGCTGCATCGTTCTGAAAATGTACTCAGGACATGTTAGTTTTCTTAGCATTCTTAAAATTTTATTTTTCAATTAAAAATTCTTTAGGTGGTCGTGTCAATTTTTCATCCTCAAATAACGAGTATTGTCAAAAAACTGTTTTCTAATTTCAATAATTTTTGATTCAACTATCTTTCGACTAGTTCGAAAGATCAGATTTTACAGTTTCGAAAAGAGGAGTATCCGTAGGTACTTTTTTAAAAATATTTACTTTCAAAATGCGTTTAGAATTTTTGAATGGAATTAAAAAATTACACATTATTTCAAGTTTTTTGGATTTGAAGACAGTTTTCAATTTTGATGTTTGAAAAAAAAATTGTGATTTTCAAATTTATTCTTCTTTTCACGTTGAATCGAATGAGCTACCATTTCTTGAAATCGGTTTGAAATTTTGAAAGTTACGATTACTTTTTGAAGATCTATCGAATGTTTTCCTTGGAATATAAAGTTAAATGTTCATCATCAACTTTTCTGATGAGTTTTTATCTACTGAATATGAATTCAAAACTCAACTGAGAATTTTTGAATCAAAGGTTTTCCAAATATTTATTTCCGTTCGAAAATGAAATATTTTTGAAAAATATGTATTGCAGACCTATTTTAATAAATGACAGTTGTTTATTCCATTCAACATAAAAAAGAGATTCTTGGAAAAACATTCACTTATTTTTTTTTGCTACTGTATACAAAAAAACATTTTCAAGGATTGCAATTTAAAACCCCCATTTACTCAGCGTCTGCATCATCATTATTAACTTTTACCCAAGGAACAGAAACAAAACCCATTCTATTAGCACATCATGCAAGTTTTTTTTTTAAATGTAAGTAATTGTTGTTTGCTACTAGTTTATGGAAAACAGCATAGCAATCTCGCTTGCTAGAACAAACATGAATTTCCATAAATTCATTTTGCATAATGCAACATCATACAGATTATATATAACTTTTTTTTAGCAAAAAATAAACGAACGATAAATTTTAAAGGGTTTAATTTTCTCGAAACATCACAACTTAACATCTCGCAAGTGAACACAAAAAATCGTTATTGTTTTGTATATTGTGTTTTCCAAATAGCACGACATCCATCAACAAACACCCTGTGATGTCCAGTTCATGAAAAATATTACGACTTATGTATTCCTTTGTTACTTTTGTTAGCATATTTATCTGCACACAACTGCGTGCCCCTGGGTGGGTTTGAGAGTTTGGAACTTGCAACTATGTATACTACATTGCCGCAAGGCAAAGTGCCATTTTGTTGCTCGTAAAGACAAATCTTTATGTTTCTGACATAATAAGTGAACAAAGTATCCTTGTGAATTCAATTTAAAATGCGACTGCATCAGAGCTAAAGGTGTTTCCCCATGAATGTAAAGTGCATCGTAAAAAATTACTTACCTACAACAACTTCTCTCCACACAAGACGACAAAATCAACACTCTATATACTTTCATTAAAACAGAAAAAAAAAAACAGAAACATACGTTGAAGAGCTGTTTGCCAGGCGTAAATGTGCATACAAAACGAGGCCATCACTTTGTAACTTTTATTTGGTTTTTGTATCATGCTTTCTCTGACAGTGAAAAAAGAAATAGAGGATTTCGAATGAGAAAAGTCAAGTCAGTTTGAGGTTCAATTGAAAAAAAAATGCAAGGGTCACAGGCTCCAAGGCCGTAGTCAAACTTAAGAGTTTTTTTTAACACCCACCTTTTCAAAGTTTTTTATTTACTTTTAAGGTGCAATTGTATATATTTTTGTATTTAGTAACTAAATTAAGTTTTTGGTTATGAAATACAAATATTTCAAATAAGATTTTATCGAAAACCACTTTACTTTTTTATTTACTCTTAAAAAATATAAGCTACTGTCGGCAGGGTGCTCAATGCTCATACTGAAGAGCTAACAAATTGCTGGATCTGGCCAATACCGACGATTAACTGGAAATGTATATGTTCCTCAATTTACCAAACCAAGTTGATAAGAAGAAAAAAAAAATTTAAGTTCTCCTAAAATGAAATGTTTCAATAATTTTTGTTGAAATCGCCAAAACTTTAAGAACAAAAATTAGTTTGTCTCGAATTTTCCAAAAATTAGTTTTCACAAAAAAATGTAGTAAAATTTGCAAAAATATTACACATAAAAATAAATGTTTTTCTTAGAAAAAGGTGGTTTTGGTTTTTTTTTAATTTCTTGAGAACGACATAAAATTTTTGCATCCGGTTTTCTTATTTAGACTTAAAATTAATAACAGCATTGAATTTTGAAATTAAAATTAGCACTTAATTACGTAAAATTTTGAAAAAAATGAATTTGAAATTTTTTTTTCAATTTTTTTTCAAAATTTTGACTTTGAAAATTAATATTTCAAAAACTATTTCTTAGAATAGATTTATTTAAATACAGAATGAAAGAAAAAGTTATTGGCTTTTCAAAAACGTATCGCACAGCATTGTGAATGAAGCCGTTGATTTTAAATAATTTTTTCCCCATTTTAAGTCAGTTTTTTTGAAAATTGCCCCTCCCGGCTAAACGGAGGGGAATAGACCCCCCCTCCCATACGATTTTTTTCTTGTCTCAATGCAACCTACACGCCCTAGCATTTTGTCGCATTGCTCATGACTCACCCTGTATAATTAAATAAAAATACTTGTACCTAGGGTAAAGTCAATAGGAACCGAATAGTTAACATATTTGTTTCACTTTGGGCTCAATTAATTTGACTGTGGAATTGAGACTGTAATCTACACTTCGAAGTTATAGCTTTTCAGTTTTTCACCCCACAGTTCCAAACATGTAAACGCTTCTGATTTAAACTTCAAAATCAAATTCAAAACAAATTTTTCTTATTTACAGAACAATTTTATTTTAAGTCACCTACCGAAAATGCCAATGGAAGTCAAACTTTATATCCACAATAAACACATTTTTTAAATCCGATTTAAATTTTGCTTTCCAGGGAAACTTCTGTTACGCAAATCCATTGAAGATCACTGCAGTTGGTGGTACATTTCGAAACAAAATAATAAGTGCGCCTTGAGGTGTCTCTAGTTTGTGAAAACAATTTTAAATTCAAGAATTATTAATTAATCATCATTAAAATAAAAAATGACAGTTAAATTTTTTTCATATAAAACGATTGTCTTTCTGAACTATAGAGAGTTTTAAGAAAATGAAGGACAACTGGTTTTTGAACACTTACAAGAGACTTTATCCTTTTGTTTCCAGCAGAAAATTTGCTTGCAATATGAAGAAAATGCATACTGAATGAACCTTGAGGACAATTTCAGAAAATTGAACATCATCTGCGGAAGTTCTAATTTAATTTCAACAATTTTGCATTCTTAATCCGCTTTATTAATATGTACCTGAACATCGTTTTTGAAGTCAATTAAAGTTATTTTAATAATGTACACAGAATTTTTCTTTCTCTGAAGTGGAACTTGAACCGAAACGTCAATAGTTTACCATAAAAGCACTATATGCACCGCCATGCATTTTATGAAGATGTTTCTCAATATTCATAAACATTTTAAGGTTATTCAATTTGTAGGTTAGACCTTGTTTCCAATAATCTTTGTAGGTAAATGAAATATAGAAAAAAAATATTAACTGGATTGGGACTTGATCCGAAACGTCTAAAATCAGCAATAAAAGCACTATATCCATCGTCATGGCCATCCAGACACCCTTAAAACTGAGACACGTTATCACGTTGGGTAGGTGGCAGAAACGCGGATTCTTTCTTAACGAAAAATGTTTACATCCCTTGTCAGAGCCTCAAGAGATGTACACATCTTTAGGCTATGCTAACAGCTGGTTCCCTCTACTGCCAACAATCACCCGAATTGTAGTCGGACTAAATTTAATATAAATTTCTTGGCAGCGAAAAAAATTCTGTGAATTATAAATATGTGTTCAAATTTTTAGTAGATATTTGAAAAAATTGTTCATACTCAAACCTATTTAAAATATTCTTTGATTTGACATGAGTGGTTTAAGTCTAAAATACCTGAGAATTTTTTCCCTGTCAGAAAATGTATGCGGTGATTATTGGAAGTAAAGTCTAACCTATAAAAATGAAGCACCCTGAAATGTTTATAAGTATTCAGAAATATCTTCATAAAATGCATCCGCATTTTTACCACATATGCGTTTTAAGTTGTTTGTGGCTTAGCTAAATTTTAGAGAAAGTTTTTTAGGGGGGTAAAATATGATATGATTTACAATAGAACGTCGCTGTTAACCGATTGCTTTCGAAACAGATAGGCTATCTAATGGCTGTTATACCTCCCTCAACCGCACACAAATATGTATGTACCCTAACAACAGATTTCATAGTTATTTTACCCCCGGGATGTTGAAAACCTTTTTTGCTTTCATACTTATTGCAAACAATCAAGGTAGCTGAGCACGAATTTGAAGTGGTGCAATCCTTCAAATACCTTGGGTCAATAGTAGCAGCCCATAATAATTTAGAAGAAGAAATACGCGGGCGGCTGCTCAATTCCAACAGAGCCTACTATAGTCTGTCAAAGCTCTTTAAATCCAGAAATCTCACCATAACTTCAAAACTGCTGCTGTACAGGACCATGGTCCTGCCAGTACTCACGTATGGATCCGAGACTTGGGTGCTTAGCAAAAGACACTCCGACCTCTTAGCCGCGTTCGAGAGAAAAGTCTTAAGGAGAATTGTTGGCCCCATATGTGAGGAAGGACGATTCCGGAGACGGTACAATCATGAATTGTACGCAATCTACTTTGAAGCAGACATAGTGACAAAAATTAGGCTCGGTAGACTCCGGTGGGCAGGGCACCTAGCTCGCATGAGTGAAGAGGAACCTACTCGGAAAGTAATTTGTGTTACATTCTATGGTAGACGGGCAGCGTGGTAGACCATGCGTGCGCTGGAGAGATGGCGTAGACCAGGACGCCCGAAGCCTTGGGGTGCGCAACTGGATGGCGTCAGCTCAAGACCGGGATAGGTAGAGAGACTTGTTGAAGGAGGCCAGGACCGGACCCCGGTTGTCGAGCCGATGATGATGATGATGATGATGATGATGATGATGATGATGATGACTTATTGCAATATACTTTGGAATTTCCTTACTAGATATTCTTCTGGGTAACCTTCTTACCAATCCAAAAAGCCATTGCATGTGTACATTATTATAAATGTACATACATTTGACAATTATAATGAACTGTATGTTTTATTTAATTATTTTTGTCGGTCTGAATTTATTTGAGTTTTTATCAAATACACAATCCAGGTTCTATTATTTTTCTCGACCGGTTTGAGTCTGAACAATTTTTTCAAATATCTACTAAAAATTTGAACACATATTTATAATTCACAGAATTTTTTTCGCTGCCAAGAAATTTATATTAAATTTAGTCCGACTACAATTCGGGTGATTGTTGGCAGTAGAGGGAACCAGCTGTTAGCATAGCCTAAAGATGTGTACATCTCTTGAGGCTCTGACAAGGGATGTAAACATTTTTCGTTAAGAAAGAATCCGCGTTTCTGCCACCTACCCAACGTGATAACGTGTCTCAGTTTTAAGGGTGTCTGGATGGCCATGACGATGGATATAGTGCTTTTATTGCTGATTTTAGACGTTTCGGATCAAGTCCCAATCCAGTTAATATTTTTTTTCTATATTTCATTTACCTACAAAGATTATTGGAAACAAGGTCTAACCTACAAATTGAATAACCTTAAAATGTTTATGAATATTGAGAAACATCTTCATAAAATGCATGGCGGTGCATATAGTGCTTTTATGGTAAACTATTGACGTTTCGGTTCAAGTTCCACTTCAGAGAAAGAAAAATTCTGTGTACATTATTAAAATAACTTTAATTGACTTCAAAAACGATGTGTAGGTACATGTTAATAAAGCGGATTAAGAATGCAAAATTGTTGAAATTAAATTAGAACTTCCGCAGATGATGTTCAATTTTCTGAAATTGTCCTCAAGGTTCATTCAGTATGCATTTTCTTCATATTGCAAGCAAATTTTCTGCTGGAAACAAAAGGATAAAGTCTCTTGTAAGTGTTCAAAAACCAGTTGTCCTTCATTTTCTTTTAATAATTCTTGAATTTAAAATTGTTTTCACAAACTAGAGACACCTCAAGGCGCACTTATTATTTTGTTTCGAAATTTACCACCAACTGCAGTGATCTTCAATGGATTTGCGTAACAGAAGTTTCCCTGGAAAGCAAAATTTAAATCGGATTTAAAAAATGTGTTTATTGTGGATATAAAGTTTGACTTCCATTGGCATTTTCGGTAGGTGACTTAAAATAAAATTGTTCTGTAAATAAGAAAAATTTGTTTTGAATTTGATTTTGAAGTTTAAATCAGAAGCGTTTACATGTTTGGAACTGTGGGGTGAAAAACTGAAAAGCTATAACTTCGAAGTGTAGATTACAGTCTCAATTCCACAGTCAAATTAATTGAGCCCAAAGTGAAACAAATATGTTAACTATTCGGTTCTATTGACTTTACCCTAGGTACAAGTATTTTTATTTAATTATACAGGGTGAGTCATGAGCAATGCGACAAAATGCTAGGGCGTGTAGGTTGCGTTGAGACAAGAAAAAAATCGTATGGGAGGGGGGGTCTATTCCCCTCCGTTTAGCCGGGAGGGGCAATTTTCGAAAAAACTGACTTAAAATGGGAAAAAAAGTATTTAAAATCAACGGCTTCATTCACAATGCTGTGCGATACGTTTTTGAAAAGCCAATAACTTTTTCTTTCATTCTGTATTTAAATAAATCAATTCTAAGAAATAGTTTTTGAAATATTAATTTTCAAAGTCAAAATTTTGAAAAAAAAATTTCAAATTCATTTTTTTCAAAATTTTACGTAATTAAGTGCTAATTTTAATTTCAAAATTCAATGCTGTTATTAATTTTAAGTCTAAATAAGAAAACCGGATGCAAAAATTTTATGTCGTTCTCAAGAAATTAAAAAAAAACCAAAACCACCTTTTTCTAAGAAAAACATTTATTTTTATTGTAACGAAGCAATTTATTTATTTATTTAGCATTAATCTTAGTTTTTTTTACTTTTTTTTTAATTGGAGTTTTATGAGAACGTAATAAAATTAAATAGTATTGGAATAACCCTGGATTAATATTATTTTCATTGATAACTTCTGAAAACTGACCTGTCAATATTTTTGCCTTGGCCTGCCCGCAGCCAATGGGTTCTACCTGTTATGGGGACAATAGGGACAATAAAACCGCATTTTTTGTAATGAAAATTCAATGGACAGTTTTTTTACAAAAAAATTAAAAACTACAGAAAATTCTCCCAAAAATTGGTATAAATTGTCTTTCGACTCAAATTTCTCAAAAACGGTTGACGATATTGACTTCTTGTTTGTTTTATTTTCTACATAACATAATTGTTAGCAACTGATAAAATTTTGACAAATATTGAATGGACAGTTTTTTAACAAAAAATCAAAAACTGTTAAAAATTTTAAAGAAAAGTAGTTACAATTGTATTGCAGCTCGAATATCCTGAGAACGAACAACGATTGTGCCTTCTAAAATATTTTATTTTATACATAGTACAATTTTTTATGAAATGTTAAATTTCGACAAATATCTAATTGACAGTTTTTGACAAAAAATATACGAACGAATATAGAACGAGCAATGATATTGACTTTGCCATTAGGTATTTAATTTTATACATACATAATAAAATTTTTTACAGCGGGTATATATTTGACTCATACAGAAAATTTGGTTATTTGAAAAAAAACTAAATATAAAGTTTTCAAGATCACAAATGGGAAGTTATCAGTGTGTCGCACCCAGCCCCTTTTTTTACTCTAGAGCCGATGTTCCTTAGTTTTTATTTATTAATTATTGTCAACCATAAAATAAAAAAACAAATAATACAAATAATGAAGACCCTTATAACTTCGGATCCACAAATGGTGAGTAAACGGACAAATAAGATTTTCCAAATTCATGAGACGGTGTTTTTTATTAAATGTTCTTAAGTTATTTATTGTTCCCAAACAAAAAAGCATGGCAAAAAAAAATGTCCACAGAAAGAAACTTCATTTCCGACAGTTTTTATGATCTCGGCTATGGAACCACCGACTTTCCTTTCATCATTTTTTTTTTTAAATGTCTTGATGAATTATTTCAAAAGTGCATTTTTTCATATTATATTATCTTACTGAATCTACATCACAATCCATTACTTAAATTAAATTTCCCTTAATTTAATTTGACAAATGCAATCACATGCCATAAATTGTCAACTGCTTGTCTGAGAGAAAATAAAATAAAACAAAAATAATAATATTCTCACTTCCTGTTTTTTTTTTGTTTAACATATAAACATTCAAATCTCTCATGAATTTAATAAAAATAAATTCTCTCAAGTGAAGGTGCGCATTCTTATATGTAAAATAAAAGAAAAATAAAAAAAAAAAAAACTACATGAAAATATTTTGTTTAAAATTTAAAAACAAAAAGTCGTTTCCATGATTTAATGGCTGCGATTAATATTTTGTTATTTTTTTTTGCTTTGTTTTTCCTTGATATTCAAGAAAATTTTAATTCTAAAAATATACACTGTAGACACTTAATTATCTTAGCAATTCTAAAAATCTCATGGGAATTATTTTAGCAGAAGTCGCGGCACACAATGGGATTGGCTGTATAGTTTGGGTGGAATAAATTTAAATAAAAAAAAATATCAATATACTCGTACAACTAAATAAATTGTTCTCATTGAGTATTCCATACTCCAAGCATTTCCATTTATAAAAATAGCACTATGAATTAAAACGGACTCATATAAATTCAGCGCCGTACCGGGACGAATAAGTCACGGAAACATTTTTTTTTTTAATCAGTATGAAACAAATTGGGAGAAAATAACTGTCGAAATTCATAATCAAAAATTATTTTATTTTATTGCATGACTTCGGAAGTATCATATTCAAGGTCAATGAACGAACTGGTTGTATAAATATTTATGTATTTTAAACTTATTGTTATTTATTCTGATGAATAAAAAATACCAAAAAATAATTTCGTTTTCTTTTTAGCCATCAATAAATTTTTTGCGATTTTAAGACGACTTGTAAAAATGTAACAGTCTACATTGTTCTAGATAGTTTGTATGTATGTACATTTTAAGTCATTAAGGAACCTGGTCCCGGTGACCATGTTTTTTCATATGAAGCGAACTCGCTAAGTATTTAATATTTAAAAATCCCCTATAATGCAAATTGTTTTAAATTATCATAAATGATTTTACACGGAGAAAAGGGAACCACATAAAATAGAAAAAAAAACTATTAGAAGATATATATGGTTTTTGTACTAATACAAGGAAGAAATTCTTATTGACCAAATAAAAATGGCCGCCTGCAAAAAACAAAAATTTATTTTATTTTTTTTTTATTAATTTATTGGTTTAACATTTTAGCATCACTATTTTTTAAAACTGTGAGTTCTTTGTTTTATGAGTTATGAACATTAAACTGTGTCAATCCGCAATAGAGAATTCACCTCAAACCACAGATAAAAAAACCATTTCTTTGTCTGTGACGGACTTTTGCAATTGCTTTTGTAGGAATTGAATTTTGATAAGTAAACTTTTTAAAACAATAAGTTCTTCTTATTATAAGTTGTATTCTCTTTTAAATAATATGACAATCTTTTAAAATTTCTAATGGTTTTTCATTATTAAATCAATCCGATTTCTTTTTGAAAAATATTTGGAATTACAATTTGTTTTGTTGTTTTTAATAAGATTTTCTCTTTATAGAAAATTAAAAAAGGTTGAATATATTTCTTTCAAAACTATACGGATACAAATAAAATAACCTAAAATAGAAAAAATAAAAACAAGGGAGAAAGTCTTACTGACCATTCTATAAAAATTGCGGCTACTGTGATGTTTCCATCAGAGAAAACCAATTTTGTTTATCGAATTTTGCAAAAAAAATTGATTGAGTTGAATTTTTGTTTAAAAAAAAACTAGCCTAACATTTATATTTTGCCATTTTTTAAAAATAGTTTTATATCAAATTTAAGCTAAAGTTTAAAAAAAATGCCCGCTTTCGTGTGGCATTATCATTTTTTTTTTGTTTGTTTTATCTTAACTAACAACCTTCAAAAGTTAAAAAAAAAAATTCAACTATAGTGCAGTTTATTTATGTTTTGTTCGCAACTTCCACCCCCTTTATCCCTTTGTTGGTTCAAAGGGGGATGGTACAAAAAATATGTTTGCAAAAAAACCACTTCCATGAGATAAGTTTTTTTACTGCACAAACTTTATAGGCTCAACTCTGAAGCGATTTTGTTTTTTTTTTTTGTATGAATAACTTTTATAATACATATTATGAACGAATGCCTATTAATTGAACCAGCTTAGTGAAATAATTTAAGAAAAAAAAATTATGTTTCAAATGAAATGTTTTACTGTCAATTTAAAAATATTCCAGGATATTTTTGTATTATGTTAAAATTCATTTAACTGAATCAAGAATTTCATTTTACTCTAATTTTCATTTCATTGTATTCCACTGTATTTTTTTTTTTATTTGAATTGTATAATTTTCTTTTTTTATATGAAATTTATTTCAAGCGCCCATTGGGTGGTTTTTCATTAAATACATAAGTATCCAGATGCTTTCGTCTGTTGTGAAAAATTTGCCAAAAAAAAATCAAAAATTTTACACAAAATGTATTATATATCTAGCTAGCTTTCATAGCGATCGTTAAAAATATAAAAGAACAACAAAAAAAAATTATACATTATATCATTTTATTTCCAACGTGCTCTTGATGCTATATAAATGCATGATAACTCATTTATAAAATTTGTATCTTTCTTCTCTTTTTTTATTCGGTGGGAATGTACCTATGGATTTTTTTTTTATTTTCTAGCCGAACGAGATAGCCAAATTACATTAAGAAAAAAGTCTGTGAATTTTAATCACCTCACGTCGTCTGTGGAGTAAGTTTTTTTTTTTCCTTTTGATGTATAGTGGATAGTGGATGCGGGGCCTAACTTTATAGTTATAAATATATAATATACTTGACAGCCTTGCCATTGCCGCCATTGGACTCGTCGTCTATAAGTTTCGTTCGATTTTACAAAAACAAAAAAAAAAATGTTAATTCAAAGGAATCAAAAGGCAAAAAAAAAAACAATTTAAAAAATCCAATACAAAACAGAGCAACGGAAAGGAAAGGAATTCGAAAACGACAGGTGCAATCAAGAAATACGCCAGGTAAGTCTATCAACATGAATTTTAGCTATGTATGGATGTATCTTTGTATATACGTATACATAGGCAAGATATTTACTATATAAAGTTACATGTCCAAGGACTGTTGTTGTTCTCCAGGTAATCGGCCGTTTTTATCGTACGTCGTTGTGTCGGTTCGGTGTGGTCATCTGTGGAAGCAACACTTGTTTTACCTTTTAACATGAATAAACATTCACAGTCACAGAGATGAGAAATACAGTATGGAGGTAAAGTTTTTGTACATGTTTCATTTTTTTAATCCAAAAAGAAGTATTCTTGTAATTTTTTTGTGGAACACTGACTCCGAATAAGGTACATAAGTTTTATTTTATTATTACCGAAACGAATAATTCTCCTCGGACTCACCACTTCATTCGTTGTTTTTCGACTTCTAGTCTTGGAGTCTTACCGCTCCGCTAATTCTCATCATTTTACATCAATCGAAAGACCTTCTTATAATTGTCAATAGTTCTGAGGAAGTGGGCGAATACCGCACCGCCTGAATGAATAATTTAAAATTTGTGAACTGTTTCTTTGTTTGTAGACGTACCGTTATGTAAAATTACAGGATTTCCAAGAACCACTACTGCTAAACAGTTAAAAATTAGTATGACACTTGTGCCTACTCAGGTAGGTGTCATTTGATGATGCGTCAAAAATAAAAAGGACCAGACTAGGAACCTCCTCATCTGTTCTAGTAGATATTTTTGGACAACCAGTTTGGATAAAGGAAATTATCAATATCTTAGGAGAGCTGTCTCAGGTGGCGGAATCGAACAAGATATTAACATACGAATTGGGAAAGTAAAGACTGCGTTCAGAATGCCCTCTAACAACTGTTCCGCTCAAATTCCGAATCCGTGCTTCTTTAAGGGTACAGCACTTGGAAAGTCACAACTGTTGTCACTAAAAAGCTCACTAGGAGTAGTAGTTGAGCCCCTATAAACCATAAAGGGAAACTGACGGACATAATGGGTCCGACGACCTGAGTAAGTAAGTTCAACATTAGTTTTACGACAAAACTAATTCTTAAAGAGTTTCAAGTTTTTCTTGAATCGTTATTTAGCCAAAATATTCAAAATCTAAAAATTAGTTTTGGACAAAAATCGAAATTCTTAATACTAGAACGATTTGAATGTAACGCTAGTTTTGACATAAGTCAATAATTGCGCTGTAAATGTTTTATCCGCCTTTTTTGTACTCAAACTTTTATATCTCACTGTACAGATACAACTCCGAGCAAAATATAGATAATTTTTTTGTTATTATTTGTATCTTTATTATGAGCGAATTGACTTAAGAAATATTTTTCTTTATTTATTATTCGATTATGCTTTTGCTAAGAAACGAAAACTGAGGGCATAGTTCTTCTTCTTGGCACACACGATTCTGCTTCAACGTCCAATTGTTGTTCTCATTACGTCGCGTCGTCGTCTTTGTCGTCGTCGTTGAAATTATCTGAAATTTCTTGACTCACATCAGACCACTTCTTTTAGTACATATACTATAACAAATAGATATAGATAATAATAATGCAGTTGTTATCCAGGTGATGCAGAAAATTTCTATCGGGAAAATGTTTGGTATTTAGAGTATTCGAATATTGAATCAGTTCACAGAAAAGTTGTTTATTAACAATCAATAAATATAGGATGGAATTTTCTATGAGTACAAAAATAATTATGGTATGGTGTTACTTCCGGCTTGAATGACTTATCGAATTACACATCATCGTTCAATATGCGGTATGAGTCAAGTAAAAATTTAAAAAAAACTATAGATACAGTTACAATTAAATTTAATTAACAAAAACTATGTGATAAATTGGTCTTTGGTTTTAAGATTCAGTAAGTTCTAAATCTAATAATAAATCTGATTTCATTTCATATACGTATTAACAGAATTTGTCAACATTGAGATGTTGATATTTTTATTTACTAACACTTAACTGTGATAATTATATGGCTATTTATGGATCCAGTAAAATCTTTTCACGTAATTTGATAGAGCACGAAATAAAAAAAACCTTAACACGATTCTTCAATTTAATATAATCGAAAAACTTCTTTTTTTTTTTGATTCAATGATTTGATTTTTTTACGTAAAATAAAAATCATTAGCCATAGTGTGCGCAACTGAAAAATGTATTGTACTCAATTGCATGTCCATTTAATGTAAATAAAATTCGAATTATATAACACTTTTCTGAACAGAAAATAGGACTAATTTGACATAAAAGTGTTTTCTTATCTTAAATCTTATAAATGTCAGACTTATTTATGGTTTTTAGCTATCAAAATGTAAAGTAAAAGAATAAAGAACTTTCATTAGGGTGGTCAATTTTTTTCGATTTTGGACTTCAAATAGCTTTAAAAAGTTACATAAATATGTTAACTACACTCGTAAGTAAAAAAATGATAAAAAAATAAATTTCACAGCATTGAATATTGGAAAAAAAAATAATAACGTAACGTATTAGCATTACACTCCACGACCATATAAAGTGGCACTAGGTCGAAAATAACCTCCATTGCAACCAAAGGGGAAGTTCTCATTGCCCCAGTATTGCATAAGCAAGCGAGCCTTTTTACATTCTTTTTAGTTCTTACTTGTTACAAGAACGGTTTTGCCAAAAGGTAAGAATCCCCATAGGTAATAATGGGTCTCACCATCTTTTTTACATACATCTGGGGATGTTTGGTTTGCAACACCATGAATTTGTCTATTGCTATTTGAGCTTTTGTGGCTTTCCCGACACTTAACTCTAAATTTTTTTTAAATACATTTTTGCCATCTAGTGTGATTCCTAGGTACTTATCATTTTTCCTGATCTTCAATTACTTCGGCTGCTACTCTATATGAGGCCATCAGTGCAATAGTGGCGTAACCCACTTTTTTTCAAAAATGAGTTTTTTTTATAAAAAATGGGTCTCCTAATATATCTATTTTATTACAAAAATAGTTTTATGCAGCTATTTACACTCAAAACTAGATGGCACTCAAAAAAGTGTAATTGCATTTTATAATTTGATCATAGTTTGTGTGCAATAGTGGCGTAACCTTCACACTTGTCTTAGGAACTTTTTGCTTCAGTATAGATTGTGACCATTTGCTTCGGTATACATAATATGCGTAGTGAAAAAGTTCACATGTACATATGTTTGGGATGAGTCTACAGCGTCAAGGGGGCCTCAAGAAATTGGATCTTGTCTTATGCATTATTTTACGAACGTAGCACAGTCTAAAAAATCATTTTGTATTCTGATCAATGTGGGGCCAAAATAGAAATGAAGAAATAAACCATAAAATTTTAGTTAGTATGGCCATTCCTATTTGCCATGTGACAAAGATTTTGGTTTAATGGAGAAGAATACAAAAAAATATAAGGATATCTTCGTCCCAAATGATTGGGTAAATGTCATTTCCTCGGCCAGAAAGAGAAATCCGTTCGAAATTGTGAAAATGACTTCATCTGATTTTTTTTTCCACAAAATCTCTCGAAGAAATCACAAATAGAAAAATGTCCATTTCCAATTCCAAGGTTGAATGGCTTAAAATTCTGTGGTTACATTTCGAAGAAAATAAAACATTTTCAATTTTTTATATGTATTCCAATGAGATTGTTGTTTTATTCGAAGAGGTAAATGTAAAAAAGAAACAATCCGTGGATATTAAAAAACTCAACCAGGTTGAGGAACCTAAAATAAATGATAAAAAAGAAAGACCTAATAGAACTGCTTCAATTTATACTACCAATTATCACTTTATTTACAATAATTCAAAAATGTCAACGAGTGTTCTTATCGAAATATTTGACGTTCCATCAGAGGAGTTAAATCATTAAAAAATGTATGTATAATTTTTATTGTTAAAATATGAGCTATGAAGGAAATATAAAAAAGTAATATAATAAATTTGACGTAACCTTTATTCCTTCTTTATTTTTGCAGAAAACCATGAATGCAATAGTGGCACTTTTTCCAAAATAATGTTGAATTAAAAAAAAAAAGCTTGCCCAAAAAAGTATGTCTATTCCACTCTTCGACGTTATAAGTTTAATCAAAAATGTTAAAGGCAAAATACAAAAAATGTTTAAAGAAACCCTGTTTCTTAAATCTTTCGTAGCTCTAAAGTGAATTTTATGGGTTACGCCACTATTGCTCTCATGGCCTCATATATGACATAGGTTTCATCACTATTAAAAAATGTTGAAAATGGATTTGATAATTTATTTTTATAATACTTCTCTAACGATAAAATTATCGTATACTTAGGCGAATACACACTTTTTTCAGAAATAAAACTCATCACGCCACCTACAGGAAAGCGCAATACAACTATTAAATATGTATTCATAGTATAAAGCCTTACATTGGGAGTTCATGTCAAATAAAAACATAAAGTGTAAAATTACAAATAGATTAGTAAAATATAACAAATTGTATTTATTCAGAAATAAAGTGATGAGATTTATTGTTTAAGGTTTAAGTTTTAAAAAAATTGTAATTTCAATAATGCCTACCAATCAAGCAAACTAAAAACATATTTAAGCTTAATATTTCTAGAAAAAAAAAATTTATTAAAATAACAAATCTTGCGAAACAGCGAAAATCAAATCTAAAATTAGAATTGTTTTAGTAAACAATCACATAAGCACATAAATACATAAAAAGTCAAGGTTTTTATTTACGATTAGTATCTTCCCTAATAAAATTTGAGGTTATATTATATTAACTGTATCCATATATTATAAACTAAAAATAGGGCTTCGAAATCTAAAGGCTGTTAAACATTGTCCCCCGCAAAACTGAATTGACAAAACTGTATCGTTAAACTTTTAAAAGCTATAATCATCAAATTTGAAGTGTGGGCTAAAAGCAGTAAGATTTTGATACATTTTTGAAGGCAAATTGAATTTAAATGTTAATACATTAAAAAATAAAAAGACCTAGTTTGCGTGGGTTATTTTAATTTGATTTGAGGGCTAACAGCACAAAACGACCATGTGTGGATGTATGGATAGAATTTCAAAATCCATCAGATAATCATTTTAAAAATCTATAAATAAACTCATTTAAATATAAAGTTTTGATTTATTTAAATTACAATATAATTCATACCTTTTTTTATAAAAAAAGTGAAAGAGGTGTTAATTTATGCCAATCAAAGAGCCCCACAATGTCTTCTTTTTTTTATTTTAAAGACCTTGTTAATTAATAAACCACAAAGTTGAACTCAAAACGGAAACAAAAATTACAAGTGAAAGTGACTACCTAGTTTCCATTACAACGTGGATAGTATAATTAAAAACAAAACAAACAAACACAAAAAAAAAAAATACTAATAAACGCTCCCTAATAAACGAATGTCCGAACCGTTAAATTTAATCATTTCCCAACATACCTTCATTTATCAAAACACCTAACCAAAGAAAGTAAAAAAGAAATAATACAAAAAAAAAACAACGGTAGACAATTTGTTTTCTTACCATTTCATAAAAGCGATAAGCCTTGAATAATATTCATTCTACCTTTTAAAGAGCTTTTTGAAAAAAGGAAAATGTATTCCAACATATCACACGTTTAATTTATTCAATTCATTAACAACTTTGGCTACTTAAATGTAAGAGATTATGAGTCAACCATTATCATATCCAAGTTCATTGTGATGTTATTCGTGACGAATATACTTCTATTTACCTTTTTACTGCCTCCTACAACTAGTTTTTTTTTTGTTATATCCATGGTTGGATTAAATCAAGGTGAGACATGGAAACCCCTTTGTTTTTTTCTAATCCGGTGATTCAACCGTCCGTAAGGGGCCTTTAAACAAGTTTTTGCAAGTCACTCTTTCTTTAACATTTAGGATAAGTTTGTTCACAGTAGTTGAACCAAAACCTGGTCCTTAAACCGATAAAGGTATCTACACATAAATTCACTTATCACCAGTAAAAAAAAGCGTTGGTAGTATTCAGCCTTGAGGTACGCCACCGAGTAAACTGCGAGAATTCATAGATCATCAAATAAAAGCGTGTTCGTTGCTCTTTACAAAACAAATGACTCAATATAGTTCGATTAAATCAAAATTGCGACATGAACGCTCCATTATTTTTTTCTTATCCGGTAATTTAAGCCGACCTTAATAGAAGTCCTAAACCAAGGCAACTACAAGTCACTCTTTCTCTAACATTTAAACAGATAAAGATAGACATTTTTTAATTAACTCATCACCAATAAAAAAAGCGTTGATAGTATTCAGCGTTGAGGTACCTCAAATAGCCATAAGAAATAAACCGAGAGAGAACTGAGTGTTCATAGGTCATCAAATGAGAGCTTGTTCGTAACTCTTTAACATGATTCGATTAAGATATTAATATAAAATTAGGAAATGTAATTCAGCCTTGAAGTACCCCAATGTGTCACAAAATTTAAGCCAAGGCCAAACTACGAGAGTTCATAGTAGCTCTTTAAAAAACAAACGGCTTAACAATTGTTGCCTCTTTGTTAATTTATTGATAATAATCCAGCCGTGTTAACATCTTATCTTCTTTACAAGCATTTCGTATGAAAACAATAAAAAAAACAACATGAACTGAAGAAATAATAATTCGTTCCAAGAAATTCTAATGAATAAAAATGTTTGAATAAAACAAACGAACACGAAAGAAGAAGAAAAACAACAACAACAACAATGAAGAAAAAGGAGCTGCTTGTGATATCGGGACAAAAACAAATGGCTGTTGGCACTGAAGCAGGGTCCTAAACACCGGCATTCCCCATTTCAAATTATGTATGTATCTTCGACTTCCTGTTTTCCTTTCTTTTTTTCTGTTTCTTTTTATTAATATGTTATGTTATGTTTTTTTTTTTTTGGTTTCTTTTGTTTTGTAGAGAAAACTGGAAAGATATACTCCGCGACGAGTTGCCGCCGCGCCGTGTCGAACGGACAAACTGACGTTATACCTACATAAATATTGTACATACCTAACCTATGCCATGAGGGCTTGTTGCCAACTTTTGTACATCAATACTTACGAGCTAAAATGCTTGGCCTCCATTCCCAAATATAACAAAACTAAAACAACAATAAACTCATATAACGATAAAGCAAAAGAAGAAGAAAAAAAAAAAGTTTAAATTTCCTTTATTTGTTTGACGCCATATATGCAACTAAATACAATCTACATGCATAAGTACTCCTATAACTTTATATAGATACACTAAGCCTGAATCTGACTCTGAATCACCTTTTTGATGAAAGCATCAGAAGCGCAGCGATATATGTAGAGAGACATTGACGTAGTCTTAAGTATAGAAACAGGCCAGAATAAAACCGGATTAAACAAAGTAATGCCTCTATGACTATATACGTACAGCTACAACTTGAGCTTGAGTCTACCAAACTACTATATGAGAGACCGAACAAAAACCAACTGTGTTAAACTGTGGGGTCTTTCGGTGGTTTTTGATTATTATCTACATTTTCCAAGCATAATGACTCTTGAAAGATATTACATTGATCTTGACATCATTGCAATTAATGCAAGTCTTGAAATTAAAGAGCATTGTGGGTGATTTTGTCTAAGTTTTATGTCTGTTTTTTTTTGTCATAAAGGTGTGTCGGAAATGCTAGAAAGTAGTTAGGTGTCTACTTAAAAAACATTTTTATTTTTCGTTA
Organism: Syrphus vitripennis; assembly: GCA_958431115.1. Lineage (NCBI taxonomy): Eukaryota > Metazoa > Arthropoda > Insecta > Diptera > Syrphidae > Syrphus > Syrphus vitripennis. The sequence continues at coordinate 84,529,338 of OY288109.1, forward strand.
TTGCAGCAGTTTTGTAATGGAATTTAGGAATGTGTTTTTTTTTAAGGCATCATGGTTTTAGTTATAAATACGTTTTGAATGGATTGAGGTCAGAATTCTGACTGAGTCAAAATTCTTTTTTTTTTTCAATTCAAAATTTTGCTTTTCGAAATTCATTAATTATTCAGATTAAGTAAATTGTTATGTAAAGCCCAGTTTTTGCATTTGTTTTATAACTATAAAACTATGCCGAATTTGAATTTGAAATTAATAAAAAATTGAAATGACATTACAATTATAGAGGAATACGAAGAAATTCTGTCTGTCTATGTCTTTCGAACTGTCTGTTCAAAAATAACAGTAACTATCATTTAACCCCTAAAACAAAAATTATTTGTCTTTAAAACCACTCTTACGATTTTAATGATTTTTTGCTTTTGGTATGTAAATAGGTTATTCCAAATATTTCAAAAAATATATTTTTAAAAATCGTTATTTACTGTATATCATAGAACAGTATGTATTTTGAATAATCGATTTTAATGAAAGAGAACCTCTATGGTTTTAAGAACATTGAATGGCATATTTTCAAAAAAATATTAATTTTCTTTTTTAAAAAATCAATATTTTGAAGAGTTGGATATTTTTTTTGTGAAATTGAGTTTTTCAGTATTTTTTATTAAATACAATAAACGTGCATAATAAAGATTTTATTTTTAAATACTTTAGAAACTAAAGTCCCAGCATCACAAAAATGTTTTTTTTTTTATTAAATTTATTTAATAATTTTATTTGATAGAAATTCTAATTCTCTATAAAAAAAAGTATACACGGTCTAATTCTCTCTCTCTAATTTCGATTAGTTTTCCAGTTATCAACAAAATTTAAAACTATCGGTGTGACCACTCTCTCAGAAACGCTCATTTGAATTTAGTAGCATTTTTGACTGCAAGCATCTCTAGACCCCTCACAAGCATAACTAATCATATAAACCTTTGAAAACCTTTTCCTTTCTTTGCCCAATTTTTCGGTCTATTCAAAAAAATGCAGTTTTGGAAAATTCACATTTGGTTTTCAATAATTAATAAAAAAAAAAAATACAAGGTTACTACAATCATTGTTCTTCTTTTTAAACAACTATTTGAGTGAGTTAAATATAGGTAAATAGAATCATCTTGTAAAATAAAAGAAGAACTACAAATCCCCTGGTTTGACGGTACACTCACTTTGTTATCTGTCAAAAGTTTTCCACAATCGTTCAAGGATGAAACTTAACCCCAATGAGTTTAATTCGCACGTGTCATTGCATTCGATAGGGTTTCAAATTCATCTAATAAAACCGAGAATCACAAAACCACATAAAAAAATATTGACATGGCATCTGATTCTCTCTGACTCTGACTGATTTTGTTCTAAGTCAGCGACACAATGATACAGTTCCCAGAGTCACAATCACATCGGTGAACGGTTATGTAGATATAACATCATGTGGTTGAGCTAAGCGTCAACCACAAGTTGTTTTGGTTATTCAACAGGGACATCACTGCTGAAAGCAACTGCAATCAAATGCTCTGCAGTTATATTTTTGCATTTGAATGAACAAAAAGAACAAAGGAACTCCCCAGTAGGTATATCTACCACTCAATGGCAAATTACGGAAGGAAGGTTCCTTTACTGTTACGTTACAACAAAAATATTCTTTTGCAATAGTAGGCATAGGGCGTTGCTAAAATCCTTTTTTTTTTTTCTTTATTAAAGTCACTGACGAAGGCACTAGGGGCTAGTGCATGCCGTCAGCTAGATTGGATCGGCTTTCTTTTTGTAAATGCAGATTTTGCATACCTACAAAAATATATTCTACAAACAAACTATGTTAACACGATGGTCATAAAACATAAAACAGTCGTCCTCAGTCAGAAAGATCCTTGAAGCTTGAATCATGAGGTTAAGAATACACTTGAGTAGTTGGAGGCATGTGTTTTCACTAATTCATTAAAGTGGGTCTCTGTCACACGGTACTATACTAGGGAGCAAGTTTTGTTTGTTTCAGAACAACGGTGATTGAGAGGTACATAATATTTCATATACTGTATGTTTTAGTGATACGAAAACATATTTTTACTATACTCGTATTATATACATACCTACTACATTTGTCGAAGAAGATTGTGGTTGTAAAATTTCTCTCTAATTGTGAATAACACTTGACCCAATTTGTGTCCTTTATATCAAATAAATATTATGTTCTGTTTTTGTGATGATGTAAGAAGTGGGATCATGAAATGTGAAAATATTTTTATATCACACAAGCTTCAACACAAAGATTTAATGCTATTGGGAAGGTATAATAAATCTGTTTTTTGAATAGAACAAATACTTCTTTTTAAAATTTTCAATACAAACGTACCTACCTGAATCTACTTGACTTACTCTTCTTTTTTTGATAAAGGAAGCTATCTTTATAGGTTACAATCTAACCTTTTACCTTATAAAAGAAAGTCAAATATTTAATACAAAAATCAGAACAAAGAGGAAAAGAATTTTTTGTTTTTGTTACAGTTTAAAAATGAACTTATAGAAGAATATTTTAAATATAATCATAATAGAAGGCCGCTGTGGCCATATTTTCAATCAAATAAGTTAACGACAAAGTTTTTGATGTTCGAAAATTTCTTTTTTTTTAAACCGTTGTTTTTCATAAATGTTACTAATTGCTTATTTATGAAGTTTTTAAAGTAATAACATAAAACTAATTTTAATTTTATACATAATATGAGAACTTTAATTAGCTCTGACTACTTTAATATTAACCGCCCTATTAATTAAAAAAGATATTGAAATTTCAAACGTTACTCTCAACTTAACTAATGCATGTAGTACAATTTTTGAACTCAACCGGAAAGGAAAGCAATTGCCTTTACGGGTTGAGTCCAGATTCTTAATCCGTTAACTAACCTGAGAATAAGAAGAGAATTTTTTTTATCATTGAAAATGCCATTTTTTTTCAAATAAATTCTTTAAAACTCCAAATGTATCAAAATAAAATTCTGGCTTGTTTGAGACATAAATTTTCATCTTATTTCATGAGAATTGAATTATTTTCGTCGAAGATCTTTCCATAATACTCAACTTTTGCAGATAATCGTACAAAATCACCCCCGTTCCTGCATTTCCGGCATTTTGGTATTTGTGATTTTAGCAATTCGGCATTTTGGAATTCGGAATTTCGTTGCAACAATTTTAGAGATTTAAAAGTGGGGCAACATGACACAAAGTTTGGCAACATGACAGAAAGCGGATAGGTATGCAGGGTGATTTCAATTAAAGACAAAAAATATAGGGCGTGCAAATTAAAGCGGTTCATTTAACCTTGTTTAGGCAGGAGGGAAACTTTTTATCTCTAAGTTGAAAAAATATTATTAAACAACAATGGAAAGTTATAGGCACAACACCTACTGTATACTAATTTTTTCTAAAGCCGGAAACCCAGTTTTTTAAATTGTTGTTAAATAGAGTTCTTTCCATTAAGAGTTTGAGTTTTCTCAAATTAATAAATAAATAAATTAATAGAAATTAAAAAAAAACTGTACATATTTTTATTTCAAAATTTTAAATAGGTAGGTAAGTAATAAGTATTAATTTTGCTCTTATAATTCATTGGTAAATTTGTAGTAAAATTCAAAAAAGAAAAGAAATTGAAGATAACAAAAACGGGAAAAATGGCCCACGTTATTTTTTTGTTTTAATTTGACCTATTACATGCACTAGATTTTTTCGCCTGTAATCCAAATAATTTTTTTATCAAACTTTCACACTATCTACCTATTTCTTTTGTATTCCATAACTTCAAAGAAGGCTTAAGATGCCATAAAATGGTTACGATTTCAACTGGTTATGTTCAATTTCGAAAATGAAATAAGGCCGAGATTGAAAAATAAAATAAGATCTTAAGGTTTTTTATAATTTTTCGATTGTGGAGTTATTTCATTTTAATAAATGAGATTAGACCCCTCGGTATAATTTCATTGTTGCATCGCTGCCTTATTTTATTTATTTATTTCTCTTAAAAGGCTAAACCTCAGGGTTCATTGGATTTAGGATTTAGGGATTTCGCACCAACCCATGTTGCCGACATAGCTATTTTTTTCTTGTTTTTATTTTTTGATAAGATTTTTTTTTATAAAAACTATTATTAACGTTGAATAGGATGCATGTCTTATTTTTAAATCTAGCTTTGTTTTAAATTTGGGTTTCATTGGTACCTAGGTATTAATTTTTTCCAGAAATTTTGTTTTGTAAAGCAGACGATTGCACCAAAACCTTAACTCATGAACTTTCTGATTGATATTAAGGTCAATATTCACAATAGAATAAACTTACCTACCTACCTACTTAGGTACGGAGAATTCATTATCTTCGACAAATCTAAAAAAAAAATTACCAACAACAGCTTTTGTACTGTATGAGTTAAGAAGTGTGTAATTCATTATACCTACAACAGTTTAACATGCTTTTTGTGAGTTAACAAAAAAAGATAATAATAGAACATACATAGGTAGGTTTGTACCTACCAATCTTATCTTCAAAACCCAAATACCATAAAAAAAACAGCAAATCAAGCAAAATATCAAAAATTAAATTCCAATTAAATTAGATACCTGGGAACCTATTCCTTTTTTATTTATAAATTGTACCTTAAGATCAGTAAAACACAAGATAATAATTATAAAATAACAAAATTAAAAAAAAAAAAAATATTTACCAATTGCAGAAAACATGTTGACAGCAAAAAGTGTCGCCTAGTACAAGATCCCATGACATTATTATTCCATTTATTTGTTTAGAGATGAGAAGTGGTCGTTCCACGCGAAAGAAAGGTCGATGGATGTTGTTTAGATGAGTTTGAGGTGAACCACCAGCCTAGCAGCAATAGTAGCAGCAGCAGCACTATTATAGTCAACCAGAAAAATTACCAGTTGTTTTGTTGTCCCACCAGTCCAACTAGTTTCTCAACTCGACAATCGAGACGTTAAATTAAAACAAAAACAAATTGTTTGATCTGAATTTTACTTCGTTGTTTTTTTTTTTCTTTTTTTCTAAAACTTAAACTACCTCGCGATTGGATGGAATAGATTCCCGAACCTGCATCAATTTCGAATAAAGGAATTTCTTTTCTTGTGCTTTCTTCGTTTCTTTTTTTTTATGTAATTTTTTTCTTTTAACCGAATTTTTTGGCTCTTACTTCCTTGACTGCACTTTTTTATATTGAATTACTGAAGAAATTTTTCCTTTTTTTTATTTTTTGGTGAAATGAATCACAAAAATTTGCGCACAAACAACAAAAAGCCAGGCACACTCAAAAATAAAACAACAACGAAGAAGATAAGACAAAAAAAAAATAACCGAATTGATTACATAAATCTAGCACTATTTTGGGTTATTAAATATCAACTTGATTAGAAAGAGTCATCATCGAAAAAATAAAAATTTATCGGAAGAGAATAACAAACAATTATTCAGTTGAATTTTTCTGTTTGAATAATTTATCACCGTTCAATCACTGGTTTTTTTTTTTGATTGCTTGTTTAACGACACTTTTTTTGAGCTGAATCCGGCTCCCACTTGCACTTCTGTAAAATTTTATTAAAAACTTTGAAATTTCTTTTCTTGAAGAAATTGCATGTTTTTTTTTTTGTTGGTGTTTGAAAAGAATAAAATTTCGGTTGGGCAGAAAAAGGTCTTGAACCACCACGACGACGATGATGATGACGAACGACGGATAGTGAAAATGCGCACCGTCCTCTCTGATTGACAACAATTCGAATAATGCTGTTAAATTTCACTTTGCGTTTGCTATTGTTTTCTCCGCTTTGCTCTGTATTTTTGTCGATTTTTTTTTAATGCAGTTCTGTTAAAAAGAGATAACAAGATATATAGAGGAAAAAAATCAGGTAGAAGGAGGAAGATATATATAATTTTTGTGGTAAGAAAAAATAACACTTGTTGAATGTAATGAGGAGAGAAGAAATATTTCGAGTAGAGATAATTTAAAGGAAGACAAGAGCAATACTATATTGCAAAACAGGTTTCTTATATTTACTTTTTATGTTTCTATGAATGCTGAAAAGAAATAACAAGATCTACGGTGAAAGAGATAGCCTGTACAAATGCTTGGTGAATTCAGAGTAATCGTGGTAAATTCATGCTTAAACGGAAATGAAACAAAAAATTCCTCTATTTATCATATCCGTTGCAATTTGAATAATGTTGTGGCCAACATTTGGGCTTCAAAAAGAAGCTAAATATTCTTATTTTTGAATAGTATTTTTACTTATATGACCATTTGTTTTCTATAAATATACCTAAATTTTATTTATACCAACTGCAATCTGGACAGTTGACAAAATTTTTCGCTTCTTATAAATTAATTTTGCATCCTCACAGCAACAAATTATGGTTTTTCTGATAGTTTAGTTTTTAATAATATAACATTGAAATTATTTATTAACTTTAGCAGTTAGGTATATTATAAAATTTATTATAAAAAAATTTTCGTTTTTTGATAGTTTCCCAAGAATTCAAATAGCTAGTAACTCTGCATGAAATTGAAGTAAATTTCTTTGCTTTTATCTATGAAATTCTATGAAAATATTTATTAAATTCTATTAAAAACACATATACTTCTTATAAAATTGAAATTTTTGGATAACTTTCCTGACATCATCATGATCTGACCTGGATTTTATTTTTAGCACATTACACAAAACCGAAATAATGAGAAATGGGAATGAGTATTCAAATTTTTCCTACATCCTACTGATTCTTCAAACGTCAATTTTCAAACCTACAACCGACAACGGTTAAGGAAAAGCATTCTCCACCACAGTAATATACAGCGATTTCTTCAGAATATCAAATTTGGACCTGATTTCCAATCCATCAACTTCAAGAAACGTCATGATCAATGATTAATGGTTATCATCAGATCCACGATTTCTTAAAAATGGTCGTGAAAGTCTTAGGAGCTAGGTGCAGTAAGTTATGAAGACTTTACTTTACTGAATTCAGGAACCGTGGTCCAATAACTGTTCATCCAACAACACCAAGCCAAACATTACAGCTAAAGCGGTGTTGAGATTTGGTTTGTTTCTTGTTATGCGGATTGCTGTTACTCCAGTGATGTAAATTGTGGAAATTTGTTACTTCATCAGCCCACAATATCCTTCCAAAGTAATTATGCTCAGTTTCATTCCGTAACAATACTATAATGTTCCACAAAATGCAGCTCTCAATAACTTGTCGTTTGTGGTTAGCTCCTGAACTGGTTATTCTCGTTATGAAGCATTGTCAATACTCAATAGTTTGGGGCAACTGAAGCATAGTAGCTATCCTCCTTGTGCTAAGGGTAGGATTACGTCGGACCATATCCTGATATATATATTTATATATGCTGATGCAGAAGATGAACTTTCTCTCCCTCGGTTCTTCAGTACTCTGTGTTCTCGAAGATGTTGATGGATTCTTGAAAATATCTTAAAACTTGGACACCACCTATACATTTCAGCGTAGATTTTTTGCGCTTCACGACTTCGACCATGAGACATACTGTAGCAGTATTGCATATCCATTAAATCATGATTGGAGGGAGTAATATGACAGGTCAATTCTAACCCAATGCTCTCACGCAGGTGTTCTCAATGAAAACCTAGAAACCCTAGACTCTGTCTTTACGAATTCACTAACAACCCTAAACTGTCGATCATCTCTTAAGGAAATGGCCACACAGTTCAATAGAGACATTCCAAAAAATTGCAAAGCCGACGAACTTCCAAAAAGAGGAACAACTTTACCTCTTCTGGATCAGAAAGCTAGAGTGGATATGCCTGTGGCTACATGCAAACTCATGCTAAAGCGATCAAAGTACAGGTGGAATAACATCACCACCTATTTAGCGACAAAACTAATTTGCCCTAAACCTAGGGCCAAACGCTCTAAACAATTTGTCTCCCTGAGTAGATTGCATATTAGCTACGTTATAAGTGTCCTGAATGGACACTGCTTAATAGGTAGACATGCATTTTGACTTGGAGACCTGCAAACGATTTTTGCAGGAGTTGCAGGGACGAAGAGACAATCTCTCATCTTCTTTGCACCTGGCCCGCCCTGTCACAAAGACGAAAACTCCACCTCTAATTGGTTCAACGAGGGAGGTTTATCAGCTGATCCATGTGGTATCACAACGGACCAAATTTTGGTCTAAGTGTGTTGGAACCAACAGCCAATTTAACCTAACCTAACCTATTTTTATTCGGAAAACCTATATTTTGCACATCAATCATGGTTCTGAAACAAAACATTTATAGAGAAACAAGAGTTTAGATATTTTTTCTAACTTTTATTCGTTTTTTTATTTCTTTAGATTTTTTTCACTATAAAACACATTTTGGGAGACATACATTTTTTTTTTAAGTTTTGTTAAATATTTGTTTGTGTTTCGATTTTTTTTGTTATTGGTATTTAAAATCATTTACCATCATAGTTTTAAACTAATTATGCAAAATTTATTGACTAAAATCAAAACAAAACAAAATCATATTTAAAATATAATATTAATTTATATAAAGTAAATTTGTGAAATTATTTTATAAGAGAACAAAAAAGTAGCAATAAAACATTCGAGGTGTTAATAAAGTTGTCGTTCAAGAACTTGACAATGGCTCTGATTTTTCTTAAATAATTTTGTTTTTTTTTGTTATTCATAAAAAGTCGTTTTTCTTTCTAAAATTTCGTTATTATTATGTACTAGAAAATAATAAAATTACATCCGTAATTATAGTTTTTTTTTTCTTTTTTTTTGTTTAATATTACATATTTTTTTCTTCTCTAACATTATATATAATATATTTATATATCTATGTTTATATCTGCTTAAATATATATTGTTTAGAAGTACTATTTACAGAATAAAAATAGTCAAATGTTTTCTTTATTCAGTTTTTTATTATTTTCAGTTGATTATTTTAATTTTTTTTAATTAAGTTTCTACATATATGCATATGCATAAACATATTCATATTCCATTTGACAGTATTCAGATTTTATATTAAAAATAAGTGATTAAATTAATATAGAACACAAAAAAAATAATATGAAAAAGATAAAATAATGAAAGTATCTAATTATTTTACAAACAAAATGAAAATAATGATTTATACAAAGAAACAAAAAGAAAAAAACCAATTTTAAAATGTATACACAAAGTAAGAATAAAAAACATGAAATATTATGGTCCAGTATTTGCTCGGTACGGTTAGATTGGTGAGTTTTTTTTTCAGGCAAAAGTAAATTAGAAGCTTTGTTTTTGAAATGAATTGAAATTGAATTTCTCTAAAATGATAATTGATTCCAGTTAATAGTAAAAAAAAAAATTAAAATTAAAAAAATATATTTCAAGTTCAGTGCAATGTTAGAAAAATGATAGCGTCTCCAATGCGAGACATAAAAATGTGTTTTTTAATTAAATCAATCTTTAAATAATATAATATATGCCTCAATTGTAATCGTTTCCAATATTTTAAGGAGTAATAGAAACTAAGCTTATGTAATTTTTCTTTGTAATTCATTTTTAAACCGTGTCTATTTATCCCTGTTCAGTAATCAGTCAAAAAATTTTATTTGAAAATAGTATGGATAATATGGCATAACAGCTTTGGGTTAGTCGAAATGTTGCAGCCAGAGCCGCAAGAGTTGAACAATTTTCAACTTTTCTGGCTCCCAATTGCAGTTTTTTGACATTTAATTTCAGTTTTTATTTTTTCAACTAACTTTGCAGCTCCATCACATTCTCTTAACATCACACAAAAGTGGATGTCTATACTATAGTATCCGTGCCACCGTTTAAATATTTTCAATACTTTTATGCAACAACAATGATGTTTTAATTTTCGATATTAAACGACACTCGCAATAAGACCCAATAACACTACCAAAATTCTCGGTTTTTCAAAGTTTGTGACAAGAAGTTTTATTTCAGTTTAAATTGAAAAAAAAAGGTTCTTCATTTTAATATTACTTTCTAAATATCCATATAAAAATTTTAAACTGCTTGACTTTTTCTTAGGAGTTTTAAATATAGAATAATAAAAGAAATGAACATTGACAAATTCTATAAAATAACACAAATTAAAATTGGTAAAAAAAATTGAAGAAACTACATGCAAATGTAGATATACATTTTCCACACTTAAAGGCATACAATAAGGGTTAAAAGTTTCTTGAAGAAAATTGACATATAAAATTGGATTCTGGGTTTTGATTCATCTACACCATATACTTTGTTTTGTCTATCTATTCTATACACAACAAATACTTTATTTTCTCTAAATATAAAAAGACTTTTTGTTTTGTTTTGAATCTGACTAATAATTGTATGATTCTATGTTTTTTTAATTCTTTTTTATTCTGATCCATTTTTGTGTTGTTACACACATAAATAAGGTATGCATTTTATTTTGTATGTATTCTTGTTTTTAATTGTTTTTATGAATTTGAAAAAAGAAAATATTCAATTAAAATTTTTTTTTATTAGTTTCTATTTGTTTTAGAGAATATTAGTTTTCTCCTTTTTTGTGATATATTAAAATATATATATTTTATCTGTTAGTTAAATTAAAAATTATATATTATATGTATATACATGTATTATAATGTATTTGTTTGCATGAATGAATCGTTAAAAAAAAGTATTTTTTTAAACAAAAACTATATAAGTACATTATGTATTTCTGTTTTGTTCATTATTTTCAACTTTTCTTTTGTTATTTGCAAATTCTCTCACTCAATGTTTATGATTTTATTTTTTATTTTGAATCTTCTTCATTTTCATATCACCTCTTATCTTATCTCTTCCCCTTGGTATGGTGTCTGTATGCTTGGTTTGGTTATATTTTTTATGGATGGAATCCGTCTCGCATTCTTTTTGATTATTTTTTTTTTTTTTGATTAGAAAAAAAAAATAAAATCTGATGTAACTGAAGATTTTTTATAAGTTGATCGAAGTGGATGTGGTAGTTGATAAAATATTCTCGGAGGATTATTTGTTGATGAATTGATGGTGATAATAGTTTTGTTGTGTGTTTCAAGGTAGTAGCTAACTATTTGTATTTGTTTTGTATTAGATGTATTTTCGTTTGGTTTATGTTTGAACATAATCTGGATTCAGTAAAGAAAAAATAAATAAATTAAATAACACAATAAAAATTAAAATTTCGAGGAAGAGAATGAAAAAGATGATTATGGATATAAATTTTAAAAAATGGATTTTTGAAAAAAAAAAATGAATAATAAACTACTTTGTTGTTTTTGTGTTTTGGAAATAATTTGGATTGGCAAGTAAGTTTTTGCAATATTTTTTGTGTATTTTTTTCAACTTTTTATTAACTTCTCGAAGGATTGTTTTCTTTAAATTTCAATTACCCAGCACATGCACGTCCTCTTGCTCCTGTTCACGTTGGCGGACAGCTACAGCAGTTTCAACTAGGAGGTACAAACACTTGAATTTATCTTTATCATCTCGAATGACTCCTGTAACAAAAATAAGATAGTTATTATCTTCGATCGAATAACACAATATAAACTCATTAATTTGAACATAAAGGAAATCAATGGTACTTAAAATATTAAAAAAAAAGGAACATAAATAATTTCTAAAGAAATACAACCACAGTGGATATACAAGAATACATAAGATGGGTAAATGATTTGGACGCAAAAAGCTTGCTTAACCACAAGAAAGAAGTATGGTAGTTTTACAACAGTATTGCTATACATTTAAACTTGATTTTGATTTCACAAAAGCATTGAGGTTTTATTTTATTACATTTGAAAGTCTAAAACATACACAAAAGGACGATGTGTCTCATGGTTGTAACACATTCCGACCAATGAATATGACAATAATGATCTCATTGAGTGCTATTCTAAGAGGAAAAAAGTTTGTAATCTGTTATGCAAGGGATTAAGCTTTTTTTAATCCATAGCATATAAAATAAGGGTTCCCCAGTGTATACCAGCTTTAAGTTAAACAGATGTATTTACAAATGTTCATTTTCGAAAACAAAAGAAATAAAGAAAATTTAAGGCGTTTGTAAAAATGCTGTGACTCCAAATGCATTTGATGAACAAGTACGACTTCTGGACACGTAGCATCGGTGGTCTGCAGTGGTGTAGTGGGTAAGAGCACATGACTACAAAGACTGAGCAAATCTGATATGCGTGGGTTCGAATCCTACAAGTGTTCTTCAAATAAAATTGGATTAAAGCTCAGCGCCACTAAAAGGAGTCTGATGATTGTCTGGCAAGCATGAAATAGCTATAACTCCGGCCAAAAATAAAAATATAAACGAATTAATATAAAATTAATTCGTAAAAACAATTGGTGGTAGTGCCTTAAAGTTGTTGTTGTTGTTCACAAAAAATTCAATGCAATTGACGGAAGAATGGTTAAGTCTAATAAACTGACATTCTATGTACAAAATAGTACAATAAAAATAATAAAGTAATAAGTATAAACTGTGGCCAGCGCCAAACTCTTCCGTAACTCTCCCCCATTTGATACAGACTACGATCTGTAGTCTATCGAAGTAAGGTATGGAGAAAAAATGGAGGCGGAACAAGATAACATACTTTAAGGCGTTTGTAAAAATGCTGTGACTCCAAATGCATTTGATGAACAAGTACGACTTCTGGACACGTAGCATCGGTGGTCTGCAGTGGTGTAGTGGGTAAGAGCACATGACTACAAAGACTGAGCAAATCTGATATGCGTGGGTTCGAATCCTACAAGTGTTCTTCAAATAAAATTGGATTAAAGCTCAGCGCCACTAAAAGGAGTCTGATGATTGTCTGGCAAGCATGAAATAGCTATAACTCCGGCCAAAAATAAAAATATAAACGAATTAATATAAAATTAATTCGTAAAAACAATTGGTGGTAGTGCCTTAAAGTTGTTGTTGTTGTTCACAAAAAATTCAATGCAATTGACGGAAGAATGGTTAAGTCTAATAAACTGACATTCTATGTACAAAATAGTACAATAAAAATAATAAAGGTTTGAAGTAATGTTTTTCTCCTTGGTGCCAATTCTATTGTTAAGTAGTTCCCTAGTTCGCCTAAGCCTAATCCAAGATTGGTGCAGGGGACAGTGTTATGGTAGTTTGTGTATACGTGGAGTGCACCTATTTTCGATCGTGTAGCTTCTGAGTCGCACGCCTAATTAGTATCATATTTTGAGATATTGAATAAAAGTTACATATATACATATGAGATCATTCGCGCAAATTATTAATAAATTCTGTATTTACGAGTTGATTTATACAAAATAAAATCACAAAATATTGACCCGATTGTTGACACTTTGTTGATATATTTATAGCACATTTTGTGGTTTGTTATAGACATTAAAATACCATAGAACATGGTTCTAAAAGAAATTAAAATATTTCAAATAACCTTGTAAAGTTAAAATTTTGTAATTTGGCAGTTTATTTTAACGTCCCAAGTCGTTTTTTTTTTTAGAATGGTACTTTGAGAAATGCAAAATAAACTTTTTTTTTCTAAATTCTCAGAAAGAGACGCCAATCAAACAGACTTTAAGTTTGACTTATGTATATGAGCAATTCAATTGCTTTTTGTAATAAAAAATGCAGCAGAAAATTTTGAAGCCTCAAAGTGTATGGGGCTGAAGTTAGAATTCTATTAGTTTGTGGGTACACAGGACTAGGAAAAATATATATATATATTTTTTTGTCTTCCGATTTCACGTGAAAGTGAGAAAAAGTTCAATCACACAGTTAATACATATTTAAAAATATCGAACTCACCTTTCACCATATGACTACTGGGCATCATGACACTTTGCGCTGACGATGACAGCATGTTGTTATTATTTGTATTATTATTGTTGTTGTTATTATTATTAGATACATTGTTGTTTGTTGTCGCAGATGATGAAGTGACAACAGTTGCTTCAGCTCCTACCGTCGTAGCTGCAACTTCCACTATTGAGTTTGATGATGAAGTCTGTATCACGTGATTTGCTGATGTGTTAGATTCATTTGCTGATTGCACAACAATTTGTGTATTCGCACTGCCTCCTCGCGATAAGCCAATAGGAACTGAAATGGTTTTATCTTTGGATACTTATTCATTAAATAAATGAAAACAATAGAAGAATATAAATAATATTTTGTTTCTTTTGGTGCTATGTGTTACAACTTACCAACTGTTGTGGTTGTTGATGTATTGCCACTCAACGGGTGTGGTAATTGTGGTAAATGTGCCAAATGCGGATGTGGCGCACTCCAATAGGCAGCATTGGATGGACTTGTTGTCACTTCTTCGGTACTAAAAATAGACCCACAATTTTTTAATATAAGTTTATTTTCAAAAAAAAAAAATCTCAAATTATAATCTAAAAAATATAATTTTTTTTTCAAGCTTATGTACCTTATAACACCCTGCCATGCATCAGAGTTTTCAAATTTGGATGTATCTTCTTCGCTTGGTGAACAGGATTCATATTCATTTACGCTGTCATCTTCGGATCTAAGTGAAAAGGTAGAAAATATTTCGTTTTTTTTTTGTTTTAATAATGTTTAAATAAATTTTAACCAAGATAAGATACCGTTTCCGTTTCTTGATAGCGGGAGTTGGAAATTTTTCATTGGAATTATTTTGAATTATTTGATTTACAGTTTGATTATAGTAATAATTATTTCTGGGATATTGATAGAATTGAAAGGCTTGAGGCGATGGATTGTGAACAGGAGCGTTAAAGGGATATCTTGGAACTTGCATAAATTGTGGGTTTGAGGGAGACATTTGTCGACGGTATCTTTTAGTTAAATTAATATGATATATGTATGTATATTATGATTTCTGAAAAAGTGAGAGTTAATGATAAAATGAATTGATGTTTACCTGTATATAACACTGTCATCATATTCCATCTCGGGTTCAACTTTTACAACTTGACCGCCTGGTGTTTGAACAAAATGATGGCCTAATGCAGTGAGTACATTGGCGACGCCATCATGCACTTCTTCTCCTTCAACTTCTTCGGTGGCTCCAACAATCTGTTTGTTGAATATTTGTGTAATCTCTTAATTATTTACATATATATATATTTTTAACTTACAACTTCTGAAGCTGGGCTACCAGTTATTGGATTTGGAGCATTATTACCAGATGTGTTCAAACTCGTTGCACTCATTGAACTATAATTAAGTTTTTTACCTCGCCTAGAGATGGTATAGTGGAGAGGGTCGTTGCCTTCGCGACGAATCATTTCCGGCAAGATTCTTCTGCGAGCATTTATAAACCAATTACAAACCTTAAAAAATTAGAAACAAAAACATTACTTCTCTGGAAATCAATTAAAATTTTCTAAAACTTACCTGTAAAACTGTCAAATTGGCTTCTTGTGATAAAGTGAGCTTTTCTGCATCGCTAGGATACGCATTGTATCGATGTTCATAAAGCCACCGCTTTAGTATTTTTACTGAGTGTTTTGGTAGATTGCCCCGACGTTTGCGTATAGAAGAACTATCCATATTGTTGCCATCGGTAGAGTCCAGTATGTCTTTTATATCTTTGATATCTTTTATATCTTGAATGTCGCTCATATCTTGCATATCATGATTGCCATCATGTTCGGAGCCAGATTCATCAACACTTGATGTTGATTGGAAGCGTTCACGAGCTTTGAAAGTGAATAATATTTTTTATGTTGAAAATGAGTGGTGTGGAGTAAAAAATTATAAAAAAAAATAGTTTAATAATTATTTTAAGCACAAAACAAAGCTTAAAACCATATAAAAAGGAGAATTCAATTAAAAAGTTCGAAGTTTCAACGAAAAACAGGAACCAAAACTCCTGCTGCATTTAGTTGGCTTCATACATGAAATAATCTAAAATAAGTAGGCCTTTCGACATTTTATCATTTCAACCTTAAGATGAAGCAGTTATAATGGACGCAGTCAAAATCGTTGTCGGGTAAAAAACAATAATTTGAAAACTGCAAAAATTATAAGTGGTTTGAGCTATCTTTGAGATAAATAAATTTTGTCTTAACGGTTTTATGACAAAAACCATTGCATTTGGGATGTATTTTTTTTTTATTAAAAAAAGATTGTACCAATAGGCAAAACTGCCGGACAGACTTTTCATCGCGGTTCTGAGACATTTTAAGTTGACGATATTTTTCGGACCTCGGACTACGATTATTAAATTTTGATCCAAATTATTATTTATACCTACTGCGTAAAGTTTGATTAGAGTTTCAATTGATGTGGTCACTTGGTTGACTCATTACTTGTGGGTGGGCACTGTTTGTTCTCTCATTCTTGTGTTCTCATGAGACGATTATATTATAGTGATGTGTTAATTGTTCCTTTTGCAACTGCTGTGATTTTTTTTTTTTTTTATAATTTGCCCGCGCTCAAGGGGATGGTGTACCCTTTATGTGTTGTTCAACACAGCGCGGGCGTGAAGGATAAGGATGGGAAGTGAAAGGTGTATGGAAAGGTATGTGGCGCGAGGTACTGAGACTGAAGGTGGTGGTTGTTTCAGATTTTATCTCCAGGCTGGGCTAAAGCGGAGAAATGCCGTGTCTTATATCAATGTCCCTTTATAATTCGCATTACTTTGTTCATTGTCATATTTGTTGGGCGCACTAGTATTTACTCAATCACATGTTGTTAGTGTTGTGCCTGAACAACATGTAATGAGTAAACCAGCGGCCCAACAATAATCAATGATAATGGAATAAAAATATGACATAGAACTACGGCAGGGAACGAACCTGTGACCTGTGCGGTTGACAGGCGACGCATACCATCGCGCCACGGCCACGGTTTTTGTTGCGAATATTGTTTTGCTGTTTCTACATATTTGCTTCCAGCTTGGGTCAGCTTTACTTTTTTTATAAGAGGGTTCCATGGAGGGGATGATTGAAATTTGGTAACGATAGAAGTTGGAGCGTTTTTAAAAAATGCTTACTAAAAATCATCGTTAACTTTTAATGTGGATGTATAGTTTAATGCTAGACGAATGGGGTTTTCCATCCGTTCGGCTATATACCAAAGCTTACGCAGTGGGTAGAAGAACACATATTCAATAATGGGGAGTAACGTATTGGGGTATTATAGATAAAACGATGTGGAGTAAGAAGGACCGAGTTTGTACAAGTTTGGATGGTGCTAATTTTAAAAATTTGTGCTACTCGTAGAGATTTCTAGGTGGGACCTCGATTGGGAGATTGGAGCTGTCGTTTTTTTTCAGGCCATTGAGTTACTGAGCAATTAAGCACTAGTTTTATTGTGCCGTGGCCACTTTAAAATTATTTTATTTAAATATTTGGCTTATGTAATTTTTGTATTTAAGGCATTGGAGTTACAAATTTCCAATTAAATTTCTAACAAATCTATAAATTAATACAATCGGGTTAAGTCAATAAAAGAGAAGAAGTAATAGGTTCCTAATTTGACTCATCTATTTTATTTTGCATTGGCATTACTCAATTCAGGAAATATCCTAATGGGCTCTGGGGTCATCATTAACCCTTCTATTTATTAGATTTTTGTCTACTTAGATATAAATTAGTTTACTATCACCAATAACCTAGGTAGGTTTTTCTATCGTTGTTTTGATTAATTTCTAACACGTGATGTTGTATCAACTAGGAATTTTGTTTTTTGGGTAAGTTTCTGAAACCCGAAAATTATTGTTCACATTGGAAACAAAATTGGCTTTTCGGAAATAGTACTGAAAGCTTCATTTTTTTTTAAATAATAGTCAAGAAACGAGATTTTAAATAGTTTTCAGATAGGCTAAGAAGCCACCTAAGTGTTCAATGTGAAAACTAATTTTTGGGTTTCTGTATCGCGTTTTAAAATCTAATTTCAATTATTTTAAATATGCTTTATTTAATCACTTAAGTCAGGGTTTAAGCAACATATTCCTGTTTAGCGACCAGTGACCGGCCGAATATTTTAATAAAATGGGATTTAAAACAATTCTAAATCTGATTATTTTAAAGTCCCGGGGGCATATTCCTAGTCCAGCTTTAGAACCGAGTCCAACACTGGTCTCGAGTCTAAAGTTAACACACAGGTTAGAAACAGCTGCCCCAAAGAATTTGACAGCTCGGTTTAGTAAAAAACAGAATTACAATTTTAGTACTATTTCCCGTCAATCCATTGAAATTCAATCCATTTTTTGGCAGATAGAAAAAACAACTTAGTCAAAGAGTCAACCGTTTTAAAGGATTGAGCTCCAGTTTATCTTTTGGACCCGAGTCTAAATTGTCTATGAATAACATAAACTCCAGGTTAGCTTAGAAGAAACAACTTGTCAGACGACTATGAATATGCCCCAAAGAATTTGGCAGCTGTTTAGTAAAAAAACAGAGTTCTATTACAATTTTAGTACTATTGCCTGTCATTCATTTTTTGGCAGATAGAAAAAAACAACTTTTGTCGTTTTCAATTGGCAATCCGGAATTGGTTTTAGATTCGGAATCCTAATTGAACAGTTTTTTTCGATTCTGAAAAATTTGAAGTTTAGTGTGACTCTGTTAGTATTTCAAGCAATCACTTCAGTTCGTACAATTTGTAAATTAAAAAATATGACATTTATAATGTGATATTTAAATCTTTGAATGTGAGTGATTCTGTTTTTGCTTCTGATTTCAAATCCAGAAGAGAAATTATCTTTTTTTTAGAATCAGAACTGTCACTTTTGCCCAATTGAACGCATTCAGAATGCTTTTTTTTGCTTCCAGATTGCCAATTGAAAACGACATAAGTTAAAGAGTCAACCGTTTTTAAGGATTGAGCTCCAGTTTATCTTTTGGACCCGGTTCTGAATTGTCTATGCATAACATACACTCCAGGTAAGCTTAGAAGAGAGGAAGAAACAACTTATCAGACGACTATGAATAGGTATGCCCCCAGATTTTTTGGAACCTAATAAATGCTCTCAGAAATATCTATTATTTTAGAAATCCAAATAATTTTTTTTTGGCATTGTACTTGAATTTGAATTACATTTCTACTATTTTATCTAGATTTAAGTTTTCTTATAATGGTTTTAATGGCATTATGGCAAGGTTTAACTTATTGTTTGATTCGACGTGGTATCAAAGAGGCAACGTTAGAATACAGCCGGTATGGCCCAAGCTGCAAACTATCTAATGGGCAAACTTCACTTTATACCTATTCTGCTTTAGGGAGCAAGCTTACTTAAATTAATTTATTTAAATTATTTATTTATTTATGTATTAATCAAATTTATTTTTGATTTCAACTTGTAAACATATTTTACATTTTAAGCAAGCTACTCACAGCAGCTTTAGTTACCATAGCCCCAATGTATAAAACAATACAACGACATTGTCAAAAAAATGTCAATTTTTTTTTTTTTAATTTTTGAGCGCGCCGTCGTCGTTGTCATAATGAATCTTGATGCGACGACGAAAATGAGAATAATAAAAGAAACAAAATAAACATTTAAATAAACACACATACTGTCTTAGTATTAAATCCAAGAATAAAAAAATGGAATGGACGAAAATAAATTTTTTGACAGAGGAAGGGCGAAAAGAAAATCCAGAAAAGTCATTGGTTAAAGATTTGATATAATTTTTTTTTTTTTTAAGATTTCTTCGTGTTAACCAAACCACAGGCGGCGGGCGCCATATTGGTGACTTTCAAGGAAATCAACGACAAAAATCTATGCAACAAAATTAATAATTTCAACAATCATTTAATGAGTTTTTAAGATAAATATCATGCCATTTTTTTTTAGGGTAAAATATGGTGTCAAAATATCAAACTTCACTTTTGAGATAAGAAAAAAAAAAACAAAAATATAAAATGACAATCAGAATGTCACATTACGTAATTTGACAATTTATCAGACTTGAGGTGCAGAGGCAAAGTCAAATTGGTAGGTATGGACGCGGAACAAACGTCTGCCAAACGTGTTATTGGTTTTGATTTCACTAGCATTTAAGTTTTTTTTAAAATAATATATTTACCTTCGTGCTGAATTATCTGTGCTTGAATCTGGGCCTCCTGTGCCATATCATGGATATCCTGACGAATTTGTCGGTCGAGGTCGGAGTTGACCTCCTCATGGTGGAGAGTATCGGGCGAGATCATCTTGTTACACTTCCTGCAGTCTCCTTATTGTGATATATTTGCAACGATTCTTCCTCTAGATGATGAAATATTTAAGGATTGTGGCGACAAAAAAAAATTTATTCCAAGGAATTTATCTGCAAATGAAAATAATTTAATTTATTGAAGAAAAAAAATCACATAAAACATTTATTTTGAAAATATTCGTGAATTTCCCTTAGAAAACAAGGAACATACCAATATTTTCTTTTATGTTATAAATTAAAATTATTCTTGGATTTTCGATTAGATTTTGCGTTGTGCGGTGACGACAATGCCCATTTGAAATTTACTCAGAAATCAATCGAATTTGATAAATTTTTTTTCTTCAAAAACTCAACGGCTAACACGATTGTTATTTATTTATTTTTGCAAAGTAGTTTACTTTGAGTGTTTTGCATTATTTGTGAATTAATTGATCTGCCAAAGAAACTTCAAAATTTTTGGTCGAAGAAAAGACAAATTTTCACAGTCAGCTATGACAGCTGTCACCAAACGAATGAGAATTACCAGAAAAAATTGACGGCTAGTTGCTTATTTGAATACATTGGCTAGAAAGAGTAAGCGATAGTATTAAGCGAAATAGAAAAGTAACGCGGTAAAATATTTCACCAAAATGGCGCCGTATTTTCACATTTTTATTTTTCCTCATCGAATTTCTGGGGCAGTGTTGGTGCGTCTTTGCTTATTTCTTTTAGGCGATTTCAATGTTGGGTATGAGTGAGTGTGTGTATATGCAGTACCGGTGATGATTGACGTTTCTAGTATATAGAAGAAGTATGCCAAGAAAATGATGTTAAAGAGTACGATGCAATAATGCAGTATTACCAGAACAGAGAGACAGCAAAAAGAATTGAAGCCAGATATCAGAAATAAATCTCAACCTTGTGAAGGGTTCTCTAATAACTGTTATTTGATGAGCTTTTCATAAATGCTCACTCAATAACCTTTATTTTTAACCAACAAAAACATGGGTTAAAGTCTAATAGTAACCTTTATTTTTTTTAGGTTAAAGTTTTTGAGAGAAAAAAATAAATCTTATATGCAATTTTATCAATCATAATGCCATGATTCGTGCGTATAATGTATTTATTTTCAAAAGTAAACACGTTCTCATCAATCGAATTTGTTTTTGCATAAACCATTTTTTAATTATTTTCAGCAAAAAAGGATAAAGGTTGACCTTTTCCATTAATTTTTTCGTAAAAAAAACTCAACAATTGATATATGTATGTTTTTGAAAAAAAAGTGTCGACCGATAACCTAATTTTTTTTAAATAAATCTCAAACCGTAAACAAATTCTTTCTAAACAAATATAGTTACTCTCTGAGAAAAACCAATTGAAAAAGAAAATAAAGTTTTAAAATTAATTTTGATGAGGCTTCTCTCAAAAACAATCCGAAACTGTCGTCACAACGAAAAAACAATAAAAGCAACGTGTTATTGTCAATCATATCAACACGTTATTATTGGCCTCGTTCACAAAGTTATCCTAAAGCAATCCAGATTGGTTTGTGTTGTTGTAAGTCTTGAGAAAAAACAGCTGATTATAAACAGCGGCTGTTTTTTCTCAAGAGATTACAACAACACAAACCAATCTGGATTGCTTTAGGATAACTTTGTGAACGAGTCCATTGTTTCTTCGTAGTATTCAAATGCTTCGCATTGGTTAAGGCAACCCTGTATTACGATAAAAAAAACCCGTGTCGAGATTTAGCTTATTCGGCAAGTTATATAAGATGACTCGCCTTGCTCACACACCGACTTATCTCCCTTCACTCGAAAAAGTGATTTAGTTACTAAGAGAAATGCGTAGGTTCCCTATTGCACGATGACTTCTCGTCGTGACCTTTTTCGAATATCAATGGGTGTGATAGAGAAGAAAAATAGAAAACTAGTTTCTTCGAGTGAAATGTTCAAGAAGATATGAATTCGCTTTTTCTATTTCGGCAAATTTTGTCAGTTATTCAGACGACTTTTTCAAAACTAAACGTAAATTTTTTAATTTGTTACATTTTATTTATTTAAATTATTTTGAAAGTGTAAAGCCAAAGATTAGATTCTTATCTGCATAGCGTAGTCAACGTATTACAGATTTATTTTTTAATTCCAGATGATCAGATTTAAACTTTGACAATTCACCAGGATTCGACATTTGTATAGAAAAAAATTCCGGTTGGCTCATATTGAAATGGATTGAAATTTGAAAATTGAAAGTGAATTTTTTTTTACTGTGCTATAATAAAAAAAAAGTAAAAAAGATTCATATAAAATATAATCATGGTTATTGTCATATTGCCATTTAGTCGTCCCTATTATTTTGTTATAGGTGTTATCTACAAAAATCCTCAACTTTGACAGTTTAATAATGGAGATAAATGGTAGAAAATTGCAAAAATTATCAATTGCTTCTCCTGAGTAAATACAGCATTACGCTCATGTTTTTACTTGAAAAATATATAAGCAAAAATAAGTCCTTTTAAAATTATGAAAATTCCTATTTATAGAAAATTTTTTCTACATATGCTACCACTGGTTAAATCAAGAAAATAATGAGAGATTCAGATGATGAGATAAAACCAGATCAATTTAATGTTCTATTTATCACCGATGATATGAAACTTTTACCCCGAATCTGAATGATATAATAGAAAACCACATCTTTTTTGATTTGATTGAAGTAGAGTAGAGTTCTTTTGTTAAAAACAACTATGTCGTGTTGAATTTTTTTTCCACAAAGCGTGCGTCGGTTTACATTTTAAATAAAAAAATTTAAACGTCAAACATTTTTTTGCGCAAAAATCACTCCCATAAGAAGCACATGTAATTTTTATTTTGTTGAGAAATTGCATTCTGAATAGAGAATCACATTCGTTTTATTTTTATTTGGCAAGACTGTTCAGTCGTTGAATGACAACGCAAAGAAGAACACCCGAAAGCATAATCACCGATAAATAGGGAAATCAGAAATCTGACATTTAACTGGGACAAAAATGGTTTTTATATAAACTACTACCATTGCAAAATTACTAATAGAATGAAAGAAAAATACACTAGCGCGCAATACGTCACACTCACACGACTGCGCAAGACCACAAAGTAAAATTCAAGATTATTTGACACGAAACCATTTTGACATTTTCCCCATCAATAATTTGATGTTTAAAAAACTTTTTTGTTATTCCACAAAATGACAATTACGATATGATCCGTCATTAAGAAGATGCCGCTTTTTTAACAAACAATAACAAACCATAAAATAAAATTCAACGAAATTAAAATTAAAAATAAGGATTTTACTTATTTATTTAAACAAATCAAGATGGCGTGCTAATAAAGACTTACATGGGTTGTTGAAATAAGAAATTTCCAGGCTCTCTTCGAATCAACTTTTTTTTTTTTAATATTTTTTCATTTTTTCCAATTACGCGCGAAATCACCTTTTTTAACACAAATTTTCTGTTTTCATATAGCTGGATGAAAATTGCAAGGATTTTGTTTAAAATTGTTTTTGTCTGTTTGATAGCTTTATGTCAGACAGACAGATAGCAGCTTTACAGCCAAAATTATCGCGGCAAAAGTTTTCGTAAATTTACACAAGATGTTAACTCTGGGACGTGATGAATTGTTTGGTTTTTCTTTCCAGGAGTTGGATTATTTAACTGGTGGCAACTTTTACAATAAGAATTTTAATTAATTTAAATTTAATATTTTCTGTATACACCTTCTTAAAATTTGCCAAAGGAACTTTGCAATAAAATAAATGCGAAAGCAAAACAGCAACTGACAGAGCTATGTAGACAGCCAATTGAGTGACAGGAAAGCAATGCCGAATGATGACACAAAAGAGATGAAGCAAAAAACGGAAGACGAACGTTTTCTTGCTGAGGGGTGTGTTCAATAAAACTTAAATGTTTTCTAAGTTACACAGTGCAACTTTAAGGTATTGAATGAGCAAGACCAAAAACGAAACAGAAGGAACCTTTGTATATGAAAACTATAGTACTATCATGGCGAGTTTTTTTTAGGGTTGCAGAGGTCCTGGTGGTGGCGCTGCAAAATGTGAGGCGTAAAATTCGATTTAGGGAGTCTTTAAGCGTCGAAAATTGGTGGTAGGAGCAAGAGGAGACTATTTTTTGGATAATTGCATCCAAAAAATATCAATAAATATCATTTAAAACCTCCATAAGCTCTCCGCAAAAAAAAAAGAGTAAGGGTTGCATAGGTAAATTAGATGTCGCCCCATTCGACTTCCACCATGATAGTACTATAGTTTTCATATACAAAGAAGGAACTCAATGAGTTCGAGGAAAAAATACATTCAAATTTTTATGAGGGTTCAAAATGCGCCCTTCATACTTCGTTCTCATTACAGTCGAAAAAAGTGTTCATATTACAAATGAGATTATTTTCATTTGGAAGCTCAGTTGCAGTATAGTTTTCTCTTTCTGCCTCATAGGAAAATTTAAAATGTATGACTCGTTCACAATCGAATCCAAATGTATGTTTGGCTGAAGGTGTTCACTTTCGATAACTTTGGTTGAAATAATCATGTCGATTACAGAATCCGCAAAACTCGATCCACAGTTAGAGCTCTGTTTCCCACCTATTCATTTATCATGAGAAGAAAAGAGAACACTACACTGTGAATCATTGCGGATCGAGTTTTGCGGATTCTGTAATCGACATGATTGTATAGGAAATGCGATAATTCTGGAGCTAATTTGGAAATTCTGAAGGATATTACCTTATTTCCAAAATGTGGTCTAAGACCATATAAAAACACAAGTTTGGGAAATTTCATACTAAACAAATGAAAACCGGTGTGAAACATTCATACATGATGATGATTGCTAGGTTTGATAAAAACACGTCGTGTTGTTATTGTTTTTTCGTTGTCACGACTATTTTGTATGGTTTGAGAAAGCCTTCTCTCCCAGATAAACACGATTTTTTCGCAACGACGATGAATACAATAATAACAACACGAAGTTGTCAATGAAATCAAGACGTTGTTGTTTGCGCTATCGTCGCGACTGAGTCGCGTCGGCTAGAGAAAGGCTTAATGCCATGTTTACACGAAGCGTCTCGTCCCAGACGCGTACTACCCTTTCATGCGGCTTTTGTGTAACTCACGTTTGTGTTAACCTCCATACGAGGCGTAAGCTTCAAGTATTTCAAGCTGCAAACTGCGTACAGCAGTATCGGTCGCTTAGACTATAGTTTCAAGTATTAAATAGTTAAATGTGTGAATTTTATAAAAAAAAAGGCCAATATCTATGACGGGGCGCGTCCGTGAAGAGGGCTAAGCGAAGAGAAATCCTTTGTATATGAAAAACATAGTACTATCTTGTTGGCAGTCGAATGGGGTGACATCTAAAGTATGGGGCCAACCCTTCCTCATTTTTTTTGGCGGAGAGCTTATGGAGGTTTTAATTGATATTTTTTGATTATGGCAAACGAAATAATAGTCTCCTCTTGCTCCTACTCCCAGTTTCCGTGCTTGAAAGATTCCCCAAATCAAATTCTACACCTTAAAAAAAAACAGCGCCACCACAAGGGTCGGGGCAACATTAAAAAATATTCGCCATGATAGTACCATGTTTTTCAGATACAAAGAGAAATCGTCGCTGCATTATGTTATGTTACATGTTAAGCGTGTTTTATGACGAGGCGCTTCTTGTGTAGAAGACATATTATTTTGCCACGCAGTGTTGCCGTCCAGCAGATATAATTCTGAAAAATGGCTTGAAGAATTTTGGTGTGAATTGGTATTGTGGTGTGGGGACCTATTTGGCTTTTACAAGAACTGCAATGTTTAGATTTAAGTAAAATCACACGTTGCAATTCGGCTCGATCCTATATTACCAGCTTGAGTGTAACCGGAAGACCTGGGATCAATTGCAGTCGACTAGCGCGCCTTGAACCTGTCCTCGTGTTCGGAATTCAAATTGGCTGTCCCGCTTTTCCAAGAGAAAGATTTTCTTGCGTAAAAATCAGAGTGGCGCAAGACATGACCCATTTAGAATAAACATTTGTAGGATATTTTAAATTGTATTTGATACGATGATAGACCGCTCAAAGCCAATTTACATATTTTTTAAAATGTCTGCGATTCGATGGACAAAATGTTCTCTCAATAAAATTTGCAAGGACACCAAGTTTAAATCTATTTGTCCGTTTCTATTAAATTTGCAAACCCTAAAATAAGATGAATAAGATACCAAGTAAAGAAACAAAAACAAAGTTTTGTTTTGTGATCACTTTAACAACGAATTGCTAGTAAAATGAGTTTTTTTTTTATTTTATAATACGAGTGCGTTAAAACATAAACCATTATACACAGATATGTACATATATGGGCACGTATATATGCATAAACGACAGCTAACAACTTTTAAAAGAACAACCAGAACTACATACTTTCTTGTAAGGTACTTAAAATTTGTATTGAAACTTATTTGCAACTGATTTGTTGCTGGTTTTCGGTGCAGCCGATTGATTCAGGAACAAACTAAGAAATTGTTCATTCTGATTCTCATTCAGAGGCATATCGAGTTCGCTGCAACTTTTTATAACCTCAGCACAGGCTCGGAGATCATTTCGATGGTCTAAAAAAAATGGCATACATATTTATTGTAATTCAAAAACATTGTTAAAGAATTTAACTTACATTGATAATTGAATAGGAGACTTAAACAATTACTGCATGAATCTCGTTGTTTATATTGTAAAAACAATTCAATTAATCGATGCACAGCATCAATATTTTTTTGTCGTAGAAATGAAGAGCACAATGATTGGGATCTAAAGAAAAATATAAATTACATTGATAAGATATAAACGAAAGAATGTATAGTTTTCTTTTTATTACTTACCGCCTTCCAACCAAACCATGCAATTCTTCATAATCTTCAAACAATTGTGCAGCGGTTTTTTGATCAGAAAACCATTCACTAGCAAAGCAAGCTTTCCAAACACATGCCAATCCAAATATATCATTTTGTTCGGCATAGATTTTCTTAGCCAATTTAGTCAGACCAACTAAAACAGCATCACTTTTGGTTTCCAAAGTTTCTTCGGAAATGGTTTTGAAAGCAATTCTAATCATCCGACGACCCTCTTCATCCTTACAACTCGAATATCCTTGATCAATGGTTCGAAGGGCTCCTTCCGAACTACCACTTCGCCACATGGCCATCGCCTTAAATGGAGCCAACCCACCATAGATTTTGAGAAGAGGATTTTTTTGCAATTTGCAAATTTCGATAAAATCTTCGATTTGCTGAGTCTTTTGCAAAGTACTAAGGTATTTAAGACATTCGATGAGAACGTCCTGCAATGAAAGTTAAAATAAGATTTTTAAAATAAACAAAACTTCTTATGCATAAAATAACTTATTCAAATTGGTATGGAGATTTAAATAAGACATCGACTATATAAAGGAAAATTAATCAGAAAAAAACATTATAATTGATTATTTTCGATTTTCTTATTAGATTTCAAAAAAAAAAAAAAAACGATCGATTAGAAATAATTTGATTTAATTTAATTTTAATTTCACCAACTACTATTTTTCTTAAAAAATTATTTATTTATTTTCCTGATGCGGTTTTAAATAATAAATTTTTAACAGAAAACAATTGAACAGAGCATTGTCTTTTATTTTCGAAATCCGATAAGATATCTGTGATAATTTTGATACTTTCTGGTTTTTCTGTGATTTTATGAAAGGTATCGTTAATAAAGGTTTTTTCGATTTTTATTTAGCAAATAAGAGGAGGTGCGTAAGCTTGGCCATCCCTCTGAAAAGAGAGTTAGAATCCTTGCGAAGCGGGCTATTAGTTTTGCTGAAAAATTCTAGTTAACAACATCAGTACGCCTCTAGTCACCAATCATCGTAGTATCAAGTCTAATTAATATCTCGAGTTCGATTGTTTTCACAAATCCGAAACCGGCTTTTACTTCTTTATAGTCACAAATTCTTTAGAGAGATTTAGGGGCTCTCTCTCAACTGTTATAATCGAAAGTTAAAGTACTTTAATGGAGGTAAAATATTTTATAACCAAAGTTTTGTCTTGTGTGAAATGAGGTAATATAATATAAATATTAGACCAGCTGGACAAATAAAGACCTCATCTTCCAAACCGGGGCGTAAAATTGGCATATTAGCCACAAACTTTTCCGTTATAGAAATGTAAGACTTTAAGGTACATAATATATATCCTTATTATGTACCTTTTGCATATTTGATTCAAATCAAATATCAAGCGTTTGGGTTTCTAATTTTTTTTTGTTTAATTTACATATTATGTGTAGATAAATATTTTGAAGTCGAAGGTATCGATTTTCTTAATTTGAAATTTATTGAAGCACTCAGTTCAAAGTTGTGAAAAGGAAATTCATAATAGATGTCCATGCGTGTTTATCTGATTATTGCGTGCTACTCTCTTGAGGCTTTATAGGACTAAAGTGACCTTTAAGAATGGAAAATATACTTCAGTTCCTTGCTTTTTATATGTGATGTCATGTTTTACAATCATAGCATGGAATCAACTCAAATTTTTTTCAGTAAATGTACATAAGTGTATTTTTTGGTTGTGAAATCATGATGTCATGATTAAAATAGAAATTAAATTTACCCCCGGGCAATATTAGAAGGATACAAGATTTTATTCTTGAAGAAAGAAATCTAAAATACTTACCTTGGATGGAAGTAAACTCCATTCAATGCACTGTTTGATCAAGTACAAAAAATCCACTTTGTTCTTAATTTCCAGAGTAGACAGCAGTAGATTGTCCAATTGTGCTCTTGACAAAGATCGAATGTCTAGTCCAAGTTCAGGCGAACGTATCGATTCTAAATCCTGCATGACACCCTTCTTGGCCAATACTACTGTCTGACCGAACGATGGTGTTGGTGAACTACGACCATCGGACTTCATTAGATTCTCGCGTAACGATTCCCATTTCTTTGTTTTTTTGTTAACCAACTCATTTGTGAAACTGTCAATCACATCGATTTGTGTTGATTTGTGCAATGATGGCCACAAAAAGCTGATGCAGTTCTGGAGATGTAACAAAACTTTGGGCGATCCTGGCGATGAGGGAAAACGAGTTAACAAAGCCATTTTGCTCCAGCTATAGGGCACCCAGTCAGTAAGCGAAATGAAACCTTTAAGCAAGCTTTATGATTTGTTTCGAGTTTTGGGATTGCTTTACTTTTGTTATTAACAGTGCATTTTGTTGCTAGTGGTTATGTAAACAACAAAAAAAAGAAAAACAATACTGTGGTGTTTTCACATCGCCAAAATAAATACAAGTGACGAAGTGATAAAAAGTGAATTTCGTTTCGTGCTGATAAAAAATGGGTAGAGAGAAATGTCATTTTGGGTAGATGACAGCTTCTGGTACAAAAATTGAAACAGTAATCTAGTATGGTTTATTCGTATTTAAACTACTTGTTAGTAGATGGAGTTATGTAAAGTCAGTTATTTTCAAAATTTGTAATATGTAGTTAAGCAGCGTAATTATATTGCTGTTTTGATTTTTACGGTTTATGGAGGCGAGCTGGGACTGAAGCTTCAGACAAACATTTTTGAAAATGAATACTTTTTAAGATCAAGGCATTTTATTTCATTGATACATTTTATTGAATGATTAACAAAATCTTTAGGATGGATATTTAAAGAGAAAATATAAATTCTTTAAACAATAAAATCAAATATGTACATGTAAATTCAAAGTAAAAAATTTAAATGAAAGAAAATATAAAAACGGTCAAACAAAAAAAGAACTGTCCAAGTGGAAATTGTTTTGAACCCCGAGAATAAAAATTTGTCAAAAACAAAGTGAAAAAAATGTTCATCATTTGTTTTTCTATTGATAAACTCTAAAAATAAAAAAAACTGTGTTGTTTATTATTTTGCTTTTATGGTTTTCACTCCCACAAACCTTTAACCTGAGAGCATTAGCATTGGATGTTTATTGTTCTTCCAACATTTTTCGGAATTATTTTGTACAAAATTTCAAAAATATACATATATGTACATATCTACATCTTGTCGTTTTTGAAATATTAAATTTTCAAAAAATTTTTATTTTAATTTTTTAATTGAATACTTTTCATTAATTTTAGATGCTTTTGCATATAATTTTTGATTCAAATCAAATGAACTGGTCCCGAGAAAATCGAATACCAAAGGAATGATTCTATTGGAGGTACTCGTATACATAGATGCATCCCATATTTTGGATATTTTTCATTTAAAGTGAGCCAACATCCTATTTAGGTGTATGGGATTCTCGAACAAGGTGAAAAAAATGTACCTACCTACCTATGGTCGCTTGTCAAAATACCTTTATGTTTCTTTCATTCATCATCCCTTTCATTTTTGTTTGGTATTTTGCGCTTCTTAAGTACTATCGTCACCTTTGGAACTTTCACGAAGAGACTATAGAAGTGGATAATAACCATATTGAAGTGAGAAGTGATGCAGCAGCGCAATCTTTAGTGGAAACTTTTAAGGGACTCAATTGAAACTCATTGAAGGGTGTTTCCAGATCCCCAATCTCTGACACTTTTGCCCTAGATTTGAGCGATTTACAGTACTTACATATTACATACCTATAGGTATGTATATAGCTACATATTTATAATTCATGTTTTCAGTTAGGTATTGTGTTGGACAGGTTGTGCTTTTCTATGGATATGGATTTTAAACTTCTGAACCAGATAAAATGCTGTAAAAACTTTTTTATGACATTCTTCGAAGTCTCAAGCATTTATTGGTCCTTGTGATTCCAATATAATTCTTTCTTGAATTATTTTTACTTCAAGCATTTAATTCCAAATCAGTTTGAAGTTCTTTGCAGTCTTTTTAAAACAGCAAAAAGATTGCAATAGTTTTCTTTTTAAATAATTGCAATTTTAAAGTCTTTTAATTGCAAGTCTTCTTATTATAATTTTAATCATTTTTTATACGTTTAACAGACATTATTAAAGATGAAATAATCATAAAATGACACAAATCAGTTCGTGAATAATTTTTTCTTTGTTCTGTCAAAAATTATGTCAATTTTTCAGTTCAGTAGGTTTGTTCAGAATTTACAATTGTCTCCTTTTTCATATCGTAAATATTCTATGAAAACTTGAGTTATATCTTTGCTCTGCAAGTATGTATACATATGTATTTACTTCTTCTTACTGTCTGTCTATTCAGGGCCGCACTCAAAAGTGCATCCAAATATTCAGAACCCTTGAAATGGAACTTTTAGTGCAGTAGGTACACTTTTAGTCTACCATAAAAGATCTATAGAATCAAATACTGTTTTTTAAAAAGATTTTGTCATATTTAAAAAATATTTGTGATAAGTGATAGCTTTTATAAATAGTTTTCTTTTTTGTGTAGTGTTTAAAATTTACTGTCACTTATCAAAAACACCTTAGCCAGTTTTAAGCCAGGATTTTGTTTTGTTTTTGGTCTGGGAAGGGTTAAATTCGTCTGTTGCTCAAGAAAAAATTCGGGATTTTTTCAGATTTTAAAATTGGTCACAAGGTCATGAGAATCGCAAGAAAAATAAGCTTTTAAGTTATTAATTGCTTATAACTCCTTATAAACCATTTCCTTTTTTTAATGAAAGAACAAAATTACTTCTTTAATAGTTTTAAACCAATTTGGATAAAATAAAGCTTATGACTGTATTGACAATCCCTTATTTCTCCGGAACTTACCTATTAACATCAATCGTTAAGGTTTCGCCACTTGCAAAGGCAATAGGTAAGTTCAAACTACTAAATCTTCTTTGATTTAAAATTAACATTTGACAGTAAATGTCAAAATATAAGTCAAAAAATAAGTTTGTTGCTTTAATCAAAATTGACGTTCGTTCACTTTTGCAGTCACTTACTTATTTCTCCTGAACGTACCCATTCACATCGGCTCGCTTACGTCAGCTTAAGCTACAGAGCTAGTGTTGGTTTGACAATTTGTTCAGTTTCGTTGGGTTTCGTTTACTTTTACTAGCTAAATCAAGAGTGACAGAAGCAACCCAATTATGGGTAAACTTCATTTTAACGATGCTTTTGGTAGCTTTTCGTTAGATTTTGACGCTAGCTAATTATGATTGGACCTTTGGCATTAAAGTAGAAACGGTCGTAAGAAACGAAGGGAATACGAGGCATTTATAAGACGGACCCATGATTGCGGTTGGGTGCCTTTCATTAGGCTTCGTTAACTTTCGCTTTCGATAGCAAGAAAAAGAAAATGAATTGACAGATAGATACAAAAATCAAAATGGTGGAAGCGCATAATATGGCTGACTTTTCCATTTATGTGTTCGGAAAGCTAATTTTCGTTCGATTTTGACATTAGCTTCCTACCACGTCCGACTATTAAGCTCTACCTTTAGTGAGTTAAAAAACGACTTTTGTAGATCTTGGTGATCCGGACCTGGTGCCTGTTTGTTTAACAATAGTTACACATATGGTGGTCGATATGGTGAACCAAGAATAGAAATGAATTTTTATGCGCGCAGACTAACAACCTCAGGAATAGAACAATATCCTCAGATGGATCCGCCATTCGCCTGTTCGCAAAACGCAGAGTTCGGTGCTTAGTGTTGTTGTGCTTGACGTTCTTTGCGCTCTGCAGTCAGTGAATGAAATTTCATTGGAATTCCTCTTCTATCTATGCACGAATTTTTTTTCTGTGTTTCTTTTCCATTTACTGCTATTCCATCTACCATCTTATGTTATGTGTTTTGGTTGGCTTTCAGCAAAAAAAAAAAAAAAAAAAACAAAGAAGAAGAAACATCACCAAATGCAAATGTGACATTATATTAAAACACTTTCACATAAAATGTGGTAGAACAAACAATGTGACATTCAATTTAAATTCCTGAAATATCGTTACATCATTCTGGTGTGTGTTAGGATTTGCAAATTGAAAGCATCGCATATGCCAGACCTTAATTTCAACACCAGTCTCCGAGCCGAGATTTTCTTAAAGGAAAATAAGGAGTCTTTGGCTGTGGAATGGGGATTCACCATATCTATACAACTGTCTCAAATATGTGAGTTGATTTTTATTTTTACGATCTAAGAACAAAGACAAGAAAAAAAAGTTGTATAGTATATTTGAACAAGGATCATTCCCCATGCAATTTTATATTGGCAACTAAAACTAGAAATTAACCCAAAAACAACCTCGGTTATCTTTTGCAATGAATCTCTGACCCCGATTAATACATCAACGATAGTGATCTATATGCAAAAGGCTTTTGCGAAGGATTTTCGCTTAATCCTGTGAAAGTCACTTGTGCTCAGATCTAAGGATTCAAATGTATCTCTCAATGCGGCACTCGTAAAATAATCAACAAGGACAGAATATTGGATTTCTCAATTTGACTCCAATTCCGCCCCAACAAAAGGACATGAATAGGATATACAATGAGAGTATATTTCTGCTCCAACAATCGGTTGGAATTAGTTTTTCGTGAGCTCAGTGCTTCATTGGAGTTTTCAGATGGCGAGGGGATGCAATTGGTCTGTTTTTCTGTTGTTGTTGTTTTTTTTTTTTTTTTAGTGATGCATTTGCAAAAGTAAATTCTTGGAAGGGGATCGTTGGGGGTTTGTTGGAGGTTGCAGGAGTCGTCTTTCAGATAAAGCTGCATTTTGCGATTTCATTTTCATTGTGACAGAATGAAAATTACTCGATAAAGGATAAAAGAGACATAGCCAAGCCAAAGCAATGCCAAGGAAAATATGCTGGATGATGGTAATGGAAAATGTATCTGTCAGACTGATTTTGTGGGATTTTGTTTCTGTGTTTTAGTACCAATGCTTTTTATATATAGAGCAGCACCACATCTTAAGGGGATAACAAGATGGTTGTGGGTTCTATCAATGAGTAATTCGGATGATTTATGCAAATGTCAGTAAAGGATATATGTATGTAGGTACCTCTATGCATATAGTAATAAATTTTTAATGTAAGAGTATAAAAACGACAGCAAACGGAATTTCTTTTTGTGATTGTTTTTTTTTCTATTTTTATTGCAATCCATTGGAATTATAAAATAGATTACAAATTGAAGTGTGAATTCTTGAGTCAACACTGTTGGTAAAGTGAATATGAGCTTTTAAATTTTATGTGCTCTAGTATATGACCAACAATTTTTTGGGCCTTTTTGTTTACTCTGCTAAATTTATTTAAACGATTTTTTCTTTATTCGCGTTAATTGAATTGCAGTAGGTTGTCGAGGAATTTCAAAAATTTGGAAAAGTTGGTGATTTGAATGGAATTTTACTAAGAAGTCTATTTTGAATCTCACAACAAAGGAATTCGAAAGCTAAGATTGCAGATGCAAGGGGAAACAAAATATGACTGAAATTAGGTATTTCAAAATATGCTTGGTGATGAAGACGAAATATTTACGTTTCAAAATAATACCTATTAACTTTTATATTTTATTTTTAAGTGTACACTTGTACATAGAATGTCAGTTTATTAGACTTGACCATTCTTTATTCCGTCAATTTCATTGAATTTTTGTGAACAACAACAACAACTTAAAGGCACTACCACCAATTGTTTTGTATGAATTAATTTTCTATTAATTTATTTATATTTTATTTTTTTGGCCGGAGTTATAGCTATTTCATGCTTGCCAGGCAATCATCAGACTCCTTAGTGGTGCTGAGCTTTAATCCAATTTTATTTGAAGAACACTCGTAGGATTCGAACCCACGCATATCAGATCTGCTCAGTCTTTGTAGTCATGTTCACTTACGCACTACACCACTTCAGACCACTGATGCTACGTGTCCAGATGTCGTACTTGTTCATCAAATGCATTTGGAGTCACAACTATTAACCTATTAACTTTTATTATTAAATAAACTACCTTGCATTACAAGAAAACATACAAAATTAAAAAAAGTTTTTTTAACCTGATAACAATAATTCTAAGTTAAAAATTTCGGAAAATTAAGAAATGAGAATGGGAAATTCGGTCCAAATATGCACCACGGTCCTTTTTTGGAAAATCCGATTTTTCTTGAAAACAGCTTCGACAATTTTAATGAAAAAAAATCCAAAACGTGGGAGTCACCGTTACCTTATTTACATATTTTTGATTTCCAGTTTTCTCGGAGTGTGACCAAAATGTTTGTACAATAGCACCTAGGATTTATAAAAAAATATTAAACTTTCTAAAAAAATTTTCTTTTTGAGATTTTGAAAAAAAAGTAAATTTTCAAAATTTTATACAAAACGTTTTTTTAGTAATCTTTTTAATACTTTGGAAAAAAATTGATTTTATTTCTGAAAATAATACCTCCCATATATGTACATAAATGTTAAGAAACCGTTGTCGAAAATTTAAAACTTCTCGAAAACGACATCGAAAATTTTGATATAATATTGTGAGTGTAAAAGTTTTGGTACATCCTATTACAAAAAATCAAAAGAAAAAAAAAATACTAAAATTTAAACCTTATTACAAGTAACAAAAGTTAAGGAAAAACAATTCTCAAAAATCTCAAATCTCTCAGAAACGGTTCCGAGGATTCTGATAAAATTTAGTGTGTATATTCATTAGTAATGCATATTATTGATCACTAAAAATTATTTAATTAAAACATTTTTAACGGTACCTCTTCCATACAAATGTTAAGAAAAACTTGTAATAAAATAATATCATCTAAATAAAAGTCAAAAGCCCTAACTGAACATTTCAAATTTTTACGTTAAGTTAAATTATTGTTTTACACTTATGGCTAATTTCATAAACAATTAACGGGCTTGAGAATTTTTAAATGAGGTTTTTGTATGGAATAAGCTTCATAAAAAAGTCGTTTTAAAAACGTGCAACGTGTGTTAAAGTGCATTAAATGCACTTTTAAACAATTTGCCTATAACTAAACCCCTCTTTCTCCTTTGTTCTTTATTTTTGCGTTTAATTATCTTTCTTACATCAATGTTACCTGAAAGAAAACTGTCAATAATACCTACTATGAGCTGATTTTTTGAGAACCCCAGGTCCCCAGACAGCGCTGGGCCCCGTGGCAATTGTCGGATTTTGACCTGATGTTAAGATGTAATATAACTTTCAACTTTTTAAAAACTTCAGAAAATTAAGACGTTGCGTGAAACAAACAAATTTAAAAAAAAGGTTCACTGTGGCGTATGTGGAATATTTTTTTGGAACATAAATTACTCAAGTTTTTTTTTGCATCGTATCATTTCCTTGGTAGCGAAAATCAAATTTGCAGAGTGTGTGCACATTTTTCCACGTTTAGTCTACGAGCACTATAAACCGTTAAATTAAAAAAAAACATACGAGCTTAAGCTTAAGTTGAATTGAATTGAATTCGTACTTAAAATGAGAAAAATAGACATAAGATGTTTTAACTTATGACCATAGATTTAATCAGTGCAAACTCTTGCTCAATGATTCTTATACATTAATACTTAGTATTCATTAAAAAAAGTTTTTCACAAAAGGAACAGATTAGATTCTGTAGTGGATGTTATTTCCATAGGGAATTACAGTTGTTAATTGTTGCGAACGCTTGACTTATCCACAAAACTGAATTAATTTTTTTTTGAGTAAATTCTTAAAGTATGTTGAATAAATATAATAAGTCTTCGGAAAAAAACACGCTTTTCACAGTGCATAGCTCAATCTACGCAAATGTGAAAAACCAAAGAACATAACAAAAAAAAAAAAAAACACATCTTCATAGGTAAGTATAGCAACCATCAACTTTGTCCCAGACGTTAAAATGCAACATTTATGTCGTAATTTTTTATGAAAAACTTTTGAAAATCCCATCGGTAGCAAAACTTACCTTTTAAGATTTTTCATTTCTCATCCCTTCAGGCACATACACACACACACAAAAAAAAAGGGAGTACATCTGCTTAATAAATAGAATCTGCAAGATGAAAAAGAAACAAATAAAAAAAAAAAACAGATTCGTCGACAAAATCACGCTAACTTTGCATAAAAATCTTTCAAGGTGATGGAGAAGTTCTAGCAACTGCGAGCATCACATTACCTTCAGCCCTTGCCTCAAGTTTTATTTGTTTTTTTTTTTTTTTTTTTTTTTGTTTTATTTTACTTACTACATTTTTTGCTTTTACGTGCAGCATAAATCGCTCATCTTACTTTGAATTTGGCTCCTTTGACACATTAAGGAAAATGAGCTTTACATGACAAACATTGTTTTTCCGATTTATCTCAGTTTGTGTCTCCCAAACCCCGCGCAGCTAATCCTTGTGCTATTTTGGGATGTTTGTATTCACTGCGGGGCTAAATTTAGTTAGGTGTAGTATTTTGAAATGCTATAGAGGAAGGAGAAGAGAAATGCTATGATTTAGGATTTTGTGTTGCCTTGTATTTGTATGCAAAGGGATAGAATTTCCTTTAGAAGAGAAAAGAAGAATTTCAGGTACTTTCAAACACACATATGTATACTTTATATGTATTTCGCGGGGGGGGGGGGTAATATATATGCTTATGGTTAGAATGTTATAAATGTTACATAGCATATAAGAAGAATCAACATTGCCCGATAGAGAAACATACGACATGTTTGATTTCTTTTTATGCAACCCTAACGATGTAAAGACATAAATTATGAATTTTGTTCGCAGCAGCACAAGAAGGGATGAACGACGAATTTCGAGACTGAAAGCATTTCCTTTTGAAAGTTCAATATCATAATTTATTAAATGGCTTAGTTCGTCTACAACCACATAAAAAAAAGAGTGAATAAGATGAATATATGAGGTTTTGACTTTTGGTGGTGTTTTCAGGTTGACTTGAATATCATTCTACGAAATAGGGCTTACATGTAACGAACTACCTATAGTATGCCAGAAATTCTTTCATCTTAATACTAATTAGCAAGTGCCAGATATACGAGTGATATAGGTGCTAGAAAGCTTCAAAGAGTGGCTCGCTTTCTGAACAACAAACAAAATTCAGTGCAGTATTCAGGCAAATTCGCATTCATTTCAAAGCAACAGTAAATGATTCGGATTCATCCAACTTGTGTAAGAAATGAATTATGTTTGTATTCATTTTTTTGTGAGTACGAGACTGATTAACTCTAGAGTGAATAATTCACAACAACAAATGAATGAACTCATCCAGCTTTTTCATAGGAATTATTACAGAGTTGTTTTTAATTATAAATTATTTTTTTTTGATATTTTTAAATAATAAGTTTTCAAAAAAAATTTAATTTTTGTTTCAAAATTAAAAAAATATTTCATTTTCTTTTTAAGGTTATTTATAATTTTTAGAACATTTTGCATACAAAAATGAATTAAAGTGAAGAAAATTATTTTAAACATTAACCATAATTTTGTGGATCTTATTTTGAAAAAAATTAAGACTTTCAAAATAAAATAAAATAAAATAAAATAAAATTAAATAAATTAAAATAAAATAAAATAAAATAAAATAAAATAAAATAAAATAAAATAAAATAAAATAAAATAAAATAAAATAAAATAAAATAAAATAAAATAAAATAAAATAAAATAAAATAAAATAAAATAAAAGAAGTTGTAGGACAAGTACCGTTATGTTTTTCCGTAAAAAAATAGATTTATGTTTAAAAAAATCAAGCCACCCTATAAGGCAATTGTAACGAGTTGTAAGAAAATAGTAACGTGTAAGGAGTGGAAAGCAGTAACTCCTAAGGAGCTACAAGCTAAGAAGTAGGTTTTAACTAGCAGCGACTAACGAGTAGCAACCATGAGTAGAAAGTAACGATTAGCTAGCAGCAAATAATGAAGAAGGGGGTAACACTTAACTTGAAGCGAGTAGCAGGGAACGGTTAGGGTATAGCACCAGTGTTACCGTAGCCAAATTTATTTATTCTTTCGAGTAAAAATAGAGTCCTTTTGAAAATTAAAGAGTCCATACAAAAAAAAATGGATGATACTTTAAAAAAAATCGTTTATTAATTTTCCTTTCATTCGATGAAAATTTATTTACATATTTGGTAGGTATTTGTTTTTGTTTTTTTTAATTCGAAAAAAGTTGTTAAAAAACAAGGATTTTATAAAAATAACATTCCGGATTTGAGACAAAAATATATGTACCTCCGAGTCCCGCCGGAAAAAAAGAATCTCCTAGGATTGTAATTGTTTTCCAGTGATAACTCTGTGTAGCACGTAATAAGTAAAGACTTGCACGTTTTATGCCAGTTGCATGTTGTACTTTGACTTTAAAAAATTGCCTAGGATATTTTATCTTTAATTGTAAATGTTTGTTATTAATAAACTCGGAAAAAATTGATAATAAATATTTTTAATTTTTTTCCAATAAATTATTGAAATTTTTCCGGTGCTCTCAATCCTTTTTTTGCAGTTTTCTAGCGTGATTCGAAAAATCTTGATGCATTTTCCCAGTTACTCTTTTGAATTGTATCTCTTTACCTTGGAAAATATTAATTAGCAGAGAAAAGATTGTGAAAACAGTAACATCAATTGACTTTATCAATTTATCAATTATCAATTGATTGATAACTTTTTTTTTACTGTCCACCTTGTTCGGATCATTTATTGTAATGCGTTAAACAACACTGACTGTGGTTCAGGATTTTTATTCAAAGATTTCAGTGGATTGACAGTGCTTCAACGCTGGTTCAAGCATGACATTGGTTTTTATCACACACTAGAACCTTAAACCAGAGTTAAACATCAGTGTCCATAATACAGCTGTTTGGGTTTTCCTTCATTGAACATTTTATTTGTTAATTTTGACGCATTTTTGAAGCGTATTTGATAATTATTTTGATCTAGTCACATTCTTAAGCATCAAAATATTTATTGATTTAGCATTTCAAGCGCTTCAAAATTATATTGAAAAAATCCAATGATGAAAAAACCGATAACTATAAATTCGACTCTCAACCTGAGGAACTCGAGGGATAAAAAGTGCTGAACCACGGTTTAATAGTGACAAAACCAATAACTACTACTTAAGAATTTACCAAAAAATTAACTAACCATTAGTTGCTATTGTATTTATAAAATTAAAAAGTTTATAAGAACAATGTCCTTTTAATAAAGCTCTTTGTTTTGTGCATATGCTAATATTTGCTCTCAGTAATTCACCTAAAATTTTAAAATTTTGTTCACGTTTACCTTTCAGCCACATCACGAACTATATGCAGATGTACGTTTATTGACTGATGGCATGGAGTGTCCTAAGGTAGCAGAATAAATGAATATACCCAAAGAAAAGGTATTCAGCGGCGCGGCGCTGCAAGGCAACGGATATGCGGCTAAATACCAAAGAAATTTCCATTAACTTCAGTGGAATTCTTTTCAACATTCATGAGATGAGCAGTACTGCCTTTTCACCCACGAGCCACGACCTTTTGTTAAGATGTATATACGCGCTTCAGCCATCATACTCTTTACCATCGCACCCCAACGCCACCTCGTGTCGAAAACCACAACGAAAAGAACGGAATACCAGAAGAATCAACGACCAAAGAATTGCAATAGCTTACTTATATTATAAGAAATAAAAAAGAAAACTTAAAAAAAAAAATAACCAAGACAAAAGAAAGAAGAGGTGATGTCAAGGATCCTAAGCCATAACAAATTAAAACAACTTTACAAGCCTGATAGACATGGAAGAGGTGATGGCAAAAAAAAAACGAGCATGTTAGAACTACTAGAGATGGACCCCGACAGCAAAAAAAAAAAAAAAAAAAAAAACAAGTCTGGTTAACATACCACCGCCATTACCATCACCATCTTCATCTCCATTTCCATATCTCTATATAACATCAGTGATGGTTGCTGCATGAACTGCAGCATAGTTTTAATATGCGTGAAACTTTTGAATGAAGAAAAATGAAGTTGTCCTCCAAAGAATATGAAAAATGCACAACGATTTTTTCTTTTTTAGCTTTTCGCCAACCATCAAGAGCAAGAATGTGCCATCAAGCTCTTGTCCCCTTATCGCAGGTCTTAGGTTGAGAGCGTCATTTATTAATATTTCGCACCAATGCCGTAATGCCG
Organism: Syrphus vitripennis; assembly: GCA_958431115.1. Lineage (NCBI taxonomy): Eukaryota > Metazoa > Arthropoda > Insecta > Diptera > Syrphidae > Syrphus > Syrphus vitripennis. The sequence continues at coordinate 84,570,617 of OY288109.1, forward strand.
ACATCGTCGTCGACAATGGCGACAAGGACGACAAGCATCACTGGTTCATTGCAACCAAATCGCTCTAAAGAGGACAACGCAACGTTTTCCCGATCCTGCATGCAGTGCTGTCGGGGCAAATCCATTGGGAATACAAGAAAAAAAAAAAAAAAAAAAAAAAACATTTTAAGATTATTTTGGAAATGCAGTGAACTTTGTTTTACTTAAGATGACGCTCAGAGTACAAATTTGGCTTTGGTACATTAACCAAAAATTGTCTGAAGATAGTTTCATTATGAACGTGCTTCCTTCAGATAATGTACATTAGCTTTTTGACCATATTATCGTTGAATCTTCTCCTCTACTAGAACAACTTGCAAACACTTTTTTTTTTGGACAGAATCAAAAATCTTCAGCAAGAACTAGGTGATTAAAATAAATTCAATATGGCTTGAATGAGCTGGGAAATTGATTTCTCAGCAATGGTCTTGATGGAAGCTTTCAGCTTCGGGTTTCCAAATGGATATACCTTCTTATTGAGGTCTAAGATTATTCTTTGCTAACAAAGGAGCCAAGGAGTGAAGATCCTACATCCTTGCAACGAGCACCTGAGGTATGGGTAAATGCTATGTAGGGAAATGGATACCGCATTAGGCCGAAAAAGTTCGAATACCTATGGTGCCGATTTTCGGATCCCTTGTGGGAAAAGCTTAAATACCTTTTATCTGTGATCAATAGAGAAGGGTTCTGTGATGATGACATCAAATATCGAGTAAGCGTAGGATGGTTGAAGTGGCGGGAGAACCTTGTTATCTTCTGTGATCGAAAAATGCCGCCTAAGCTTTAAACGAAAGATGTTCCTGAAGCGTTAGTTAGTTTACAATGTTTGACAATGTACAAGAAAGGCAGGTGCAAAAACTCCCGGATGAAACAAATGGAACGACAGGTGCATTTAGTTGGCTTCTGACATGGAACAATCCAAAACCGGGAGGCCTGGTGACGTTTTTTGAGGTTAACCTGGCAAACTGCACAAGTGGAGCCTTAGGTTGAAACAGTAAGGGAGATGTGGTCCCGATAAAACAAGGAACCCAAAAAAAGTATCCAGAAAATTCTAAGAAAAGAGAAGAAGACCAGTACCGAAAAGGAGAGCAAGCATGAAAAGAAGTATATGATAACAATGCCCCCTGAAGTTATTCAAAGAGCGATTTTCTAAGCGAACTTCTATTCTCCTTGTCCTCCTCTAAAGGTCTTCTCAGAGTGGGAAGTTAATTAATTCAAGTATTTTTCTCTTTTACCCCAAAGAAAATCAAACCAATGATGACATCTCACGAATGACATCCTCAAAAAAAAATTTATTCCTTTAGCTTTGGTTAGGCAGAAATTTCGACGAGAAATTTTCATTCTTAGACAAATCCTTATATTGTCAATCCCGTTTTACGGCACCGAGTGTTGGATGATCAGTTAAAAAGAGAAGAAAGAATTTTTGGAGTGATGGATATTTGGAATGAAATCACTAAAACTTCCTGTTGTCAAAGAACTGAACATAGCGTCTCAGTAAGAAAAGCTCTTTACAATTCGTCAGCTCCTTAATTTTTTTTCTTCTCGTTCTCAAAAACGTTATCATCCGAGTCCAATTAATAGGTTTGTTCGTTAAACTTTACCCAGGGTTGACCCAGGTTTTCTTGACAACCCCAAGAGTTGTCAAAAAAAACTTGGGTTTTTCAATTCTCAAAAAAACACTTAGGGGTTGTCAATTGTTTCTTTTACATTCAAACCAGAAATTTGTACTCTGTGCTGTAATAGTTTAAATTGAAATTTGTACGGATTCACCCGTTGCACAGTCGACAAGATCAAATGTTTTCATTTCTACTTCTATTATTGTTGTATTAAATTTATTTTTTCGATTTATTTGTACTTAAATAATAAACAATACCTGCAACACGTAAATCCACAGCAAAACAAATGCTTCAAACTCGTGTCACTTTGACAATTTATTTTTTACCTCAACTCGCCACAGCAAAAAACCAAGTTCTACTTCAGGGCGAGTTCAGGGCGACCCCAGGTCTGAAAAAACACAGAATTTCAATGTCAGGTGACCCCAGGGTGACTTCAGGGTTTAACGAACAAACCTAATGTCAGCCATATTTATACTCGGAACTGTCTTTTAAACGTCACTATGTCATATTTGATTAAAATCGTGAGTTGGATATTTGCAAGATTTGCATTCTTCGAATCTCTTAAACCTTTTGATAGAAAATTACAAATGTTCTCTTAAATTAATAACATGTCAGAGAACTAAGTCCATCCATATCTAATTATAATCTTATGCAAACGACAACACTGCTCCGCCATAACACATAACCCAATCTGTATGGCACATCCGCATCCCGGTTCCTAATGCTTTTCCGGTGTTTTTCTTTTCCCATCAACTAGCTCTTCTTCTTTCTCGAAATAATGAAGTTTGAAGATTCGATAGCAAAACTTATCCACACCACACCAATGTTCTGTGGCAACGGAGATTCCCTCCGACCGACCGACGCGACGCGACGCCTCAACTTCCACTAGACTGATGGGAACATTTCTAACACAGCTAACACTGCATCCTGATGGCTGTGTTGGCTGGTAATGTAATGAGATGCAATGCTGTTCGCGTGGTTGACTCCTTTTTTGCACGTCCTTTTTTCCCATTTTTATCCAATTACAGTTTGATGGATATGCTATGACTTATTGCAGAGCAGAGACCTTACATATAGTGAGGCACAAGGGCAGGGGGCATCAAGGAGCGACAGTGCTAAACTGAGTTCTTCTCTCCTCTGTGATATGCCTGTGTGAAAATCGTGGGTGATAGATACTTTTTCCTGTTTAATAATAGAAAATGCTGAGAAGGTACTTTCTGGTGACAGGTGAAGAGAGTAGTCCTTATTGCCAAAGCAGGCATTCAGCATCATACAACATTCATCTTAACGTGCACATTATCAGAAATTATATATGTACGGTAGACTGGGCTTGGATTAAGGGGGTGCCAAAGTTTATTAAAAATATTTTGATGGATTTTGTGGTCACGTAGGAAGTGAATTAGATGAGGAACGCGTCTAGCAAACGTAAAAGCCCTGTTAGCTACCAATGCTCTGCTGTTGCTGGTGGTGCTTGGCAATGAGCAGATGTTGCCGAGGGTTGACGGGGTGCTACCGGAATGGCATGGTATGGATGTGGATGGATGATTGAGTGGAATATGTGGAGAGTTGGTTATACTTTTGCTATATTTTTTCACTGAACCAACCAAACGAACGAACGAACGGACGTCGGATGTGGATTAGATCTAACGATAGGAGAACGTGTTTTCGTAGACATTGCAAATACCTGAGGCAGGCACGTGCGATATAGCTACAGCTACTATACATACCTACATATGTACGGCAGTGTTGATTCCATATTGAGTTTAGAGAGGGTAATGGGCGGGCGGGGGAGATATGTGCCATAGGCGGATGGAAATTATGCTAACACAGCTGTCACTATTTCTACAGTTTGTGGTATACCTAATTTGTACTTTGAACCATAAATGGCATAATTAATATGGGTTAACAAGTTTATTCTGTGTATGAATTGAAGAATGCTTAAGTACGTTACATCTTTGTATAATATGTAGATTCGTTGGTACTTAGTGGATCGAGTGGAATTAATTGAAATAAATATTTTTTTTTTTCTTTTTCTGAAATATTGATAATGGAAAAAATCTGAACAAAATCACGTCTTTTAACATTGGAATTGTTTATGGTACCGTTTTGTTCAAATTTGGGGCAGTTGTGACAGTGACAAATAAGAAAACGAATGAGTCAAATTTCAGGGGAAAGTGATAACATTTGAATTTTTCGGTGGTAGAAAATACCCAGAGAATTAGAAGAGAAATAAAAAAAAAAGGATTTAAATAAGAATTGCCTGCCAGCAGTATGGCAACCTTCATCATTATCATCGGCTTGACAACGGGGGCCCGGTCCTGGCCTCCTTCAACAAGTCTCTCCACCTATACCGGTTTCGAGCTGACGCCATCCAGTTGCCAAGCCTTGGGGTGCCGTCCTGGTCTACGCCATCTCTCCAGCGCAAGCATGGTCTACCACGCTGCCCGTCTACTATAGAATGTAACACAAAGGACTTTCCGAGCCGGTTCCTCATCACTCATGCTAGCTAGGTGCCCTGCCCACGGGAGTCTACCGAGCTTAATTTTTGTCACTATGTCTGCTTCAAGGTAGATTGCGTACAATTCATGATTATACCGTCTCCGGAATCGTCCTTCCTCACATATGGGGCCAACAATTCTCCTTAAGACTTTTCTCTCGAACGCGGCTAAGAGGTCGGAGTGTCTTTTGCTAAGCACCCAAGTCTCGGATCCATACGTGAGTACTGGCAGGACCATGGTCCTGTACAGCAGCAGTTTTGAAGTTATGGAGAGATTTCTGGATTTGAAGAGCTTTGACAGACTATAGTAGGCTCTGTTGGAATTGAGCAGCCGCCCGCGTATTTCTTCTTCTAAATTATTATGGGCTGCTACTATTGACCCAAGGTATTTGAAGTATTGCACCACTTCAAATTCGTGCTCAGCTACCTTGATTGTTTGCAATAAGTATGAAAGCAAAAAAGGTTTTCAACATCCCGGGGGTAAAATAACTATGAAATCTGTTGTTAGGGTACATACATATTTGTGTGCGGTTGAGGGAGGTATAACAGCCATTAGATAGCCTATCTGTTTCGAAAGCAATCGGTTAACAGCGACGTTCTATTGTAAATCATATCATATTTTACCCCCCTAAAAAACTTTCTCTAAAATTTAGCTAAGCCACAAACAACTTAAAACGCATATGTGGTAAAAATGCGGATGCATTTTATGAAGATATTTCTGAATACTTATAAACATTTCAGGGTGCTTCATTTTTATAGGTTAGACTTTACTTCCAATAATCACCATACATTTTCTGACAGGGAAAAAATTCTCAGGTATTTTAGACTTAAACCACTCATGTCAAATCAAAGAATATTTTAAATAGGTTTGAGTATGAACAATTTTTTCAAATATCTACTAAAAATTTGAACACATATTTATAATTCACAGAATTTTTTTCGCTGCCAAGAAATTTATATTAAATTTAGTCCGACTACAATTCGGGTGATTGTTGGCAGTAGAGGGAACCAGCTGTTAGCATAGCCTAAAGATGTGTACATCTCTTGAGGCTCTGACAAGGGATGTAAACATTTTTCGTTAAGAAAGAATCCGCGTTTCTGCCACCTACCCAACGTGATAACGTGTCTCAGTTTTAAGGGTGTCTGGATGGCCATGACGATGGATATAGTGCTTTTATTGCTGATTTTAGACGTTTCGGATCAAGTCCCAATCCAGTTAATATTTTTTTTCTATATTTCATTTACCTACAAAGATTATTGGAAACAAGGTCTAACCTACAAATTGAATAACCTTAAAATGTTTATGAATATGGAGAAACATCTTCATAAAATGCATGGCGGTGCATATAGTGCTTTTATGGTAAACTATTGACGTTTCGGTTCAAGTTCCACTTCAGAGAAAGAAAAATTCTGTGTACATTATTAAAATAACTTTAATTGACTTCAAAAACGATGTGTAGGTACATGTTAATAAAGCGGATTAAGAATGCAAAATTGTTGAAATTAAATTAGAACTTCCGCAGATGATGTTCAATTTTCTGAAATTGTCCTCAAGGTTCATTCAGTATGCATTTTCTTCATATTGCAAGCAAATTTTCTGCTGGAAACAAAAGGATAAAGTCTCTTGTAAGTGTTCAAAAACCAGTTGTCCTTCATTTTCTTAAAACTCTCTATAGGTAGTTCAGAAAGACAATCGTTTTATATGAAAAAAATTTAACTGTCATTTTTTATTTTAATGATGATTAATTAATAATTCTTGAATTTAAAATTGTTTTCACAAACTAGAGACACCTCAAGGCGCACTTATTATTTTGTTTCGAAATGTACCACCAACTGCAGTGATCTTCAATGGATTTGCGTAACAGAAGTTTCCCTGGAAAGCAAAATTTAAATCGGATTTAAAAAATGTGTTTGACTTCCATTGGCATTTTCGGTAGGTGACTTAAAATAAAATTGTTCTGTAAATAAGAAAAATTTGTTTTGAATTTGATTTTGAAGTTTAAATCAGAAGCGTTTACATGTTTGGAACTGTGGGGTGAAAAACTGAAAAGCTATAACTTCGAAGTGTAGATTACAGTCTCAATTCCACAGTCAAATTAATTGAGCCCAAAGTGAAACAAATATGTTAACTATTCGGTTACTATTGACTTTACCCTAGGTACAAGTATTTTTATTTAATTATACAGGGTGAGTCATGAGCAATGCGACAAAATGCTAGGGCGTGTAGGTTGCGTTGAGACAAGAAAAAAATCGTATGGGAGGGGGGGTCTATTCCCCTCCGTTTAGCCGGGAGGGGCAATTTTCGAAAAAACTGACTTAAAATGGGAAAAAAAGTATTTAAAATCAACGGCTTCATTCACAATGCTGTGCGATACGTTTTTGAAAAGCCAATAACTTTTTCTTTCATTCTGTATTTAAATAAATCTATTCTAAGAAATAGTTTTTGAAATATTAATTTTCAAAGTCAAAATTTTGAAAAAAAATTTCCAATTTATTTTTTTCAAAATTTTACGTAATTAAGTGCTAATTTTAATTTCAAAATTCAATGCTGTTATTAATTTTAAGTCTAAATAAGAAAACCGGATGCAAAAATTTTATGTCGTTCTCAAGAAATTAAAAAAAAACCAAAACCACCTTTTTCTAAGAAAAACATTTATTTTTATTGTAACGAAGCAATTTATTTATTTATTTAGCATTAATCTTAGTTTTTTTACTTTTTTTTTAATTGGAGTTTTATGAGAACGTAATAAAATTAAATAGTATTGGAATAACCCTGGATTAATATTATTTTCATTGATAACTTCTGAAAACTGACCTGTCAATATTTTTGCCTTGGCCTGCCCGCAGCCCATGGGTTCTACCTGTTATGGGGACAATAGGGACAATAAAACCGCATTTTTTTTAATGAAAAAAAAAAAGAAATTGCAACGCAAGATAAATAAAAGGCATTGCAGTTTTGCTTAGTAATTATTTCCAATTTGAATATTAACTCATTAACACGTAACGATGTCAAGCTCATACACCCGAGAAGAATTAACGGACATGCATTTCTGCTACGGTTTAGCTAATGGTCGAAGTCGTGAAGCCGAAAGACTGTACGCTGAAAGATATCCCGATGGGAGGTGTCCCCATCATAGCACCAAGAATCCACCGACGACGTCTAAGAGATCATGGAGTGCTGGAGCATCGAAGAAGCGAAAGGCCAGTTTCTGATGAGTCAAGAACCTTAGATGAAAGAATTCTGGATTTAGTCCGAAATAATCCCTCCGTCAGTACAAGAAGGATATCCACTATGCTTGGAGTGTCCCAATCTAGAGCATGTTGAGTACTTCGGGCGGAAAATGTACACCCGTACCACTTTACGCCTGTTCAGGAACTCACCTCAAACGACAAGTTATTGAGAACCGAATTTTGTAGAACATTACTACTTAGAAATGAAACCGAACAAAACTATTTTAGAAGAATATTCTGGACGGATGAAGCACAGTTTACTAGGGATGGGGTTACTAACTTCCACAATTTACATTATTGAAGGAGCGCCAATCCACACAAAAAAAAACAAAACAAATCACAACACCGCTTTAGTTATAATGTTTGGCTTGGTATTGTTGGACACACTGTGATCGGGCCCCGGTTTTTGAATTCCATTATTAATGGAGAATCATACCTGCAATTCCTACGAGACCTTTTATCCGATTTATTAGACAGCGTTCCATTGGTTATAGCAGATACTTTAATCTACCAACAAGATGGTGCTCCAGCACACTACAGCTTACAGGTGAGAAACTGGCTGGGTGATCATTTTAGTGACCGTTGGATCGGAAGAAGGGGCCCCACGGAATGGCCGCCTAGGTCACCAGATTTAACTCCCCTAGATTTCTATGCATGGGGATTTATGAAGAATTATGTTTACGAAGTGGAAATAGTATCATTGGAACAACTGAAGGAACGAATTGAAGTCGCTGGAGTCAAATTGCAGGAAAATTTGTCAAGCATAAACTTATGTGAAGCCATTACAAGGAGATATAATCTATGCCTCTAAACAATGGAGATCATATCGAGAATTTTTATAAGTACTTCCAATAAAAAACATAGTAAAAATAAAAGGAATAAAAAAAACTAAAAAAACTAAGATTAATGCTTCTTAAATTGCTTCGTTACAATAAAAATAAATGTTTTTCTTAGAAAAAGGTGGTTTTGGTTT
>OY288109.1:85179172-85336103 GCA_958431115.1 Syrphus vitripennis
GATTCTTTATTTCATGGCACGGACCAAAATTGTCGGTGCCGTTTTCGAGAAATTTGAAATTTTTGAAAACGGTTTTTTTTTATATTTGTATGAGAGGTACCGTTATTTTAAGAACAAACATTTAATTTTTGTTCAAAATATTTGAAAACATATTTAAAATATTTACTTTTCAAAAATTATGATATTTTTTTTAAACTGAAGAAAAAGCTCTGAAAATTTGAGTACTTTTTATAACTTTTTTATCGAAAAATTGTGTTCAGCGATGAGGCTCATTTTTGGTTGAATGGGTACGTAAATAAGCAAAATTGCAGCATTTGGAGTGAAGATCAGCCAGAAGCATTGCAACAGCTACCAATGCATCCCGAAAAAGCCACTGTTTGGTGCGGTTTATGGGCCGGCGGCATTATTGGGCCATATTTCTTCAAAGATGATGCGAATCGCAGCGTTACTGTCAATGGTGAACGCTACCGAGCGATGATAACAAACTTTTTTTTTGCCCGAAATGGAAGTTCTTGACTTGCATGATATGTGGTTTCAACAAGACGGTGCCACATGCCACACAGCACGCGAAACAATGGCGCAATTGCGAGGCGAGTTCGGTGAACAGTTAATTTCACGTTTCGGGCCGGTCAATTGGCCGCCTAGATCGTGCGATTTGACACCATTAGACTATTTTTTGTGGGGGTATGTCAAGGCTAATGTCTATAGGGACAAGCCCGCTTCGATTGACGCACTGGAAGCCAACATCCATGCATTCATTCGTGAGATACCGGCCGATACCTATGTGTGAAAGAGTATGCCGAAATTGGACTCAGCGGATGGGCTACCTGAGACGCAGCCGCGGTCAACATTTGCATGAAATTATCTTTAAACATTAAGTTGCAAGGTTTAAACTATCGATTCAAATAAATATTTCATTCATTTTTTCGAATTTTTTGTGTTTTTTTTTTTTTTAAAGTTCTAAACCTCTTAAAAAATCACCCGTTAGATTTTAGTTGTGTAAAAATTTTGATTACAGTTAGACGGACCATATTGAATTTATTTAAAATATAAAGATTATCTAAAAAGTAAAGTACACCCTAATTTTTAGATTTTTATTTTTCATTAGGTAAGTGATTTATTTCAAAAAAAAAATCATCGGAACCGTTTTCGATAAAAATCTGATTTTCAAAAAAGGAAAATAAAAGGAGACAGATACAAACAGAATTGCGACAGCCACTTTTTCAAAGTCTCAAAATGAATTCTATCGACTCAGTTTAAAAATTTTAAATAAGCAATGAAATTTTAATCCAATATCACTTTCGGGAAGACATAGTGACATAAGACATAATGTCTTTGGTCTTTTATCAAAAGGTGACATTTACATGCTCAATTCCAACAGAGCCTACTGTAGTCTGCCAAAGCTCCTCAAATCCAGAAATCTCACCATAACTTCAAAAATGCTCCTGTACATGGACCTGCCATTACTCACGTATCCGAGACTTGTGTGCTTAGCAAAAGATACTCCGGCCTCTTAGCTGCGTTCGAGAGAAAAGTCTTAAGGAGAATTGTTGGCCCTATATGTGGGGAAGGACGATTTCGGAGACGGTACAATCATGAATTGTACGCAATCTACCTTGAAGCAGACATAGTGACAAAAATTAAGCTCGGTAGACTCCGGTAGGCAGCGCACCTAACTCGCATGAGCGAAGAGGAACCGGCTCGGAAAGTCCTTTGTGGTACATTCTATGGTAGACGGTAGCGTGGTAGACCATGCTTGCGACGGAGAGATGGCGTAGACCAGGACGCCCAAAGCCTTGGGGGCGCAACTGGATGGTGTCGGTGCCGATGATGATGATGATGACATTTACATGTACATAGTTCCATTGAATATAAACTCAATTTGAAAACCTACATACGTATTCAATAGCAATTCATAAGTGAAACTTTAAAAGTTTATCTGCTAAAAAAAAAAATTATTTTTATAAAATTAATTTGAACAAAAGGGCTTGAACTCTATTATTATCTAAAATGGCACCTCATTAAAAAAAAGGAAAAACATTTCCAAATAATTTTTTTCTTTGAACTTGAAAGAAAAAAAAAATAAAATAAAAAATTGAAAAAAGGTTAAGTTTGAATATATCTAATATGTATAGATACAAGCCAGTTTTTCAATTGACTTGCCTTCTTTTTTTTCAGGTTATTAGGTGCTGTCATAAAAACGACTTCAATGCACATGAATGCTTCGATGCCTTTTTGTTTATTATTTTTTTTTCCCCTTTAAGATTATGTATGTATAGGTTACCTACCTTAGATACATAATGTATATAGAGATACAAGAAAAAATATTTTCAGCAGATTGACTTGTAAGAGAGTTTATTTTAAAAAAAAATGTATAAAAAGACAAAGTTTTCACTGATCACTGATTATATTTTAAAAATACTAAAAACTAAATATACGACAAAACCTATAAATTTTAAATGTCAGAACTAGTATGCCATCGAAAACAGCTTTATAATCATTCATATAATTTCGAAGAAATATCAAATTTTGCATAACAAAAGTTTTATTAAGTTAAAACACATACAAAGCAAATGCGTGTTTATATTTTCTTTTTTTAAATGAATCCAGACGTAATGTCGTCAAACGCTATAGCAAGAGTTTGTTTTTTTAATGAGTCAATTCAGGTTCTTAAACTTAATAATTATAAAATCTATGCTATTGATCTTACTTCCAGTCATATACAACATTATATACATAGTATGTACATAGTTGCTATCTACAATATGAAGATTAAATTTGTTTTTTATTTATGTTTGTCAAACTGTCGTATCACATCATAATGTATTTTGTATTTCACCATATCAAAGTTTTGACTATTTAAGACCTTGACTTTTTAATAACTTTAACAATAAATAAGGGGCTTGTTTTTTTCTGTGCATATATACATATATAAAGAGTAGGTACACTTTGAAGTTTATTTTTGTAAATTTTAATGAAAAACGGCAGACACATTAAAATAAATTAGTCAAAACTTGTGTGACTAATGAGATTTTTTTTTACACATAAATTTATCAATGAAAAAAAATTTTGTTAAAAATATTTATTTGATGATGCAGTGTTATAATTTTTTTTTTGGTTCTTAATTTTTATTTTAGGTGAGATATTTTTTTCTAAAAGAAATATTTTGAATATTTTCAAATTTGTGTATCTTCAAATAACTACCTAACGACTAATAATAGATCTTGACTTTATCTGCTTACAAAAACAAAACCAAAAACAATAAATTACCTCAACTGTACCTACTTATTTACATATTTTTTTTTTTTTTTGTTTAACAAAAAGCATATAATCAAGCACACCTTTTTCAAAATCCATACCTATACTTATCTCATTTTAGTCAATTTTCATATTTAACAATAAACATGAATTCATTTAAATTTTTATAAATAAATTATCTACCTCAAAATAAAATTATAAATATGTATGTATGGTATGTATTAACAAAAGAAAAAAGAAAAAAAAAAACATGTCGGCCAAGAACTTCCCACGCTTAGGTCATTAACATAATACGAACCAAAAGAAGAGACGAAGAAGTAGAAGTTGAAAAAAAAAGGAAGGGATATTTTATAGTAACCACGGGGTAACAAGCCAACAAAACAACTGCAACCGTCATCGTCATCAAAATAAAATAAAAAAAAAAAACAATAATTTAAATAGTAAATGTTGACACACAAAAAAAAAAAAAAAACTTGTCAGATTGGTGGATGTTTGGCTTAGTAAGCTTTTTGTTTAGACTTCAGCAGTGAGACGAAGACCATGAACTTTTAACTTGACTGATGTTTTAGTTTGGTTTAATTTTTTCTTCTTTTCGTTTCTACTTTATGTCTATCTTTTCCTTTTAGTTGATTATCATATTTGTTTAAGTGTTGGAAATTATCTTAGGTATGCACAAAAAAAAAAAGAAAACAATAAAAAAAAGATACTTAATATGAACATAATGTTAATTCCATGTTAATCTTCAATCAGCCGGTACAAAAATTTAGATTTATCATTCACATTTATATTAGGGTGACCATACTTAAGAAAAAAGATGAATATTTTTGTTATAAAATTATTGAGCATTTTCGATCAAACGGAAAAAAATGAATATTTTTGAAATTTTCCTTTTTAAAAATATTTCCTTGAAAAAAAAATAAAAATTGGAAGTAAGGCCCAAATAGTTCGAATTTTCGGACGATATTTCTAAATTAATTTAATTTTTTTTCTCGGGCTTCGTATTTTTGTTATCTTTTTGGGCGATTTTTTCAAAATCTTTTTTTTTTAATAAAAATCAACAATTTTGCTGAAACAACTTCGAATTTAATGAGATTTTTTTTATTCAAAACCATTTTGTCAATTTTAGTAGGAATCAAATATTATTTATAATACTTTTGAAAGTTATTATTTAAACTTTTAAATTAAATTTTTAAAAAAATATAAAAATAGAGAAATTGCAATTCATTGCAAATACCAACGAGTTTCTGTTTTTTTATTTCAAATTGAAAATTTATAGAATATGGTCACCGCGTGTGAATGACCATGTGCTTAATTTTGCCAAGTGTATCAATGAACACAAAAAAAAAATAGGGAAGTAGCTATTTTCTGTTCCTACTATAAAGTAAGTAAGTAAGTAAGTAAAGTCGAAATTGAATTAGTGAGGTAAGACTTCAGAGTTTGGTAATGGATTTTTTTTTATCTAAATCACTTCTTTTCCAATTTGTCTATTTTTTGTAAATTATTTCATCAGAATATTTAAAATAATTAAACGTTTATTTATGTGATTTAAAAACATCCTTACTACTTAAGGTAAAACTTTTACAAATTTCTCAAAATCAATCAACCAAAAAAAAAATTAGCTAAAACATTATGAAACGTAAAAATAACTTCATATCTCGGGAAAGTTAGTTAGGTTGAAGTTCAAATTCGGTATTGTTTCCAGATTTTTTTTTTTAAATTCTGTTTTTCAAAAACAAAATTGTGAAAAATTCTGCATAGAAATTTAATTTTACATTTTAAAATTTAATTTTCAATGTTCTGATTTCTGAGTTATGTAAGTAAGGGTTTTTCAACAGGGACACTACAAAAATAGAGCGGCAGGGACAGCAAACGACGTCATATTTCTTGCCGATCTTTTGACATTTCTCTTCAGTATAAGGTTTGACATTTCATGATGGGAATACGAGCCAACAACGAGTCGAAATTCGGAGTCAGTGGCCTCAATTTTAAGAGCGCTACGTCCAATTTATGTTCGTCATAATCGTCCTAGCAGATCAACAATTGAGCGTCTAGTGGACAAATTTAAATGCACAGGCACAGCACAAAATGATCCCGTGCCAGTGAGGCAAATTTTGTGAAAAGATCTTGGCCTACATTCTTACAAGATTAAATTGAAGCCAGAACTGAAGCCGCTTAACCATCAGAACCGTGGTATGTTCGTGAATTGGGCTGAGCAACAACTTGAAAAAGATTCGGATTTTCATCGAAAAATCATCTTCAGCGATAAGGCTCATTTCTGGCTTAATGGCTTCGTCAATAATCAAAATATGCGGTATTGGCCAGGCAGCAATCCACCCATACTTCATGAGTCATCATTCCGAAATAATTACGGTTTGGTGTGGTTTATGGTCCGGCGGCGGCGTCATTGGTCCGTACTTCTTCCGCGATGATCAAGACCGGCACGTTACTGTGAATGGGGATCGCTACCGTTCCATGATAACCGAATATTTTTGGCCCCAATTGGATGATATGGACTTGGTCGACATGTGGTTGCAACAGGACGGCGGCGCCACTAGCCACACAGCGAATGTCACAATCAATTTATTGAAAACCAAGTTTGGAGAACGTTTTATTTCACGAAATAATCCAGTCGCTTGGCCGCCTCAGCTTGTGCGATTTGACGCCGCCGTTAGACTATTTCCTGTGGGGCTACGTCAAGTCAATGGTCTATGCCAACAAGCCAGCGACAATTGATGAACTTCGTACGAATATCGAACGTCCGATTTATGCTTGAAAACCGTCGAAAATTAGGTTTAGCGTCTGGGCTTCTGCAAGAGTGCCCGTGGTGCAAAAGAAATCGAGTTCCATACATAATGGCATCAAACGTAGTTTCACTGGAATAAAGAATTTCATTGATTTCCAAAACTGTTTTTGTTTTATTTAAAAAAAAAATTATTTTTGCCAGAATCTTGAAAAAAAAACGAAATTCTTGATTTTAATTGATTAAACTGAATATTAAAAGTAGACTACCCGAATTTTGAAATATAGAATATCGGGCAAACAAAACTTTGAGTCTACAAAAATTTGATGATGAAAAAATTCGACGAAATAGCATTTTGAAATGCAGAATTCCGGAACCACTTCCAAAAGAGTTTATTCATGGTCCGAGGTTTACATAACCTCCTCCTCTTCCATGCCTAAGCTCTCACCCTCATTCTACATCATGAACTATAGCATAATTAAATTTCTACGAAATTCGCAAAAATCATAAACGCAATTCGTTGAATTTGCTGTGACGGATTCATTACGAAATTTCCAAAAAATAAAAAAAAAACTAACAACTCATTTCGCGTGACACTTTTATTATTTCGTTTAATGCTTTTCCCTGGGATGTTAATTCTATTTGTGGAGCTATAAAAAGAAACTTTTTTTTTTCATATACATCTTACATAACACTTAAGATAGAAGCTTTTTCAACTCAAATTCCTATAATATACCAAGTAAATCTCTCAATCTCTGATGAAGAAATTAATTCCCTTAAGGTGATTAATGTCAAGATTCTTGACTAATTAGTCAAGTTAAATAAAATCATGTTATTAATATTATACTTAACGATGCCTGTAAGCATTTTCTTCTTCTGCAAGGTACAAAGAAAAAAAAGAAGACTAAAAACAATAAGTCATTTGATGCTGAAAAAGTTATCCAGCATTATTTTGTTGAGGCATTTGCTTACCTGAAAATAAACAAAAAACAAAAAAAAGAACATTAAATAACTGTCAAAAGCAAAGTTATAAAAATTTATTGAAGTGAAAAAGGCATTTCATTTATTATTCAAAAGAATAACCCCAACCTACTGATGATGTGATGATACTCCTATAAAAAAAATTTATTTTTTTAAAAATTCTTATTAAGTCAAATTGTAGTTCAAGTTAATTTCATTTAACTGGCCTTGCTTACACTTTGGGACATGACATGACCAACCATATAGATACAAACCGGTCTCTGAAATTCCAAAGTAAAACAATTTCAAATCTTCCAACGGTTGATATTGTGTTTTTTTTTTAAATACCAAGCTTAATGACATCATATTTTTTTTGTCAGATGAGCGAATGTATTAAATGAATTCAACAATAATGCAAACTTGGAACCAAAACAGAAAACATAAGAAAAAAAAACAGAGGAAGAAGAAAACACAAAAAAAAACACCTTGATTCAAATTAAAGCTTAAAACAAGTTCAGAGGCTTCGGCAAAATGCTTAACAGCAAAAGCGCGCCAAATCTGTGTGTTTTGCAACAAAAATTGAGAATTGAGTGTAAAAGGCAACTCTGGTCAATAAATTATTTTGCTACAATCTTTGATTGGTATTTATATTGCGCTTGAGAATTAAAATTTTAGTTTTAGTTGCATCACTCGAGTTGAGCTGGTTTTCTTTGACGGGATTTATAAGTGGAATTAATTTGCCGTAAACAAAATGTATGGTTGCCACTAATGATATTGGTGCTTTTTTTTTTTTTTTAACAGTTTAGTCATTATTGTTGTGTATGACACTTGCTTACGTTACGTTCCACTACACAATTTAACGTAACGCACATAACGTTACGTAACCTATTGAAAGATAACTTTTTGTGACTAACTAATTAGTCGAACTTCCTCTTAAGTAACGGATTAAACGTAACGTTACATTGTTATGACATAACGGCACATATTCGACACTATAAATGGTCAGGTGCTTCTTGAGAGATAACTAATAAGAGCGCCAAAACAGTTTCTGTAGCATGTAGCTTTCTTCATAACAAAAATATAGCCTCCGATAATTTATACATTACATTATGTACTGAGCAGTACTCACGTATGGATCCGAGACTTGGGTGCTTAGCAAAATACACTCCGACTTCTTAGCCGCGTTCGAGAGAAGTCTTACGGAGAATTGTTGGCCCCATATGTGAGGAAGGACGATTCCGGAGACGGTACAATCATGAATTGTACGCAATCTACCTTGAAGCAGACATAATGCCAAAAGTTAAGCTCGGTAGACTCCGGTGGGAAGGGCACCTAACTCGTATGAGCGAAGAGGAACCTTGCGTTGAAGAGATGGCGTAGACCAGGACGCCTGAAGCTTTGGGGTGCGCAACTGGATGGCATCGGCTCGAGACCGGGATAGGTGGAGAGACTTGTTGAAGGAGGCCAGGACCGGATCCCGGTTGTCGGGCCGATGATGATGATGGATTACACTTTACGTAACATAACTGAATGCGTTACTAAACATAAATTTTACGTAGTGTACTAATGGAACATAGCGTAAACGTAACGTAACATAATGTATAAAATTTCTCTTTTCATGCGATTTTTTTTTTCATTTATAGAACCTGTATTTTGCCTGGTTTCAAAGCCTTAACTGGATTTTTGAAAAACTATATTGGAACATCAAATCCAAAATATTCGCTTGAATTTTAGTCGGTTTATGACATAATCGATCGAGTCAAAGTCTTCCTAGATCTCAAAATAGTATCAGAATACAGAATTTGGAAATTTAAATTTGAAATGAAACACAGAATTTTGTGTTTTTTTCAAATTTTAAAATTTTGGTAACTGCAATTTGGCTCTTACAATATTTTGCATTTCCAGAATTTTCTAAAAAAATTATTTCATTAATGTACCGATTTCTTACAATTTTTTTTTTTAAACATTTTTTTTGTCAGTGGGAAATTTGGTTCCCTCATTTTTTACTTTTTTTCAAATTCTTTTGAATTTTAATTTTTGAAAACTATTTTCAAGAGAGAATTTTTCAGCAACATCCACTGTTCAAGTTTATTTCTTCCTGGTGATGGAAGACACCCTAAGAGGAGCAACGGAGTAAGGGGAGTGGTGCAGTGGCCCCAGGAAAGTGAGTTAATAGCACAAAAGGACAACAAAATACTTTATTTTGCCTCGTCAAAACTTAAACTCCCTTTTATCGGTAGCCTGCATAAATCATAGCCCATCAAAGATCTCCTTTTTCAATTCACGACACATAAACGGCACCCATTTAAAAAAAAAAATATGTATACAATATTTTTCTAAAGTGGTAACCATGTCATAATAAAACTTAGAAGAATAAAAACAACAAAACATTTTTATAAGCTCTCTCAACTTGGCTAAAACCAGATTCGGTTTCGTTCAATAACAAGCATTACCGTCATCGGGATTTGACGGTTGCTGGTGTTGTTCATGCTGAAAATGCTGCGACGCTGATGTGCAATTCGTGTGCTAAAGAAACGTGTGCACATTTTTAGCTGCTGCAACTGGTTTCCCCAGTGAGGATTTATTTTTTGAATTCGCATTTGAAAACTAATTACTTTGTTGTTATCTTCGATACAAGTACCTAGAATGTGTCGTAACCACCATCATCAAAAAAAAAAAAAAAACCAGTATCAGCACAACAGCAGCTTCAGCAGCGTGCTGAAGTGCATACAAAAATTTATACCAAGTCAACTTGTAGTAAACAACATGATTCATATAGTATACTACGTTGGCTTAATACGTATTTTGTATAGAAGATACTTTATAAACCTATGGATTCATATATATGCGACAACTTGTATCTATAAGTGGATATAAGATGCGATAAATTTATATCTATCGATAAATCTATGGCAGGTATGGAACTTGTATGGAATTTGGTTTGCGTAATTTACTTGATTTGTCGTTAAAAAAAACAACAACAACATTAAGTTGAACAATAAAGAATAAATGATAATCATAAAAGATATCCAAATCAATAAAAATGTATATAATACAATGGAGATACAAAATGAAGTTGTTTACAATCCAATACTTGAACATATGAGAATTGCTATAGATATATAGATTAGGTGTGATTAATAGCCGACAGTGAGTCTAATAATTGATATTCGTGCTAGCCAGGACAACAAAAAGCTGTAAATAGATAGTTTAATTTTTTGTTGAAAATAGAAAACTCAACGAAAACCTTAAATAAACACTTTCGTTGCGGGATGATTGATAACGGGGTAAAATACAAAATAATAAACAAAAAAAGATACTCCACTCTGCTGATGGCAGAATACCTATCTATGACACAGTTTCGTGCTACACGCAAGGCTAACAGACCAGACTTACTTAACAACAACAACAAAAAAAAAAGAGGAAGAAAAACTATGAAACCTCAGAAATGTGTGGAGCAGGCATTTATACCTCATAGGTAGTTGAGTTATCACTTTCAGTTTTTTTTTTTTTTTTATTTTCAGAAGTTTAATGTAAAATTAATGGACTACATCGCTTGATTCGAGTAAAACGATATGAATTAAAAAAAAAAAAACTGTGACAGTATAGTTAGGTACCTAATTATTTAAACGTTTAAGATACGAAAAATAATTATGTTTTCCATTAATTTTTTTTTTAATTATTATTATTAATTACTTGAATAGAACGGATAATTTAATTAATTGTTGACTAATTTGTCAAAGATAATGAATAGGTATTAAGATTTAGTCAGAGTTAGTTATGGTTTGGGAAGCCAAAAAGCTATACTGTAATGGTAGATCTAGGCCAGATGATAGGTGACTTCTGTAGAGATATTTGAAAGATGTGCATGAAACTAGCACCATTTTCCAGATTTTTTATAAAATGAAGTTGAAATTCTGTAAGAGCCAAAACATGTGTTAAAAAATTCTGTATTCTAAAAAAATGTTATGTATACAATTCTGTATACCCAAAATTCTGCAAATGCCAACATAGCATTTGATAAAGTTTGGCATCCTGATCTTTTATCGAAAGTACGTGCTTTTGGTATCGATGAAACCCTTCTTCGTTGGATTAGTAGCTTTCTTTCGAATCGCTCTATACAAGTAGTAATAGATGGATTCAAGTCTGAAACCCACAACATAAATCCTGATGTGCCACAGGGCTCCGTTTTGTCTCCGACTCTCTTTCTCATTTTCATTAATGATCTCCTGTCTGCAACTACTAATCTGTTAAATTGTTTCGCTGACGATAGCATCCTTAGCTTTTCATATTCGTTTCCAGATTCACATTCCTGCTCTTCGGACGTGGAACTGTGAAACGGCTTAATATGATAAGTACATTAAATTCTGACTTAGACAGCATTGAACAATGGGGATTAAAAAATTGCGTAGAATTTAACGCTTCGAAAACTCAATGCTGCCTTCTGTCGTTAAAGTGAGGCTAACTTTGTGTACCCTGACCTGGGGACCTCATTTTACACTATTTTATAGTAGAAACACTATCCTTTAAAACTACGTTTAAATTGAACTGATATGTTTTTAGGGTTGCCAGATATTCAATTTCAAATGGTGTTTAATTTTTTTTGCCCAAGAAAAATTTTGACTTTGAGATCATTATGCATAATAAACATAAAGTTATCTTAATTTTACCTGTTGAACGAAATAATAGTAAAACCCTAAAACCCATATATTTTTATGTTCGATTATCTGCAGTACCGTAAAGACTGCAGTTCTCAAAAATTGAAAACCTAACAGCAAACCCGCTCTTTGGAAACGATCTATTTACTCAAGCTGTAGATATCCAAGTTTAATTTAGTTTACACCCAAATCGGAGTCAACTTACGGGAACATTCACATTTTGAAAATAATATTCTTCCTTATTCCTGATAGAACCGCTAAACATATAAATTTTTACAAAGTCAATGTAAATATCATAAAAAAAATCATTTCCAGCAAGAATAATAATTTTAAAGACCTTCACGTCTGCTTTTCTTTCGGAGATTAAACAAACTCATAAACAAAAAATTAAAAACAAAACAAAAAATATATTAAGTGCGATCTGTCGTGTTGAACATTATAATTTCTTCAGAAAAAAATCATCATAAAAAAAAAAAATTATTTCATGGCCGATAATCCAGAGCTTCTGTTAGGTATACTTATTCCCGGAGTCATTTCGTCATTTTACGTTAATTTGTGTTCATCTTTTTTCTTTTTTTTTCTCTCTGTGTATACTATAGTCTGCTAAAAGATTTATACTGACCTTGCTTTGGCTTGCTGTTGAGGATTATTTTGGATTTATTTTTGTTTTCCTTTTTTTTTTAATTTTTTTTTTTAGGATACAAACAAGCAGCGTGTATATGCAACTTGAATATATCTAAAATTAGAAAACCCCAAGTTAAATAAATAAAAAGTGACATGCATTTAACTTCTTTGCTCACACCCTCTTTGGATGTTATATTAAACGTATACTATATACGAGGAGTAGGTAGCAGAAGAAGATGTACACACAAACAGTAGATTGTAGTACAAACATTGATGCACCTAAAAATAGTTAAATACACAACATGTGCGTTTAATATTCATGGCACAAGGAGATAATATACAATATTCATCCAACATCTTTGGCATTTGATTAATTACAGAACGCATTTCAAGAGCATTTCATAAAAAAACACAACCAACCAAACCTACAGTTTGTACATAGTGTGAGATGTGCAAGTCGTTGTCGGCCTCGGCATCAGGCCAGGCCATCATGATTCTATAGGGAGCGCGTGGCATTATTACCATCGAATAACCCAAAAACAAAACATTATGATGAATCTCACAATTATACTGTTTTTTTTTTATTAATAGCCTTGGCAGTGAAGATCCAGAAGGCAAGTCACAAGCCCAAGGCAAATAAATATAGATTGGAAGTGAAGTGCATCCTGATCGTTTGTATGGTGCTCTTAGCTCTCACATCATATAAATGAATCCTTCCACTCATGATACCCAAAATAATTTTTGAATTTTTTTTTTTTCAAAAATAATATACAACAGCAGCTATAGCGATGGATTGTGGGTACCAACATGTGTTTTGGTTTTATGGTTTTCAAATACAAATATTATTTGCGACGGTGTATTACCAGAAAAAGCCTGATTCATAATGGTTATTTTGGATGAGTCGAGGGTTAGTAATGTGTCACCATCATGAGCATGACCTTTGTTTGTACACATGAAAGAATTTATTTCATTTTTTTACTTTACTTAAAATAAACTAAGGGGTACAAATTTTTACTGTTTTTTTTATTGATCAAATGCAAGCAAGCTTATACGTATTATCGTACTAATAAAAAACTGTTGTTTGAACTTAATTATACTATTCGACTTTGGTTTGTTCTGACAATTTTTTTTTATTTTTTGTTTAAAAAAAATTTTTTTTTACTTTTTTTGACACATAATATTTTCCGATAATTTTTTATCGAAATTTATTTTCTGACCTTTGGTTATTTGAGTTTTCACTGAAATTTTTTTTTTGGCAAAATTTTAAAAAAATCCGAATTGTTCCTTGATTTTTTTTTTTTTTTGAGTATTTGTATAACCAATTTTTTTATTACAATTTTTTTTTTTGAATTTATATTATTTAATAATTTATTTTTTGATAATTGCCTTGAAAAAAATTAAATTTTTTAACCAATTTTTGTTTTAGCGTTTTTTTGAAAAAAATTTATTGTTATATAAAAAAATTAATTGTTAGTTTTTCAAAAACGTATTTTAAAAATTTGAATTTTTGGAGAGGGGGTTGATTGGAATTCCAAAACTTTGATAGTTTGTAGAACTTCGCAATAAAATTTTATAGGTAGGTCTTCAGAATTTTTCAATAAAAAATTCAAAATATTCAGTTGAAACGTATATTTTTAAAATTATACAAGTGTTTCTGGTTAAATATATAGACAAGTCCACATTTTTAACTTGAGACTATAGGTACTATAGGGCAAGTTTTGGATTCGTGCAAAAAATCGAACTCGAGATATTAATCAGACCTACACTGAAAAAAAAGTGACATGTAAAATTGACATTTTTGTCATATCAAATTCAATTTTGTTCAAAATTTTGAAAATAACGGAAAAAAATGTAATACTGACATGAAAAAATGTCCGTTTTATAGTTTTTATGTCAGAACTACATTAAACGCTTACACTTTTGCAGTGTGTAATTTACGTTGCAATATCAAAAATTCTTATCAATTTATTTTTTTAGAATCTACAACATCATTTTCACATTTTTTAAATGTTTATTGTAGATGAGACATTTTTAATGTTAAAATGGCATTTATATCCGAATTGTGAAAAGAACATTAATATTTTCACCGATAAAAAATGTAATTTTTGCATGAAGCATTGTAGATGAGATATTATGAATGTTAAATTGGCATTCATATACAAATTGTGAAATGAACATTAAAAATATCAAAGCGCCAAATTTAAGACGTCGAACCGTCACGAAGGCTTGCAAATTATCAATGCACATTTGTATTTAAACGCACACAAGAATGTGTGTGAGATGTTTAATGTACAAATATCTATACACATAGAACTCAACAACTGGATTTATTTTGACTGCAATTTGTTCTTTAGACTTCTTTGTCTTAAGAAAGAGCGAGATAAAATATCGAAATAATTTTTTTCTTTCTTCAATTCTGATTTTTGATTTTCTAAAATTTGCACCTGTTTCAAAAATCTTCAAAATGTAAACAAATCTGTTCATATGGCAACTTCAAATACAAACAAAATGTAATTTTAACAAGAATCAACGTCGTTGGGATAATTATAAATGTGAAAAGGACATTAATTATATCAAAATCTCTGTAACCGCCAAATTTCAGACGTAAATGTAGTGTTGCCAGAAACATAAAATTCGTATTTCTCTGGGTTCTTAGTTTCTAATTCAAAAACCGAACAAATCTAAAAGAAAACTAGAATCCATCAGTCTGGCAGAGATACAGTGGACCTAGCATCAGTAAAATATCATTTAAAAATATACTTTCAAAATGGATACTTAGTCCATAGTATCATTGCCAGACCAATGGATCTTATTGATTATTAAAGGCACACACATGGCTTGTTGATGTTATGTGGGTGGACCAAGCTTCTGGTTCATCTTACCAAAATATATAGGTACCTACTTAATCCGTTTGCTAAATAACTCGCGTTTCTATTCGTTTTTTGACTAAATATTAACCTAACAAAAATTGTTCAAAATGCTATTTTCACAATTGAAGTTTTTTTTCAATAAATTAATGATTTAATTTTCCACTTAGTGAAGAATAAGATTGTGATCATTTAATTTTATTTATTGTCAAGTTAAGCGTATTAGTTTTGAGCATTTTTGTTATAAAAATAAACCTCTTAACTTTGGCCACCAGCTTCATTAAAAATTTTTTTTTTAAATATCTCACTCATTTTTGACTTTTATCTAAAAATTATTTATGTTTGAATTTCTTTTGCTCCTTCCAATCCCAAAAATTGATGAAGATACCTGAAAACAATTTATGTTAAAACGCGAATAAAGTATAAAGGTGTGAGACTAATTTTGCACACAATTTTTTGTACGCATCTTAAGATTATAAGTAAGGCTGTAGATAATTGCTAAATTTTCAACAATTTTCGTTAAGTTCATTTTTATCCTACCTATAGGTGGCCAATGGATTAACTTATTTAATAAAAATCTTCATCAGCGAAAACCATTTCAACTAATATTTATATCGTGTTCACATAAAGAGAGTTAACAACATACTACAATAATTTATAATGTTTAAACAAATATACAACTAGCGCGATAAAATCCATAACTTGTTTTTATTTTATGCCAACCAAATCTACCAATATTTAAAATGCAAACAAATCTGTACTTATGGCAACTTCACACACAAAAAAAAATGTAATTTTAACAAGAATCAACGTCTTTGGGATATTTTCAATGTGAAAAGAACATTAATTATTTCAAAATCTCTCTAACCGCCAAATTTCAGACGTAAATTTAGTGTTGCCAGAAACATAAAATTCGTATTTCTCTTTATTCTTAGTTTCCAATGAAAAACTTAACAGATCTAAAAGAAAACTAGAGTCCATCGGTCGGGCATAGATCCACAAATTGATGTTCACGATTTACAAAAATTAAATGATGAATTAAATGCTACAAAGAAAATATATATTTTGAAATCTTTCAGCAATACGTTTTCCGAACTAGAATACACTTAACATCCTGAAATCCACCATAATTAGAGTTCAATGGCGATAAACCTGAGAAACCAGGTTAATATGTATATCTCTGCATAAATGGACTGTCAACTTTGTATGGACAAAATAATCTGCCATAGCATATAAAATTATTTCACAAATTTTAAATAAACTTGATAACTTGGGAAAAATTTTGACGTATCGTTTGAGATTTGACGTTTTGTATTGTTGTTGGCTTGTTTTGGTGTGTTAAGATCGTCAAAAAAAATGCATATATTATCAGAATATTACGCCTTTGAGTTTAAAAATATAAAAACTATAACTAACGTATGGTGCAAAATTATATCTTATTGGCAACACTGTGATAGGGAGTCACGAATATTTTCTGGAATTTTCTATGCAAACGAACACAAAAATGTTACTTTTACACGAAAAAATGTCGTTTCCATATTTTTAATGTATATACACGCACACAGAAATGTAATATTTACATGAATCAACGTATTTTGTACTCTAACAATGTAAAAACAACATTGTATGCGTGTTGTCTGTTGTGTGCTAACAGGAAATTATAAATTGCATATAGCTCAACTCTCAGTTAGTGTTTCTCTTTCGTTGTGATCAGTCCGACAGTCCAGTTTCAGTGCTAGTCCGTGAACTTGTGAATCGTGAATTTTATATATAAAAAAAAACTAAAGAATAAAAACATATAAAAACAGCGGGTATTTTCTTGTGCCGCGATCGGTCCCATTAGTGCGTCCCGATTATTAAAAAAAAAAAAAAAAAAAAAACAAAACAAAAAAACAATAAGTGCTTTCCTCGACACCTACCTACTAGTGGATTTTCAAAAAAGTAAGTACCTACATTTTATAAATTTTTACGAAAAAGCGTCACAAATACACTTAATTTAATATAAAAACGCTCACACAATGTCATTTTTACATGAATCAATAAATTTGGGATACCCAATAATGTTAAAATGACATTGTCTGTAGGTATGCTTCTAAATGAATTCATAAATTCTATTTCCATCCCTCATTTTCTGTTAGTGGCGAGAGACGCCGGCCGTCGCCGCGCCGCCGTGATCTTTTCTTTTCTTTTGATTTAATGTAGGTATGTATGTATTTGGGATAATCTATAAAGTGAAAATTAAATTTTCTGTATTCTTCTATATGATAATTCATAAATTCCATTCCTCATTTACAGTTAGTACCTATTTTATTTCATCAAAATTCAGACGACAAGCGTCACAAATACACACTTAATGTAATATATACACGCTCACACAATGCCATTTTTACATGAGTCAATGTATTTTAGGCACCCACTAATGTGAAAATGACATTGTCTGTAGGTATGCTTTTAAATGTTAGAGGGGGCAGACGCCGAGATCAGTACAGTCTTTTCTTGAAATTGTTATATTAAAAAGAAAGTAGCACAAAATTGAAAATATACATTAAACATAATATATGAAACAAGACATCGCGTACCGTGATCGTGTTCTTCAAATTGTTGTTTTAAAAATATTAGTAAAACCAAAACAAGAAGTAGTAAAATAATAGAATTGGTGATTAGTATAATTAAGTTAAAGCCAGGGTTTTTATAAATTATTCCTTTAAAAGCACACATAGTGTCATTTTGACATTATATTAGTATCTTAAATGGGAAAATTGATTCATGTAAAAAGAATGTCATTTTCACATCTCAAATATATATGTATCTCAAATATATTGATTCATATTAAAAAAAAAATGTTGTTTTCACATTATAGTAGTATTTCAAATACATTGATTCTATTATAGGCACGTACAAAATTACGTTGTGGAACTACTGCACTACATTGATTCATGTAAAAATAACATTCTTGTGTGCCAATATGCAAATATACATACGGTCACAAAAATGTAACAACCTTGTTGGTATATTTTTCATCTATGTATATAGGGTGTCTCACTAACTTTACAATTTTCGTAAAGACATTTCTTAAAAAAAAGTTGAAAGTTTTCGAGAAATTAGCCAAAAAATGGGTTTTACCCCTTTCATACCCACAAATTCGAAATCCCTTTTTAAAATTTAAATCAATTACCGACGGGTGGGGAAATAATAGGCCGGCTGGCCAGAAATATCAGGAAAACGCATCGGTACAAACATTTTTTTTTAATAAATTGTATGTGTTAAGTAATACAATTAGTAATTTATTTATAAAAAATACAGTTTGAATCAAATATTTGTGAAAAATTCTGTACGGAATTTCCATCAGAAAATTAAAAAAAAAGCGGTTTTTATGAATAAATTATTTCAGGTGATTGTTTACTGACGAAGCAGAAGAAGAAGAAGAAGAAGAAGAAAATGCAGCTCCATCTTCTGAAAATAAACCACTTACGACAGCCATACAAAAAAAAATTAAATTAATGCAGAATGATGAGCGTGAGGCAATGGACCTATGGAAGGAAACTTTCATATTGCGTCAGGAAGCCATTAAAAAGGAATACGACCTTCTGAAAATTTTAGATGACTGGCCATTTTATAAACAATCTGGTGGAGAACAATTCGTAAGTATATTAATTCAAAGATCAAAATTATTTTTTTTTTGTAATCAATGTGTATTAATATATAAATCTCAAACTTCTTTGACGGTTGTCAATATTATTATTAAATTTATCATTGATAAATATTAAAACTTAGTAGACACCTTAAAATTAATTAAAAAGCTCAACTTTGCGGTTCAACATTTATCCAAAATAAGGTTAAAAATGCGTTTTTTTTAATTTTCAAAAAAAGTTAAATTTTTGTTTGAATATCAATATTTTGAAAACGATTTTGTCAACTTCTTAAAAACTTAACTTAAAAATAATAGGATGATTATTAATTAATATAATCTTTTATCAAATATCTATTGCAAATTTTATCTCAAACTTATCTCAATATCTTTATAACAGATCAATTACGACTTTGGGATTATGTTTCCCAACAAATCCTATGTATTAATTAACAAATGGGATGAATTCGACAACAATCTTTTTGCGTATTACGACGCAAACATCAAGAATAAAAGATTCCGCAGTTTGTTGGATACTTCGAGAGACGAAAATGTCAACAAAAGTAAGTCAGCAATACTATAAAATATTTTTTTATATTTACTAAGCCATATTCAATTTCAGATTCAAGAAATTGTATTTTGACAATATTGCTGAACGCAATTTTGCATTGCAAAAAAGAAGGGAATTTAAAACTACTGTTACCGATGCCATCAACCTGAGAACATTAACGACTTGGAGCTGGCGAGAGAAAACATATTGTAGACATCGGTTTTCAACGATCCAACCGTACATATTCGTAGTAGGATTAGAGATACCTAACATTTAAAGATTTTTATGTAAGTTTCAGCAACAATACTCGTATAATGAAATTTAATTCTTTTTTATCGGCTCTCGATATATGTTTTAAGGTTTTTCAAATATTCCAACTAAAATATCCAAAAGAATCAGCACTGAGTTGGCTTTTCATTTAAAACCATATTTTTGAAATTTCGACAATCTTCGATGAAAAGATCCCGACATTAGCCGTGTTTATACAAGATTTAAAAAAATAAAATCCTTCATTCCTCTCAAATCTAAAATATCCCTACTTTTCAATTTCTAAGAACTATCCTTACGTTTCAAGTTCTAAGAACTATCTTTACTTTAAAAAAAAAACTTATTATTACTTGTTATTGAAAAAAGTTTTCGAAATTTCAAAAATGGTTGATATTAATTCTGAATATTTCTTAAAATTATAAAATATTAAATTCAAAATGACTTTAAATTGTTTTGTTTGTAATACAAGCTTTCAAGAACTATCTCTTCTTTGCAAACATTTCAAACTTATTCATGGGTTAGACTCTTATAGTGAATTTAAATGCATTTTTGCAGACTGTAATCAAATTTTTTCAAACATAAGTTCATTTCAAAGACACACTAAAAGCCATTTAAAGAATATGTTACAGAGTATTAATGTTAACGAAGAACGAAATTCAGAAAATATAAATTCAGAATGTATTAATTTAAATAGTGATGATTTACTTTCATGCGATATACCAATTTTACTAGAAAATAATGTCTCAAACCTAAAAACAATTACCTTTATCGAATCGAAATGTTTAATTTTGCAGAAAAGCAAGGAATTTTCCATGACTTTACATAAAAGAAACAATATTACACGAAAAGATGTTTTAGACATCCAACAAGGTGTTTCTTCTATTACTTCGAGTATGACAGAAACAATAAAACAAAGAGTCTTAAAATTTATTCCAGATTCAGAGAAAGAAGAGTTCTTAAATTATTTAAATGTCTGTGCAAACCCTTTCGAAGAAATAAAATCGGAATATAAATTATTTCAAAGTTTGCTGGATTCAGATCAATTTGCTAAGCCTATGTTTTTTAACATTAATAATGAAATTTCTGAAATTATACTAAATTGTGAACCGACGTTAGGCCCCAGTAATGTTCAAGGTTGTATTATGCCCATTGCGTTCCAATTCCGAAAATTTTTTGAGTTGCCAAATGTCTTAAGTATTACAGTGGTGAATATGACACAAATATGCACCGAAAAAACCTTAAACCATTTTCTTAATTCATCTTCCTTCAAGAAATTGGCTGAAGTTCATAAAGGTAAAATAATCATGCCATTTTTTATATATCTGGATGGCTTTGAAATTAATAATCCTTTAGGAAGTCACGCCAATGTTGATTCTATTTGTGGCGTTTATTACAGTTTTCCTTCCTTACCTCAATATCTTTTGTCAAACTTAAATTATATTTTCGTAGCTGCCTATTTTAAAACCAAAGATCAAAAAATATATGGAAATGATTCATTTTTTCGCCCTCTTATAACTCAACTAAAAGAAATAGAAGAAAATGGAATATTAGTTAACACAGAGTCTGGGTCTCACAAAGTTCACTTTGTGCTATGTAATATTTTGGGAGATAATTTAGGATTAAATGATGTATTAGGTTTCACAACTTCACAATTCCAACTTCTTTTGTCGTTTTTGTAACCGCCAAAAGTGTGAAATGTTAGAGGACACTGAAGAGCACTTTGGCTCTTTAAGAAATATAGACAATTACAACGCTGCAATAACAATAAATGACGTAAAGGTCACAGGTATAAAGAGTTATTGTTTGTTTAACGATTTGCCTTCTTTCCATGCCACGACCAATTATGTCGTTGATATTGTTCACGATTTATTCGAAGGAGTGTGTAGATATGATTTGTGTGAAATATTGTTATATTTTATATCCAAAAAATTTTTCTCCATCGAAATATTAAACTATAGAAAACAAATGTTTAATTACGGAGAAACAGAAATAGGCAATTTATCTCCACCCCTGGATTTGAATCACCTACAAAATAATAAAATTAAAATGTCAGCTCGTGAAATGATGTGTTTTGTCCATTTCCTTCCACTTATTATCGGTGATCTTATTCCACCAGGAAATGAGGTATGGAATTTTTTTCTAACTTTGTTGGAACTTGTAGATCTCACATTAACAAGCCAATTTGAGGAAAGCAAAAAAAAATGCAGTTCTTAGTTAAACTTCACAATGAATCTTATATACGGATTTTTCAGAAGCAACTAAAACCGAAATTTCACTTTTTAATACACTATGAAAGGGTAGTGAGGAATTCTGGTCCATTAAAATACTTGTGGAGTTATCGCTATGAATCCAAACATAGAGAAGCAAAAACATATGCAAGAAATATATCCTCAAGAAAAAATATAACTTATACACTAAGCATGAAGGCATAATTGAAATTTACGAATTTTCTAAGCGATCATCAATTTGGTCTACCAAATGTAACTAAATTCGAGCGTTCTTATTTTTTCAATTTAGAAAATTGTAGTTATAAGAATTATATCCTAAATTTTTTAACTCGTAAAACTGATTTCACTAACAGTTTGGCCACTAAAGCCTTGACATTTAAAGGGTCGACCTACAAAATTGGATATTTCTTAACAATAACTAAAAACGAAACTATTGACCTTTTTGAAATTAAAGACATATTGATAAGTAAAGTTAATCATCCTTTTATAGTTGGAAAAAAAATTGAAATAATTAAATTTGAAAACCACTTTCAGTCATACTCCGTAAGAGGTAACAATAATTTATTTGAAATTATAGATATTATTAATTTTACCAGTCCTCCAATTCATTTATATTATATACCTAACGGAACCTGTTTGATACGAAATAAAGTTTTTTAAAGAGGAGAGTTGAATTTAGTATACGTAACCCTTTTGGTAGTATCTTGCATCTGATTTGAATTATATCATAATCATATTGAGGCCGTGAGAGCAATAGTGGCGTAACCCATAAAATTCACTTTCGAGTTACGAGAGATTTAAGAAACAGAGTTTCTTTAAACATTTTTTGTATTTTCCCTTTGACATTTTTGATTAATCTAAAAACGTAGAAGACGTTGAAAAAGGACATACTTTGTAGAGCAAGCTTCTTTTTTTTTAATTCAACATTATTTTGGAAAAAAAAGTGGGTTACGCCACTATTGCATTCATGGTTTTCATTAAAAATAAAGAAAAAAGAAAGGTTACGCCAAATTTATTATATTATTTTTTTATTTCTTCCATAGTTCAATATTTTAACAACAAAAAATAATGTGTACATTTTTACTTATTTTTTAATGATTTTATTCCTTGTCTGATAAAACGTCAAATTTTTCAATTGGAACACCTGTTGACGTTTTTAAATTTTTATAAAAAAAGTGATGGATTGGTGGTATAAATTGAAGCAGTTCTTTTAAGTCTTTCTTTTTTTTTCATTTATTTAGGTTCCTCAAGCTGGTTGAGTTTTTTTTTAATATCCACGGATTGTCTCTTATTTACATTTACATCTTCGAATAAAACATCAATTTCATTGGAATACTTATAAAAAATTGAAAATGTTCTATTTATTTCGAAGTGTAATTACTGAATTTCAAGCCATTCAACCTTGGAATTGGAAATGGACATTTTAATGTTTGTGATATTTTCTTTCAGAGATTTTGAGGAAAAAAAATCAGATGAAGTCATTTTCAAAATTTCAAATGGGTTTCTCTTTCTGGCCGAAGAAATGAAATTTACCCAATCATTTGGGACGAAGATATCCTTATAAAATCTTTTATTCTTCTCTATTAAACCAAAATCTTGGTCAGGCAAATGGGAATGGCCACTAACTAAAAATTTAAATTAAGAAATTTCATTTTTAACAATAAAACCGGGATGGTACAACATTAATTGGCACAACAGGGAAAGTTTTATATTTCTATTTTGGCCCCCACATTGATCAGAATACGTAACAATTTTTTTTTAAACTGTGCTACGTTCTTGAAATATTGCATAAAACAATATCCAATTTCTTGAGGCCCCCTTGACGTTGTAGACTCTTCCCAAACATACGTGTGAACTTTTTCACTGCCCATATTATGTGTACACCAAAGGAAATGGTCACAATCTATACCGAAGCAAACAGTTTCTAAGAGAAGTATGAAGGTTACGCCACTATTGCACTCAAACTATGATCAAATTATAAAATGCAATAACACATTTTTGAGTGCCATCTGGTTTTGAGTGTAGATAGCTGTCTAAAACTATTTTTGTATTAAAATAGATATTATAAGGGACCCATTTTCATGAAAAACTCATTTTTGAAAAAAAGTGGGTTACGCCACTATTGCACTGGCGGCCTCATATATGATATTAATGATCGTATCCCTACAAGAAATGAACTATGGGAACTTTTCCTAACTTTGTTAAGGGCCAATTTTTCAACAGCCAGTCAAACCTCAGATAGTACTTCATCTTTGTTCATGTTGCTATACTAATTTTTCCTCTGGTAGTTCAATTGATGATTAAAAAATCGGCTCTAAGACTCATTGATCTATCTTTAACAAGCAAACTTAAGAAAACCTCAATTTAAAAAATTCAAGCTTTGGTTAAACTCCACAATTAATCTTTTTAATTCCTTGACATTTAAAGGGTCTGTTCACAAAATTGGATATTTGCCAACAATAACTTAATATGTATGAAAGTAAATCATAATTTTCTGTTCCGTAAGATGTGATGTAATTTATTTTAAAAACAATTGTTAAAAAAATGTAGATATATCATATTTATAATTATATTATAATAGTTAATAAGCATATTTTGTTCATTTGTTCCTAATGCTATTCCTTTGAAATAATAAATTTTGATTTTGTTAATTTTAGAAATTATTATCAAATTGATTCTGTTTATTACCAAATAAAGTGTTATGACAAAAATTTAACAAATCCTTTTTTATTTAAAAAAAAACTGATCTAAGTAATTACGAAATCAATGTAATCATGAATGTAAGTATTGTTCTTCCTATGAAATGAATATTTGTGTTACCAGACATAAATAAAAGCTGTTGGGGATTTTCTTTGGTCGTTGACGAACAAAAATATCAATCAAAGTAAGTTAACACTGATAGAGCAAGGTTTAAGTAATGTGTTTAAAATAAGAAATTTGCGAAAATTCAATATAATATTCGACATGAAATAACGTCAAAATAACATTTGGTCATGTCAATTGTGTTCATATCAATTCAACATTTTTAATGTAAAAATTCAATGTCAATTTGATATGAAATAATGTCAATTTAACATGTCATTTCTACATTTTTAATGTAAAAATTCAATGTCAATTTGATATGCAATAATGTCAAAACAACATTTGGTCATGTCAATTTAACGTTGAGTTCATGTCATTTCTACATTTTTAATGTAAAAATTCAATGTCAATTTGATATGAAATAATGTCAAAACAACATTTGGTCATGTCAATTTAACGTTGAGTTCATGTCATTTCTACATTTTTAATGTAAAAATTCAATGTCAATTTGATATGAAATAATGTCAATTTAACATGTCATTTCTACATTTTTAATGTAAAAATTCAATGTCAATTTGATATGCAATAATGTCAAAACAACATTTGGTCATGTCAATTTAACGTTGAGTTCATGTCATTTCTACATTTTTAATGTAAAAATTCAATGTCAATTTGATATGAAATAATGTCAAAACAACATTTGGTCATGTCAATTTAACGTTGAGTTCATGTCATTTCTACATTTTTAATGTAAAAATTCAATGTCAATTTGATATGAAATAATGTCAATTTAACATGTCATTTCTACATTTTTAATGTAAAAATTCAATGTCAATTTGATATGCAATAATGTCAAAACAACATTTGGTCATGTCAATTTAACGTTGAGTTCATGTCATTTCTACATTTTTAATGTAAAAATTCAATGTCAATTTGATATGAAATAATGTCAAAACAACATTTGGTCATGTCAATTTAACGTTGAGTTCATGTCATTTCTACATTTTTAATGTAAAAATTCAATGTCAATTTGATATGAAATAATGTCAAAACAACATTTGGTCATGTCAATTTAACGTTGAGTTCATGTCATTTCTACATTTTTAATGTAAAAATTCAATGTCAATTTGATATGAAATAATGTCAAAACAACATTTGGTCATGTCAATTTAACGTTGAGTTCATGTCATTTCTACATTTTTAATGTAAAAATTCAATGTCAATTTGATATGAAATAATGTCAAAACAACATTTGGTCATGTCAATTTAACGTTGAGTTCATGTCATTTCTACATTTTTAATGTAAAATATCAATGTCAATTCGACATGAAACAATGTCAAAATAACATTTTAATATCATTTTTTGACATTTTTCATGTCCGGATAACATTGAGTTCATATCATTTTTACATTTTTATCCCAAAATACAATGTCAAGATGACATTGTTCATGTCCGGATAACGTTGAATTCATATCATATCTACAGTTTTAATCCAAAAATTGTATGAAATGTCAATGTACATTTGACAAGTATATAATGTTGAAAGTACATTTGCAATATCAAAAGTGATATGACAGTCTTATCAAAAGTAACATTGCGCAACATCAGCTGGAAAATGTAAGCGAAAACTATCACTTTTACGGTGGTTTTTTACATTTTTTTTTTTCGGTGTATAACATTACGATAGAGAACGCGAAAAAGGCAATTCTGTCTGTCTGTCTGTAACTCGACCTACAGCCTATACTACTAAAGCGATTTTCATCAAACTTTGGACATAAGGTTTTGGGGAGATTCCCTAGGGCGAAAAATAACGGCACTAATTAGACAAAACATTTTTAAAAACAGTTTTAAATCGGGTTTGTGAAGTAACCTTAATAATTTAGTCAAAAACTATTTTTGAAAAAACTGTTCGGTTTTCTCGTAAGCTATTGGACGGATTTCGTGAAAATTTTTCTAAAGGAGGTACTATATAATTTTAATAATATCGCATATCAAAATTTTGCAAAAAATATTTTTTGTATTTGAAAAAAAAAATCTATTTTTTTTTTGAAAACTCAATGTTTTGAAAACTAATAAAAATTTGTTTTATTTGGTTTTAAACGTATGTTATCAAATACTAAAAATATTTTTTATAAAAATACTTAAAAAATTATATACATACATATGTATATTGTATACCTATGTATAAAAAAATTATTTAAAAAAAAAAAACGATTTTTTAATTTTTTTTTCAAAAATTTGTGTTTTTATGGTACGTATGTAAGATGACATCTTCAGTTTTAAGATTAAACTTCTTGTTTGGCTTATTTTATCAATTCAAAAATATGTAATGAATTTCAGGCTTTTTTAGTTTTTACTTGTGACAATTTGATTCTTTTCAAATAAATTTGTTTTTATACTCAGACTTTAAGACCAAGATGTTATCGCTCATGGGAGCAAGTACGTGCGACCCAGTCGTGAATTTTATTTTTTAATAGTTTTGGAATTCAAAATTTTGCCCTTGCAAAAAAAGTGGAATTCTTGAAACATGTTTTGTGGAATGAATCGCTATGAATAACTACTTACTGTTTTTCAAAGTTAAATAATTAGTAATAGTAGTATAATAGTCAGACTTTTTCTATTTGAAAATGAATACATAAAGTCTGTACCGTTTCACCCGATTATATCCCAAGGAGCTAACGTGCCTTCCTGATTAACGAGTTTTAAAATTTATAGAAAAGTTTTGTTTGACGATTTTCGACTACAAAAAAAAATTTTCAAAAAAAACTTTAGTGGACAAAAATCTTTCACAAAAAATTCAAAGAACTTTGACCAAAAATCCGAGTGATAAACTAAAAATTCCTCAAACATATTACGCATCAAATACTTCATTACTCATCAAAAGCTTAATAGGTTTTATTGTTTAATTTTAAACGACTCATGAACAAATCATTCAAATTTCATTATACTCGTACCTACCCCTACTTTCAATTTACATATTATAAATTTTCTAAAAGTAAAAATAGTTGTGCGGTAAGACGCAGACTAGACAAGTAGTGTATAGATAAGGTTTTTTTTCCATTTAATTGAAATCTGAGATCCTTCGTTTGTACATAATGTAGGCATGTCAATAAAATAATTTCCAATAAATCTCAAACAACCCCCAACCGCCAGACATCATCAGAGATATATTCAAAACCGTTTGACAAGTTACATCTTTTACCCTTCGAATTTTGCCAATGCACAATGACTATAGCAGCAGCACTCATTAAGTATTCAATTACATTCCGCATTATAATCGTTTAATCATTCATTGAATAGAGTCTGTTACGACGACGACGACGACGACGACGACGACGACGACGACGACGAATAGCGGCGCGGTGACGATGTCGCCATTACTGACACAACAACTACACTAAACTATTATACTACGAGTACTATATAGAAGAACTATTTCCTATAATATTACACACCGCCAACTTGCTCTATAGTCGTCATTTTGTAAGGAGCTTGAATTCTTTTTTTCATTTCAATCGAACGCGAAACACGATAAAATGTGCACTTAAACTCGTGAATAATAAACACAATGACTAAATGATTTTCCCGGAAAACGTCTAGTCGTCGGAATCGGAATGTCGCTATACAAGAAACAAACAGAACAAAAAAAAAAAAAAAAAACTATAATAAAAACTGCAACCCCTTTCCCAACTACCCCAATACAAAAATAGACACCCCTTTCTGATCGAACGGAAAGTGAAATAAACTTATCAAGGAGCTTTAAGTTCGGTGGCGGCGCGGCGGCGGCGGGGGAGGAGTATATACCCACACGTCTAGAATTATATCAGTTGGCAAGCAATTTTGCCAGCGGTTTGTGGTAGTAAAATTAAGTCGGTTTTCCAAGTTCAATGGAAAACTATCTGCAATCGAAATTGGAAGTAAAATAATTGTGGTAACATTTATTTTTAGAACGTAGCAGCACAAAACAGCTGATTCCGAAGTAATGTGGTGCTACAGGGAGGTGGGTTTCATATTAAAGTATTTTTTTTGGAGGTTTTTAGTTTATGCGTATTATAGATGATTCATTAATTTGGATGAAACACTGCTATATCCACTAAATTGGAAGTTTTAATACGATTTAGTAGCCAGTGGTGCAATGCTTAGTGCGTACGATTGTCATTCCGGATGTCTGGGTTCGATTCCCAGCCTCTGAAATCTTTTTTCACGGCAGCGAGCAATTGACAAATTCTCCACGGATCACTTGCCAAGATTAGAGTTCCTCACATCTTAGCCGTTCAGGTTCGGCATATATTTTTAGGTCACCCTCCAAATCTGCAATAACACGCTCACTGGAATGGTTGAGAGCTGTAAGTTACTTAAGCTTTTGTTCTTCATGTAATATGATTTAAAAATAACTCATCGCACTGTACCAGGCACCACCCTGTTTATTTAAACATATTTATAGTAAAATTGAAGAATTCATATAATACTAAAGACATCG
This sequence comes from Syrphus vitripennis, assembly GCA_958431115.1. Taxonomy (NCBI): domain Eukaryota; kingdom Metazoa; phylum Arthropoda; class Insecta; order Diptera; family Syrphidae; genus Syrphus; species Syrphus vitripennis. The sequence continues at coordinate 85,208,236 of OY288109.1, forward strand.
GGAATTTTTTGTTCTGACGCATCATTTCTAGAGTACTTTTTTTTTAGTGCAGTGTAAATCAACAATAAATAATACGAATATACTTAGATTCTTATAACTTTAAACTTTTCGGAAAAAATATTAGGTCACCTTATGAGTGGAATTAGTTTGACGTAGACTCGAAAGGTTCTTACTACAAATACGTACTGTTTTTTTTTTAATGAGAACAAGAGGCTACTTGAAATATCTAACAGCAATGAAAAGATAAGATAAATAAAAAACACAGTTTCCCTTAAAAGATAGAATTCTTTCCGAAAAAAATGAGCAATTTCTTGAGTTGTGGATAAAAATGTTTTTTTTTTTTTTTAAACGCATAAGACTTACAGGAGCGCTATTTTTATTTTAAATTTGAGATGGGTGGTTTTGCATAATGGGAATTCATTTTCGACTGTGCCAACTGGCTTGTTGAGGTTTTTTTTTTAAGATTATTTTAAAAAAAAACGCATTTTTTACTTAAAATAACGTCGAATTCGCTAGAAAATAGTGGGTGAATAATCAATTTGTCCACACACATCACTTGCTCTTACAACCTCCTGTTTTTGCTTGGGCAGTAACCTTCTAACATATTTCAATTCCTCTGTTCTGTAGATCCACTGCATCTGAAACCCAGCCAAAGACTTTGTTCAATGAAGCCTTCCTTTTCCATTTTAATGTGAAAAGTGTCTCGGCGTTGGGCGCCATTTTTCATTTGAGTAAATATTTCATTTTCTAAATGTCACTATAACTGCATAGTAAAACTCTGCAGATAACAAAACAGCTCAAATAATATTCTTATAATATGCCCCCAAGCAGCAATGCATTTTTTAAGTTAAATTGTAAACAAGCAAATGAAAGAGAAAATAATTTGTTTATAACGATCGTATCTCTCAAGTATTTTACTCATCTATATGTATGTAGATGGTAGGTGTAAATGCATGACCCTTATTTACATAAAAACTGAATTGATTGAGTGCCTTGCTGACTGGTTGATTGAAGTTGCATGCGATGATTAAATGCATTTTCTTTTTTGTTATGAAAAAAAAAAAACTCTTAAAATACACTAACGATGATTGAAGAAATGATGGAGATATAGCAGAAAGAATAAAATTCTTATAACAGTAAAATACTCTCTCTCTTTCTATGGAAAATTCATTAAATACCAAGTTAACCGAAAAGATATATTTATACTTCTACCTACATACATATTTACCTAGCTATAGTTTTATGAAAGAAAATTGCATCAAACGTCACTATGTAGATTATATATTCTATAGGCAAGAGGATATCTAGGATATTTCGCTCCTCTCGTTGATCCATGTCCTATTTAACTACAAAGCTCCCATTTTTTTTTCATTCATTCATAAAAAATTCCATAGTCCTGATGTATATTGTACATCCACCCTGATCTACATAAACAAACTGAATATAGTTTTTTGTCTTGAAAAAAAAAAAAAAAAATCCTAGAAGACTATGCAAAAAAACAAAAAAAAATATAATCGAAACGACAAGAAAACGCCTGTGGCTGCATTTAGCACAAAAGGATGCATAAACGTAGGGTTAATTTCTTATTCATTTTTTTTTTTTTTTGTTATTTTCTATTTATTATTATTCTCGTATAATATCTTCTTTTTTTTTGTATTCCTCATCCTGGTTATCTTTTTGTTGTGTTTTGTTTTATTGTGTCTTGGACATGAATACAAAAACCTCGTCCTTTAGTGTAGATTTGCAAGAACATTTTTGAACTATGGCCACATACAGCTACATATACCTACGATGGATAAGGACGAAAAAGCAGGAGTAGCAGCAGCAGCAGCAGCAGTTGTTATGCATCTGCAGTACGCATTCTGCATTTCTCCGCCATTTATCCTGCGGAAAAGTGTCTTTAAAAAATTATAACAGAGAAATAAAAAAAAAAAAAATATGAAAAGAATAAAGAAAAAACAAATACTCTGGCATATACTCGTCGTAGGACTAACAACAAGATAAAAAAAAAATAAAAGAAGTGAATTAATTTTCCAACAGAAGTGTTTCATTAAAAACAAAATATGGTCGGAGGGATGATTCATTTCTCGTTCCTGGCTCACATCTACTCGTATACAGAAGAGGAGATTCCGAAGGGGGTGATGGTTTGAGGGTGGGTTGAAATGCATAACTGGAATATTTCTTGAAACCATCAGTATCTGTGGGTACATTGGATCTGGTTCTGGGATACTATGATGGTAGAGCATAACAGCATCATCATGCAGACTTCGTAGACAAAAGCATAGTTACATTGTTCTCAAAAAGCGTTTTGCTGCTGCTATATAATATATATTCTTCGTCATCTTTATTTGTTTGTCTTTCTTTGTCTTTTTTTTTGCTTTATCATTTTCTGTGATGGGAATTTTATATGCCAAACCAAAACCAGAAAACCACCCTCTTTATGGATCAACCCAATTGTGAGGTTTTTCTTTGGCCCAAACCAAAGGAGACAATGAACTCATTTTGTGTGGTGTTCCGCGTGTCCCCTTTTAGACATTATTGTCATTTAGATCCTTGTATTATACTTGGTATTGTAGACATTCTTGATTCAGATATAGGTATAGGTAGAACGGAAGTTGTGGACGCGCGGACAAATTAAATGGGCGTCTAAATAAAAGAAATACTACTTGCATATAGGGTGATTAGAAGGGGGACATTGTTGTGGGCGCTTTATAGTCTATTTAATCTCGATCTCGACGCACGTTGAGTTTTTTATTTTATTTTGCAATAGGGAGTGTATTTTTTTTAGTACTCGTTTAAATTTGTATTATTTTTCGAGTGCATATTAGTGACTGAGATACCTTTAATAATTAACATTATAGCTTCTATAAGGCCTTATAACAGTATGTTCATAAGGTTGGACAATTGGACATGGACCTTCATTTCTTAATACGATAAAACTCTTCATTTCGGTTTCTTAAAAAATTCCAGAATTTTTGGCAGAACTGCTTTTTAAAATTTTCAAAAAACAATTTTTTTTTGGAGTTTTGAAAAAAAAAATCTTTTTTTTTTAAACAGGAGATATTTTTTTATTAAATTTAAATTTTACTTTTTTTTATTAAATAATACATCTGTACTTTTTAAAAAAAATTGAAAATTGATAACCGGCTTTTTGAAAAATATTTTTTGAGCAAATAATAAAGTGTCTTACAAAAAAATCACAAAAAAAAATTTCTCAAAAATTATTAGTGCCGTTTTTGAAAAACTTGAGGTAAATTTCACAAGTTTTTTAAAAACACTGCATTACTGAGTTCGTGTCAAAATTTAATCTCACTCAAGTTAGCAGGCTAAGACCAGCTGAAAATAATTGTGTCACCGTTCGGATCGATGGAATCGTTTTCGTAAAATTCATTGTTCTGATAAAAATTTCCAAAAACAAAAAACGTTAAAAAAATTGAAAAATTTTATTGCCATTTTTTAATCACATCTTGGAAAATAGATTTTAAAAAATTTAGCACTTAATTCGAACAAGCTTCATCTTTGCTCCCACAAATGTCATTCATTTCGTGGTTTCCAGTTGGTGGCGCTGCCATTTGACACCTGTCAAACTCAGCTGTCAAACGAACTGTCAAAATACTAGTTAAATGTTTGCCTTTAATGAAATTTAAGAAATTGTGCAGGACAGTTGTAAAAAAGCCAGAAAATAAAATGGAAATTTGGCCAAATTTAAAAAATTAACTTTGGAGAAAAAAGTCAGAACATTGTTTTATTTTAAATATCTATTAAAACAAGGAGTCACAACTTAATGCTAATCACCCTGTATTTAAGAACATTAAAGCTTCTTATGTTCATCCTATTATAAAATTAAATGTTAAGCAAAGTTTCTGCAAACTACACATCATGCAAACGCATTTCCAAAAAAAAATAATAAAATACTTAATAACACATTTGTTTAAAACTATACCACCTGATCTTCTATAAGTCTATAATCCAAAACAAAAACATTTCACTATTCAGATCAACTTTTGACAAAAATTTCACCCAGGAGAACTCTTCAAATATTGGTATGCTTATACTCGAATAATGTACTCGTAGAATATAACAAATCTAAGTATCAAAGTCATTTGAAACTTAACATAAGGTACGTGGCAATGGTCTTCTCTCAATTCAATTTAACTGTGGTGCTATTTTATTCCAGGGGTGTTAAAAATAATGTCTGTGGATGTGATGTCGGTAAGAATAAATGGTATGAAGTTAAAACAGTCAAAGTATATAGAGAGCCAGCCAAGCCACAAAACTACCACAATTCCATCACTTCTACTTATACAAAATGAAAGACTCGTCCGTTTTTGGCGTCGTCGTCGTCATCGTCATCGTCACCGTCGAATCATCGTCTAGTTGGTTTTTGGTTATGAAGGTGTACTACAATCTGATTCAAAGAATTCTATATGAAGGTACGGAATATAGTCGTAGTACAATTCACAATCCTTAATTTCGAGGTGAAACTTACAAAATTATAAAGAACGACATCAGTTAGTTACATAAAGGTGGTTAACAGTGGGACAGGGTAAATTGCTAAAATTAATTTTGAAAAATGTTTTTTTTTTTAATATTTTGAAAACTACTCAAAGGTACAAAAAAGCGCGAAGGAATTTAATTTTTATTTTTTTAGAATATTGATTAAGAGAAGAGTCCCGGTAAAATAAACATTTTTTTAGCTTTTCACAAATTTACATGTAACGGTAAAATTTGGTACGTGTCTTTCACTGATCAGGGTAGTCCAGTAAATAAAGATTTTTTTACCAAACAAACTAACCACACTTAACAAGAGGTAAATAGTGATGACCTAAAAAATTGTCCCTATGATTCCGACCGCAGCGCTTTTGCGGCAGTGAGGAGAAATATTTCGGTTTCATTTTTTTTTTTGGGGGGGGGGGGTGTTTCAGGTTTATCTTGGAAACCATAAAGAATAAAAAATAATCTTTAACAATCTGCATTTTTGTAAATAAATTTAAAAAAAAACTCTAGCGGCAGTGAAGAGAAACATATATTTTTTTCGATTGTTCGATTGTTATAATCTCTTACAAAAGTAAAGACAAGAAAATTTTCTACAATGATTTTTTGCAATGCAATGCATATTAGACGACTCAATATAAAAATGGTTCTGGTTCTGCTAGGTGCAGAACAGTTAATAACTTAAGTTTTTTTCCAACTAATCCAACCATATTGCCCCACTGTTTCGTCTGCGATGCGGTGATGTCTGAACATAAAAACTACACACTATCTGAATTCACAAATTAAGGTAAATTCAGGAAGAAGCACCTGGTAAATACAGATTTACATGCAAAATTTTAGACAGTTCACCGTGGCAGCAGTATAGAAGAGAAGATATCCTTTCCATACAAAACTTTCTATTTAAGCTAGAAAAGACTCTAAGTGTGAATGTGTGTGGTTTGATTTTGGGTTTTCGTGATGAGATATTATTTGGCTAAACCATATACCTTTACATACCTAAGCAAAGCTAAAAGGACTTCTTTAACTGATTTGATTACATTAATGCACGCTCTCGATGTTGGGTAAAGTTGTTGAAAAAAAAAAATTGAAATGAAAATATAATTAAAGTAAAACACTCCTTTCTTTCCGGTTTCGTTTATATCCTTTTAGCAATTTTTTTTTTGTTGATATAAAATTTAAGGTCAATTAGTTTGAAAGCAAAACAAAAAAAACATACAAAATGCATTATTGTTGAATCATAAATATACAAGATTGTTTTTTTTTCCTTCAGAGTTCATTTACTTCTCGTTTGTTTCGACATTTTTTTTTTTTTTTTTTTTTGGAGATACATTTTTTTTTTGGTTGTGTCAGTTTCACAGCTACTCTGGCGCCTATCCTAATTGGGTGTTGTCCAACAAAAGCTCTGATTCAGCAAGAGCGCAATGGAAAAGGAATGCATTTTTTATTATGTTTCTTTTTTTTTTTGAAAAGGATAAAAGGTCATTTTAAAGATTCATTTCTTGGAAATTGAAAATTGCTGTTTTTGCTTGTAGGTATATAAATACATTATGTATATACATTTTAACATATTTGTTATTGTGTTTTATGTGTTTTAAAGTGAATGGCAGGCAAGGCAAAAGATTTATTTATTTGTTTGTTTGTTTTTTTTTTTAGCTGGATTTTTTAAGAAGTTTTAAAAATGTTTTTGAGTTCAACCAAGGACATTATACAAACGATAATGAAAAAACAAAAAATATGTTGCACTGCACTGAAGATCATGATTCATTATATCGTTGAGAGCAAGGGAACATAAAAATAAAACGCTTTTTGTTGAAGTAAAACTTTAGGAATAGTTGTTACAGAACTTGACAATTGTTTCTATTTTTTTTTTAACAGTTTTTTTTAAAGATTTGCTACTTTCTTAACTCAATATTTTTATTTAAAAATTAGACTGAATTAATGAAAAAAAAATTATTGAAATTTAATAAGAATTTCGTATTATTTTAAGAAGAATACCACATAAAATATTCATCAATAATACGAAATACTTGATTATAAAAATGCTAAATTCAGGGTTTTGGCATTGGAATTTTCTATTGGAAAATGGTACAAAGGCAAATGATTACTTCTGTTGTAGTAGTAGAGTAATTAGTAAGAATTTCTTGATTGAAAATAATAGAGAAATCTTATCTTCGTTCGGTTATCATGTAAAAAACTTGAATCATTTCTAAATGCTAGATGTGTAGGTATGAAGTGTTCTGTTGCTAATTTCCCAAAAAACAACTTTGCTTCCGATTTTTAAACTATAGAGCTATTTTTATTGAGTTAAATGCTCCTATAAGAAATGTCTGCTGAAATACTTTCTGCACAATAATACATCACAGTAGCAGATGCGTTCAATTTAGATTTCGGTAAAACAAATTATTCATTCCATCAAAGAAACAAGAAGTATAAATGCTTCAACTTTAAATAAACAGAGAGTATAATGCTCCAATAAGCCAATCGTTATCGGAGTAAACTATGATATAAAACTCATTGAGGTGTATAAAATTGAAAACTTACAATATGATGTATTATAATAACGTGATCTTCGTGATTTTAACCAAGATTATGTTTTTGGGTGTATTAAGTAGTTATATCAGCATTTACTCCAATAAAGATTGGCTTATTGTAGTAAGTTCTCTCTATGTCTTTAATATAAAAAAAACACTCCACTAATAATCTCCTTTAAATAAATTTGAATCTTTTTTAAATTACATAACTACATTTATGTATTTCCAATCAAAAAATTGTTAGAAATAATTTTAAATAATATTATTAAAATTAGATAGTTTTTGAATTGCAGCAATAAGATCTTCTTTTATTTTTTCAATTGATCACATCTACTACAAACTAAAGCGTTTATAATAAAAATGCATTCAATATTCACAATTAAAAAGTTCAACAAATCAATAAAACCAAATACAAAGCAAATCAAAATAAAACAAAACAATCTCAATCATTTTTGAATCAACCAATTGTGCACAGCAAAAAAAAAATTGCTCCTATACTCGTGTTTTATAGAAGTAAAAGAATTAATTAAATCCATTGAATATATATTTTACATCAAAAAAAAATGTTCTAACCTTTTTTTTAAGTATTCACTTTGCGGAAGAGTTTAGTTACCTTTGTGTTTATAATTTTATTACCAATATATCGACCATCAAAGGTAGAAGCTCAACAATTTTCACGGTTGATTAGAAATCATGTTAAATGATGCGTAATCAAATTTCAGATTCATTATCGGGGCAGGCAATATGATGAGATGAACCTACATATTACTACATACCATTATGCTACCTTCAGCGGCTTTGGAAAATGTCAATTTGCATATGTATATATGTACATAATATCTTTATGTGTAAGTATAGAACGGTTTATGGTTTATAGGAGCCTAAGTTATAAATATACAGTACACCTCTTGATTGAGTCGAACAGATTTGTGTACTTTTAGAATATAGGGTGTTTTGGGCCACTCAAGGAATAAGCGTTATAGATATTTCATGACTGACAGGCCGATTATTATCAGACGCCTTTCAGTAGTGCTCGGTCTTTTAGTTTTTCTGATGGGGCTTGAACCTATAGACCAAGATCTCATAGCCATATGCACTACACATTGCGCTATCAAAGTCGTCACGTGATCAGGTTCATCCCAGATTAGGCTTTATTGTCTGAGACTGTCACACTTCAAACCAGAATTTTGAAAAGCTACAATAATTTCAGTTGTACAATAGGCTTCTTTTTTCTTTTCCATATTCAATTTAAAAACCAAAAATTTGTTGAACATATAAGTACCTATTCACATTTTATGAATGATTTGTGGGTCAAGAATTAATTTAAGTTTTTTTATTTGCGTTTCTACCCAAAATAACTTTATTTAATTTTTCTTTTGCAAATGCGCTGAGTATTTATTGACAGTTCAAAAATATTGAAAATTGCAATTTCGAAAGTTTTAAAAAAATATCAGGATTATTCAAAAACTACAAAATTTTATAAAATTTCCAAAAAAAATTGAAAAAGTTTTCGAAAACTTTGAAATATCTGACAAGAAAAATAAAATGAAATAAAAATCGGTCGAATTTTGTACCGTTAGTTTTCAAAATTTTCGAAACTCATAATGCCAATACCGCTATTAAGATTTAAAAAAAAAAATACGCAACCGAATATTGGATTTTGAATTTTTTTGTTTTGCGGTTTTTTGCTCATACATTTTTTTTCAAATATGTATTGTTAAAATAAAAAAAAAAAATTTAATGAGTGTATTAATGTTTTTTTTTAATTTTCAAAAATTTTGACAAGACAAAGTTGAAAAACTCATATTGAGCTGCTAACATTTTTTAGAAAATTAAATTTTTGGAAATATCTCCCAAATTAAAAAATATAAATATAAACTTAGAGAACTCTTGATACTTAAGGTAGTTTTGAATCTAGCAACTTTTGCGTATTAAAATTAAAAAAAAAATCTAGTAGGTACACCCCAATAGCAAATTTAGAAAACAGAAATACCCTGTTTAAGACTATCAGCAATGAGACAATTATGAATTATCGCTTGATGAAGTAGAAACAATAGGTTTACGATTGGTTACCGCTTTAAAAAAAAAAGGATACACTTCTACCAACACATGTGTATAATGCATTAATGCATAATCATTATTGCACTGTGGCTATATTTGCCTACGATATAAGCAATTATCTTTACCATCATGGCTGGCATCATCATCATCAAAATTGATAATCACCGTTTAGAGCATAAATTATTATATAGTACTTGGTATATAACCTTTAAGGTGTGTGTTGCAACATTGCTGCGGGATGATGATGTGTGGGTGCAAATTAATGAGCAATATATCAGGTTCATCAAGCTTATTATACCTGTCTCACAAATGATTTGTGCTACACAAAAGAGAGAGAGGAGAAAGTTCAAATAACCCACTCATTGATTCATTATTACAATATCCAATATCCATCCTTTTATCCTTTTGGCCAAATAACACAAAAAAAATCATTTAATTCGTTGGAAATGAGAAACTTGTTCTTGTTTTTTTTATATTTTTTAAACTTGACAACTCCAAAACAACAACATACCATCGTCATCATCATTATTCTTTTATTTATATCCTTGTGAGTTTGATTACACCCGACCACATAAAAAATACACATTCTGATGATTGCCGAAAGGGATAACGAATTTTTTTCTGTCTGTTACTTGTCTGAGCTGGGTCGATTCAGTGGGTAGATTATTTATTTTTTTTATTTTTTTATTTTTGAATAATTTGAGTTCCATCAAAATTGCATTTTATTTTTATGTTGATTGTTTGAAAGAGTTGACTATATGAGCTGTAAATTTTGTGGTTTACTTGTTGTTGGAATAGTTATGATTATCTAGACAAACCCACACACATCTCTTAATTGTGTATGATCGGTTGCATGATGGCTTATTTGACATGTACAATAAAAATGTTTAAAGTGTTAAAAATGAAAAATTATGACAGGAGTAGGTTTTATTTTATGACAAGTTGCGATGAGTATTTTGGTGTAGCAAAAAAGAAATAGACAGGTAGGAAATGTTTATTATTATTTTTTTTTTGATTTTATTTTGATTGAAGTTGAATTTAAAAGGATTCAAGTGTTCATTTTGGGCGCTGAATTAATTGAAAAAACAAAATTACTATTTATCCTCGGTTAACATGAAACATTATAGTGCGTGAGCATTTTTCCGTCAGATTCAAATTTTGATTTCGATTTATAAATCAAAGAGCTTTTTTAAAATAGTTCTTCTGAATGAAAATTAAATCGTTATTGGAGTGAATGCTGATATAATTCATTCATTAGATATTTTATGCAGCATTATTTATGTAAGTACATATGAATATCAGCGTGAAGTAAATGTTGATTTTACGATATCCTTAGATGTGTATATTTATTGGATCAAAAGCTGATATAATCTTTCTTCACATATCGTTATTGGAGTAAAAGCTTATATCGCATTCTTATTGGAGTATTTAATCCAATATAAAAGAAGAATTATGCATTTACACTTATATAACCAAATATAGTAAGGGTTATATATATATTTGAAGGATTTATCAATTTAAAAAAAAATACATAACTGAGTTTTCAAACAAAAAACCCCTTTTTTCAAAAATTTCAAATCATAGTAAATATATATTTATGCACAAAACTGATGAACTGATAAATAATGGAGTGATGAGATAATATAATCGGAAGGCGGTTCAAGCAAATTTCCACTTTGTTTTTTTTTTTGGATTGAGCGATATATCAGCGCTTACTCCAGTAACGATTTTCTTATTGGAGTAAATTCCTCCCGGCTTCTGAAATTTAGAATAATAAAGAAAATACTAAAACAAAAGTAGGCAAACAGAGTTATTTTAGTATTTACTCCAATAATTATTGAAGCAAATGCTCTTTTCTTGTTTAGTATATGAGTAAATACTCCAATAAATATCTGACGAAAGATTTTAATCATATTTTACAAAAATAACAATTTTTTTATTGTAGCAAATACTCCCTAAATTCTCTAATATTGTAGCTTATAACGCTGTTATTTGCTACAGAAAATAACTAAAGTCAAAAACTACCACAGAAACCATTACAAAGCTCACCATAATTTTAAATTTTGACTTTATCTTGACATACTTCGTTTTATTTTAGGTATTTAAAACTTAAATCAAACGGCGAATAGAATATTTTGTGTCAAAGAAAACTCTCAGAAAGACCACCAAAACAATATGAATATTCAAAATAAATTAATAGTTGAGAAAAACAAACAGAAAAAACCATTATGGAAGCTCTAGGAACAGAGCACTTTGCCCTTAACCCACAAATTCCAAATAACTACTCCTGCAATTTTTTTGTTTTGTATTCAATATATTTATAATGACGGTACCCAAAACCATGTCCATCCTCCTGCACAAATTGAGGTACATCACCAAAAAAAAATTGACATCTAGAATAATAGAATTCAAGGGTGACCGGACCAGAAGTAACCGCATGCATGAGATGCTTTTAAGTAAAAGTTAATATCACAACATATACCGTACAGAAGTAGAACTACATATATACATAGTATATATAAAATGAACTGTGTGCTACGGTTGTCTTTTCTAACTCGTGACAGAAAATATAAGTAAAATGTCATAAAAGCCAGTAACCCTACGTTTTTAGGTTTTTTTTTTTTTGTTCTGTGTGAGACTCGTCCTCCTCCAACTTCTGCTAGACAGACATCCTTCGTGACAGGAGTGTTGGTGAATCAAAAAAAAAAAAAAAAAAAAAAAAATATCACTGAACAACGAACCCCTGCAGATAAAATGTTATACGGATACTATTATACCAGGAATGAACCTTAGAGTGGTTTCGTAATTTCTCTAATTCATTTCTAGAAATGGAAATGTAAAAACCACAAAACGACGAAGAGAGAGTGTTAGAAACAGGAATTGTGAGGTAGAGGGTGAGGTGACACTTTGTTTGAGAGAAGTATGCAGGGGGTGATTTTTGAGAAGCTATAATGTGAAATGCCAAAAGCATGGAGTAACACTCCAGGTCGATTGATGAGGGCCTAGTAATTTTTTTATTTCTGATTTTTTATTAGACCTGGAATTTTGTTTAACTCCTTAAGTTTCTATTGCACACAGCGATACGAGGTGAGTTTTTTTTTTTTGAAAAATTTAAAATTTTTTTGAATTTTTTTATTTTGAAATTTTGTTATAAGGTGGTAATTTAAAACAAAAGTGAGAAGCTAAATTTTTTTTTTTATTTTATTTGTAGTGTATCATCTGTCGATACGGAGTGTAACAAGATCGTTTGATAATCCATTTTATTAGATGCAATGTAAGAGAGAACATTGTAATCATCATCATCATCATAATATAGTTGTCATCCAACTTACATCTTTGCAGAAGAAGAAAAAAAAAACTAAAGGGAATATACACAGAGCATTTTTCTCTAACGTTGTCCATTGTAAAAGGATGACAGGAAATGCGGTGAAGGGTCAGAGGATGAACATAGATGTGCTTTTTATACCCGCAACTAAAAACCAACTCTCATTTTCTGTTTTTGAAATATACATATAATAAAAAAGTTGTAAGCGTTAGGGTAAAAGGAGACATTTTTTCGAAAGTGGTCAGACTTCATTCGTTTTATTATATAACATTTAAGAGATGGTATAGAGGTACTATTATATAGTCTGGGATGATATAGTTCCGTTAGCCGGACATTTCATTATGGGGTTCTCTTTTAACCACTGCAGTGCGGAATATGATTATTACAGTGGTTCGTTTTTAATATACATTTTACCAACATTTATAGGTATGTACCTACTGACATTGTTTTTATTAAAACGAATATACCATATACTCGTATGAACGTTTGTAAATATTTAATATACATTTATTTAATGGTAAGATGAGGAAGAAGATATAGTTCTGGGTTTTGGTGGAAGACTCTGTTTGATCTTATTTCTTAAAGGCAACTTCGTTTATAGTAATTTAAGATTTAAATAAACTTAAGTGCAAATAAAAGGTTTTAATTGAAGTTCTTCATAGTGTTTGGGTTTAAGGACAACGGTTTAGGTGTAGACAAGAAAATAATACTAATCTACCCACTAACTTACACGTTATTCGTTGAAGAGTAAAATGTATGCATAAACTGGTATAACTATCATTTTTTAATTGGTATAATTCCAGCTCATACCAATTAACTACAATTTTTCATTAGCTGATTTAGTTTTTCTTATCTTGTACTTCAAATATGTAATGTTTTTGTTTTTTAATGGAGATAAAACAAATAAATAGCAAAAAAAAGTGTTTTTTTACTTGTACTAATTGGTATAAAATGATCTTCTGGTCCATTTGATAATTTAACAAAAAATTGATGCTATGATAATGCTTGTTAAAATGCAGCGATTGAATAAAAAACAACCCCATACTCGTTTTTAATTTTTTGTTGATTGGTATAAACTGGTATAATTTCATCTCTGGTTCTGTAGTAAAATCTGGTGATGATAACATATACTTATTGGTAATATAAAATTATTAAACAAAAAAAAAGAAATTTCCCCTGATTGGTATAACACGGTCTATCTATCTATTTTCCCATTAATTGCTAATTCTTGATTATTTTATACAGCAAACTATACAACATACTGCTTGTTAAAAAGAATCGATATTTTAATAAATTTTTTGCTGATTTGATTGGTATAAAATAGTTTATGTGGTTTATACCTTTTAAAGGAATTGATTTCATATTATTAATATTAATTGTACCTGATTAACAAATACTTCATTGATTAAAAAAAATAAATTTAAAGTAGGCATTGAAAATAAAGTACGTTTGAGAAGTAAAAATCCTGATCGGTATAAAAAAAATTACTATCTACCTTTTTACATTGTGAAGCTATTCTTTTGATTAAATAGTATGCATGTATATATTTTTATTTATTTAATCAATTCTAGAGGAATAAAGAGACAAATTAAATGTCCATTCCTTATTGGTATAAAATAGTCTACATGCCTTTTTCTTTTATTTAGTAACTAATACCAAGAATTTAATATGTGCGATCGATGAGATTACATTGCTATAAAACAAATTCGGTCATTCCACTTCACGCCTAGATCAGTTTATACCAATCAGAAATAATTTTTACTTGAAAGATCCACTTAGAACGTGAAAGTTAATGCATTTCTTTTTCCGAACTTGTTACGTACGCATTCATAGTACACAATTTTAATTTATACCAGTCAGTGCGAGGTATACAAATTGAATTAAAACGATTGACTTAAATTTTTTTAGGATTGCACGAATAAATTATGTGTTATTTGAATATCTAATAATATCCTGGAATTCAAAACAGTCTCTAACTAAAACTCTTCATATAATGACTTTCTTGTTAGACACACTACAAAAATTCCTGCGGGTACCTACCCCCCCCCCCTGCATCACATCTCACATGATGAAAGCGCAGATATACGATAAAGTGCCCATTACATTCGTTGTGCTCCTTTGTAAATGAAAAAAAAAAAAAGAAATACTTCATCGTCGTCGTTTATCCTTCCGTATCGAGTTTTTGAACGCTCCGCAAAGCTGGGGAATAAAGTAAATAGACGTTAAAAACCTCTGCTAACTTTTGCCGCAACTATACCTACTAGACCCACTCAAGTGACAAGAGACAACGACGACGACAACGACAACGCTGACAACGACGACTATGACGGTAACGATGACGATTGCCATGCAATGTGATGACTTTATAGGTTTTGTAAATATTGAGCTAGCTATAAGATGGAACTACAACCATAGCTATAGGAAACGAAAGGCCGACCGACTGACACGACACCCGATAGACCCTAGCTCTGTGTAAAAGTTTCTTAATGACACCGCAGCGTTGTCATTTACCATTGCTCCACATATATGGCCAAAGTACCCTTTGGAATTCCCTCAAGAAGGAGGGGGGAGGGAGGGGGGAACCTACATATACATACACTCCATACTATAGGGGTGAATTCATTTCCGGATTTAAGATATTTTTTTTTTTTATCTTTTCCTCTTAACTTTTAGAGGAATTCCTCACTTTTATGTCTCGCACTCCTTCGGTTGACACTATACTATGCCTAACATAAGGCAGATTTTTTTTTTGTTGTTGTTGTTGTTCAAGTTTTCCATCAAAGGCTATAACAGAGCAAAACGCAAAAAACCAACCCCTTGACGTTCTTATTCGAGAAGCGGGATACATGAAGTAGATTACCAAGTGGATGACAAGGATTAATTGGAACCTTTAACTATTCCTTGGATTTCCAACAAAACTGTCTCTTCAACATGTGAATTTTTCTTTCTGTGTATAGGTTTGTTCGTTTGGTTTGGTTTTGTTTTTGTATTAAGGATGTGTGGAAAATTTCGTAATTAATCGTTGTCGACGTTGTTGGCGTTTTGATAGTACATAGTAGTAGGTATAAGAGGATATACCAGGATCGTCGTTGTTGTTGTTGTTGTCAGTATAGTTGGTCGAGGAGCAGCAGGATGAAATAAAATAAAATGGATTTGTTTAGCGCATAAGGACCTCTGAGCTGGAGAGTAGGTATAGAGAGCAGAAAATAATATAGGTTTAAGTCCTGGTGTTCCAGATAGGTCCCCTCTCATATGTATATAGATAGATTGTATTCTGTTATAATTATTTATTTTTTTTTTTTTTTTGCATTCACCCTGTAACATGGGGATCAATGTATGTCTATGTGTGAATATATATGGATTTTCATTTTTCGCCTGAAAAGAATGAATGTTTGTGTTGTAAATTAACCCTAAAGCGACCGCTTGTCTTTCATTCATTAGGGTTGATTGTTGTTGAATTCAGTTTTTGTTGTTCTTATTGGATAAAATAAAACAACAACAACAACAAAAAAAAAACAGGGTGTGGGAATTGAATGGGTTTTAATTTTCAACTTTGTGTTCTTTGTTTTGTTTAATAATTAGAATGAATTCTCGTATATAGATATACATAGATAGTTAAAGGAATAAATAGAAGGGCAAAGAAACAGACAAAAGGTAAATAAAAACTTGAAAGAAAGGGCGAGACGGAGAGGATTATTTATAATAAAAGAAGAATTGACTTTTTCAACAAAAAAGGTCTGCCAGTTAGGTGTGGGTCCGGTCGCTGCTGATATGGGTGGGTGGGTCTGATATAAGTATTTGTTCTGATTTTGTAATAATTAATTGTTTTGGGTTAGTTTATTGGAAATTAATTCTGGAAATTAACTTTTCTAACCGCGCTAGAAAAGTCATTTAGTAGAAAACAAACTACACCTATTTAATGCATTAAAATAAAATCAACCAATATTATAGGTATACCCATCTAACTAATTATTTTTAATTTGGAGAAAAAAAAGGTCGATTTGGGATTATAGTCCATGTGGTTTGTGGGCATTATAAGGTACTTCGATTATTTTTATTGATTGGAAGAATTAAATTAAAATATGTTTTTGGTGTTCCTTAGTTTTGAATATTGGTAATATGTAAATCCAAGTTGAGGTAAAGGTCAAAAAAATTTAAAGTTTCAAATAAAAATATATGTAGGTAGTTCAAAATGACTTAATCATTCTATTTTTCAAACTCTGGGTGTTAAGAGTCATTATCTTAAATTATGCATTTCTTCACTGCTTATACTTTACAGTGAAATCGGGGTTAAGAAAAAGAGCTATTTTTTAAGTTCATAGAGAGTTGGCTTAAAAAAAGGCAATTTATGCCCCTTCAATGCTCATTTCATTGTGAAGCTACCATCATTATTTTACTTAAATAGCGACTTCAACATTTGAATTAAAATTTTTCTAAAAGTATAGGTATGTAGATGAAAAACTGCAAAATTTAGAATCCTATTTTAAGTTGCTAGCTGCATCAGTTGCCGAGAAAAGGACTTGCTGAATTGAGGATTTGCTAACTTCACACTGAAGTCGGGGGTAAAATATGATTTTTGAATTTAATTTTTTTAACAGGGCTTGTTAAAATTAGGGCTTCATATTTTGTTGAACTTCAAATGCCTGAGTCCTACTTCAAATTACCAACTAAAGCGGTTTCTGAGAAAAGGACATGTTCTGTCAAATTCAAAGTGAAGACAGCAGTGAAGGCGACTATATCCACTTTTTTAAGAACTGCAAAATTGGGAAGAGAAGTGCAAAAAATGCCAAAAGCAACTGCAAATTTCTGTTGAGCTCCCGTTAGTCTAGGTAAAAACTGTTCTCCCAATTCAGAGTTAAAATTTATTTGTATAAACAAAACATTTATAGAAAATAATTGCCAGTTAAAATAAAACTCCCAAAAAATTTGTTTGGATTTTGAAAAAAAAAATCATTTTTTTTTTTTTTTGGAAACTAATGGGGTCTTCCGTGGGTAAAATAAATCAATTTATTTTTGATTTAAAATTAAATCTGCAGATCTGGAATTTTCGGCAGATTTACCCCTCTTTGCACTAATACTAATACAACTTTCAGCTGTTAGCTTGACAGATACAAGTTTTTCTTTTTATTTGTAATTTGTTTTGGTTTTGTTTAGTTTTGGTTTTGTTTGATCAACTTCATCTTCTTCTTCTAAAAAAATCAAGCGGTGAAGATTTTTTAGATGTGATGAAAATTCTATTTCAAAAAGAAAACAGTGAAACTGCGAGACAAAATATTGGTCGTTTGATATTCTATTTTTCATTCAATTCTTGCTATTTTTTTATTCTTACTAAGCGGCAGCTCAACTTCACACAATTTCAAACGAATACTTTGAAAAGTGTAGTTCCGTTCCAGTGCATTTCCGCCGAGTAAAAGGTATGTAATACAAAAAACTTGCATACTAATTCCATTTTGTAAAATTTTATAGATCAAAACTTATTTAAAAAAAAACTGGTCTATAGTAATTTTTTTTGAAAATTCGTATTTTTTCGAAATATCATTTTCAATTTCAGTTCCAGCTTTGAACATTGCTTATGAATTGAGTATTGCAACCTATTACTTAATATTCTCAACGCATCAATGGATAATCACATTGAGTGTTTCAAGCTAAATTTCTACTTAATTTCTATCTAATTTAAAAAAAATACAGAAATAACTCCAACATCAAATTCCTATGAAAGCATGTACGATTAATCTAAAGTTCAAATTATAAATTGTATCCTTGTTTTCCCTTAGACAAAAATAAAAAAGAATGATAAAATGGGTTCAATTTACAAAGTCCTAAACAGTCCTTTCCGCAGCACAAAAAAATTTGTCATATTTTTAATAAACTTTCATAATATTTAAACCTTCCTACTATACCAACCCTTATTTATCTCCATCATACACCATACCTATACCATAAGTCTCCTCGCTAATAGATTATGTAATTTAAATCCATTTAAATATTACAACCGTAAATTTTTTTTCATTTTTTTTTCTTCCCAGAGTAGGTAGGTAGGTAGGTAATAAAAATACAAAATTTTTAGGGTAACTACCTTTTCTACCATAACCCCCAAACCAACCTGTATTTACAACACTTTCCATCGTTCTTATAGTATAAGGTATAAGAGGCATAACTCCCTTAAGTATAATAAAGGCCAAATTCCAAACGTATTTTTTTAAGTAAATTTTGGCCGACTTTTAGCCGCTATAAACCTACCTTTATATGAGACGAATTTAGATTTAGAGCAGTCGTAAAATTTCAACACGTACACAGGAAGAATAACAACAACAACAGCAAAAAAAAATGGATTTTTTTTTCTTACTACAACACACACTCCCACAATATCAAACGCGCACCTTACTTTTACTTTACTAAATGTATACAAAATATTCTAAGCGCGTCTGTGGTACAATCCTAACCCCTCCCCTCCCCTGTCGTCGTATACACTCCTTCCAGCCAGGTTACAATAATCATAAAAGTTCATGCACCTTGTTCATTTATGTTTGTCGCGTTTATATTTTTTTTTCTCATTTTTTTTTTTTTACTTTGCCAACCCCCCCTCGTAAATTTATATATCCTTCGGGATTCCCGAAGTGTGAGTATGCGAGGGTGGAAGAAGCTTAGATATAAAATATAACCCCTACCCATTTCACCCTCTCCTTGTTATATTATTTTGAGATGCGTGCAGCAGCAGCAGTAGCAGCAGAAAAACCTACCCCCTAATGTGACTTGCTGTTATCTGAATAGTGGTGCTCAAGTAGTATGATTTTGCTCCTTTTTTGTGTTGTGCTGTTGTTATTCCACTATACATGTCCTTATAGTCCTTTTTTGTGCTCTGTATGGTGGTGGAAGATGGATCCTTTTTTTTTTTTGCAATGTGCCTTTTGTTGAAAATACCGCGCACGCAACATATTCCTGTACAATCCATAACCACCATGTGCTGCTTGATGTTCGCTATATTCTGCGAGTTCGTGTAAATCGTGCCGCCAAAAGGGCGACCTGAATTAAAGGCTTTCAGTTCAGCGCCTTTGTGTTTCACGTGTCATAATATCCCATGGCGACATACGATATTCACAGAGAAGAAGAATATGTTTTTTTTTTTTTTTTTTTGTGCTATTTTTGCAGTGAGTAAAAACTGCTGCTGAGAGTAGTGTAGGTTCGTAAATTTTTTATTCATCTATATACGAGTATCTACAACCGTCCCATTTCGATATGTCCTACTCGTAAGAGTTCAATAAATGAATGGTGTAGGTATTGGTCGCGCGGTGTTAATGGTCCTTTGAATATTCGGCTGCTGTGATTATAATTGCGCAGTAGATGCTACTCTAATGGACAAAAAATGACCATCCATTAGTCATAGAAAAGAAATTTACAACAAAAAAAAATTGAACTGAAACTAACAGGCGATATAGGTATTACCAGATTTGTTTTTTTGTTTTTTGATTCTCTTTTCTAAAATTCCAGAAATAGTTCGAACACTGTTTTAATTCATTTTTCAATCGAAGCTAATATTTGCCACTCACAAAACTACAAAAAGATAAAAATTGTTGGAAATTCTGCATCGTTTGATTTGGGGAGTGGGATTATAGTCGGCTTGCGTTGGGCGCCATTTAAAATTTTAGACAAATTGTTTTTTTTTCTTGTTAATTTAAAATTTCGGTTATTTTAAAAGAAAATAACCTAGAAGCCTTTGATGTTGAAAGGTGTATTGTCTATAAAAAAATTCGAAAATTTTTCAAAACAAAAAATTGCAATGCTTGTAACGATAAACCGTTTTTAGGCAAAATATTTTTCATTAAGTAATTTTCTCGTAAGAACTTCAAACTAAAAATGCTACCTATAAGGTTTATTGGAAAGATTAAAAAAATTTGTAATGAACGTTGGGCGCCATTTTTATTTTCAGAGAATTATTGTCTGTTAAGGCAATATAAAGAGGTTGGAATGTGCAGTGGGCGAGACTTTTAGAAATGGGTATGGGGATGGTGAGTTAAGGATAAGTAGTTTTAAAGCAGCCTTACTAATGATAAGATTGAAGGTATGTAGCTTGTCAGCTTTACGTTGCATACGAGACAAGGGTTCATTCAGGCCATATGATTCAGTTCAGTGGTGAGCGATAACGAAAAAAAGGTGCAGATCTTAACTGACGATCAACATCACGGCGTAAACTAAAGGAAGCCAAAAAATCTGTGCTGAACAGCTTCAATACGTTCTATGTAAGTTCTATGATATGGTGACCAGACTTGGGATGAATATTCTAGGTCTAACGAAAGTCATATAAAGAGACTTGGTGACATAGGTACAAGAAAATTCTTTTGGTCAACGTTTAATGAAGCCAAGAGCTGAGCTAGCTCTGCTAATAATACTGTCGAAGTGGGAGCACAAATTAAGTTGAGTGTCACAAATGACTCCCAGATCGCGGATGGAGCTCAAGAAAGTTTTTTTTGGCACCATCGACAGTGGTTATGATTTGTTTCGAAATGTCATCAGCATAAATTTCCAAATCGGATTGAGGTAGAATCGGCTCAACATCGTTTATATTCAAAACCAAGATAATAGGTCCCAAGTGGCTTCCCTGAGGAACTCCAAAGATTAAGCAAGAAAAGGTTTGGAGACACTCGTTCCGAAAAAAAAACTCGATACTAACGGTCAACTATGTAGATATGAATAAATCCAAGATCTGAGCAATTAAGGAAAGCTAAACTTCTTTAATTTGAAAAGAATGATAATGTGGGAGATTTTGTCAAAATCTTTACTAAATTTTTTTTGTAATGGCATCAACATATTTTAAGGCAGACAGCGTCTTTGAAACGCATTGAGTCAGATTAGTGGTGTTAGATAGCTCTTTAAAGAACCCGGAAAAAAATAATTTACATCAAAGAGCAACGACTCATAAACTATACTTTCAAAAAGTTTAGGTATGTCTGAGAGTTTGGCTAAATGGATATGCGAGTGGATGTTTAGTATTTTATACCAATCGATTTTTTATAATCACACTTTATTTATACTATAAAATAAGTTGCGAGTATTTCCTCTAATATTAAAGAAGCAGTAAGCTTTTACTCCAGTATGCAATTGTTATTGAAGTTGTTGCTCCAGTAAGTTATTCTTTATTAAAGTATTAGTTCCAATAAGCAAAACAGAACAATTGTATTGAAGTATTTGCTTAAATAGCCAAATTTTTTTAGACTAATTTATTCAATCGTTATTGGAGTAGTTGCTCAAGTAAATTAATCCTTATTGGAGTATTAGTTCCAATAAGAAATTAACAAAGCAATTGTGTTGAAGTATTTGCATAAATTGCTAAACTTTGTTGGACTAATTTATTTAATCGTTATATGAACGTACATGAAATCAATTGTTATTGGAGAATTTGCTTCGATAAGTCAATGGTTATAGCAGCACTTTCTCCAAGATACAATCGTTACTGAGTAATAGATTCAATAAAAAGAAGATCACATTCAAATTTTTATTTGAACATTTTCTCCAGTAAGTTTTTCGTTATTGAAGTATTTGCTCCAATAACGCAATAGTTATCGCAGAGTCTACAAGAGCTGTAATAAAAAAAAGGAAAAGATAAAGAAGAAGTTACAAACATCCTTAATATATAACAAATTACATATTATGCAAAACATCGCTTGCATTAGCAGAGAAGTTAATCACTTCTGTAAGTTTTGTTCAAAAGTTAAAATCCACAACATTCACAGTTGTTTTTTTTTTATTTAAGTAGATTAGATTCCTATATAATTCCTTGATCTGGCAATAGTGACGTGATGCATATCCCAACAAGACCAATATATAGAATTGTTAAAGGGACCATTTTTATGTAACAATATACAAAACGTGCTCTATAGAAAATAGGGAAAGTAAAAATGTTCATTTCTCTATTTCGTATATGTACATACATATACGTAGGTATAATCTAATTTTACTAAAATTGCACATAAACCCCTGAGATGCGATGATGATGATGATGGTGGTGGCGATGGTACTTGGCCCGTGTGCCCTCCCGGTGTTGTAATTCGAATAATGCACTTATCTCTATACCAGAGCTCCCTGGGTTGTAGTCCTGATGATGATGATGCTGATGGTCCTGGTGAGTAATTGCAAATACATTTCTCTGCTAATGCTATCTTAACGTTAGAGAAAAATGGCTTTGGCGTTGATATGGCGAGTGTGTGTGTACGAGTTTATGTGTGCGAATATAAAAGGGAATTCTAAATATTCAAAGGACTATATAATTTTTTTTTTTTGTTTTGCGAATTTTCCCTTTTTTTATGTGAATCCACTCTAATTCAATTGGACGATGTAACAAAGTGGTATAGACATGCAATATGCATAAACGGCTAGACCATCATCCAGTGTGTTGTTGTTCTTGTTGTTTTAAGAACCAAAAGGAAAGGACGGACGGACATTCACTATGCACATTACACAATACAACACATAAATATATTCTATCCAGCAGCAGTAGTAGCAGCAGCAGCAGGTTCGTTGACACGTGCCGGTACATGGCAAAACAGTTGCTTAATTTTCAACTTGCCCCCGGGAGTTTTTTTTTTTTTTCTTTTTTTATATCCGGCCTTTAAGCTGCTATAAACTCACTTCGCTTTTCTACGTCAAGATGACGCTCGCTGGCTGTATGAACTCTCTTGCAACAAAATGAAAATTGGTAAAGAGACTTTGGCTGACAGAAAGGTGTGTGCATTAAGATTTTTTTTTTTTTTTTTTGTTTTTGTTTTATTAGTCAAAGGATAGATGTTGCATGATGACAAAGGATATTGTTGCGAACGAGTCATGCAAGCAAACGAAAAGAGGGTTGAAGGTGAGTAGAGTATGTAGGGTAGGTTTATGTACTCGAGTATGTAGATATATATAGAAATAAAAATGCTCTGCTTTTTTGTGGCAAAACTGAAATTGTCTTGTTGAAAGGTTGTGCATTATTATTCTATGTGATGCATGATGAAAAAATGATTCTACGACGCAACGACCCTTTTCGGGAAATGTGTCGACTTTAAAAAAAGGGACTTTAAGGATTTTCCACATTTTTTGTTTTCTTATATCTCACCTGGAAGACAAAAGTAAAGATACAATTTTGGGTTAACCTATACCTACCCTAGAAGTTCCGTTATGTTTTTCTTCAATTTCGAAAACTGACAGCTGGAGCATGAGAACTGCGTATTAGACGATCAAGGAAACATCGTAGCAGAACCGCAGTCAAAATTGAGGAAATGGAAAGACTATAGTTCTCCAAGCTCTACGACGATGATGAACCTGATTCCAATGCTAGAGAGATCGAACCATTTGATTAGATAAGGCGACGTAGAGGTAGCGGTTTTCTGGATCAAGTCCAACAAAACTGCTGGAACTTATGGCCTCACTGCCGAATTGTTCAAAACGGCAGGCGATGACTTAGGAGTTTGACCAGTTCATCTGCGAAATACGGGCGAAAGAAAGCATAACCGATAAATGAAACCTCAGCTGCGCCAACTACAGAGGCATCAGGTTTCATTACATCTATTTAAAGATCCTTCCCTGCCGTTTTTTTGTGTTCGTCTGAAGTAATTTGTCAACCTGATGGATCCATTTAAGTGTGACTTTAGCAAAGCAAATCCAAATCGACATACCTATCACCTTTGAATCGATTTTAAGGCCGCGTATGACAGCAATTATGGAGAGGGGCTATAGAGCCATGTCTAGTTTGGGCACCCTTGCCAAACTTGTCCACTTAGGTTAGGTTAGGTAAGTGGGCAGTGACAATTAATCTTATTACCGTCACACTCAGGTCCATTGTGATACCCTTATTGAAAGTAACCTATGACAAGTCCTATTGGGGGTGTGTGTATATGAGGTTTCAGCGAGCTATAGCCCGAAAAGTCGAAAGGTGCCCACCGGTCAGTTGAATTGAGGAGTTTCTGTCGTCACATAATTCCCTAGGTGGGGAGAGGTTTACGCGTCAAGAATAATCCTGGGCCGTGTTCCCCTTCTTTACCCCTTCCAGGGTAAATCAGGTAGTGGCCTCATTCAACGACTATTGGATGGGTTTGTTGATAGACCGGTGGATCGTGTACCTACTGTACAATTGTTAAATTGGTTTACTGAGACACAACCCTGGTGAGTTAAGGTTTAAGTGCCAGGAAGAACTTCCTGGGCACGTTCCGCTTTCTTAACCCACAGCGGAGATCAGCCTTCCTTAGGCTAATAGAGGCAGTGGCCTCATTCAACGTATGGTGGGTTAGATAAACAGGTGGTTGGTGTGTCTCCATACAGGGTGACGATAGAGCGACTTCTATAAGATTTTTCTGGAAAAATAGTGCAAAATTCCTACATCAGTACATGAGCTGCAATAGATATGCCAACGATATTGACAGAGTTGGAAAAACACAGCGTGATGTCAGAGCACCGCGTTTGTGGGCATTGAGATGGAAGTGAAGAAGTTGGGAACATGCCATCCCGATCTCGAGGAATTTCGCAATAGAGGAAGACCGTGACTCAGGTGGCGCATGCAGGTGGCAGAGAACCTCAATCAACTTGCCGTGTGAAACTAGAGAAGCATGGTGACCGAGGCCCTGGTCCGACTCTGACTGAAGCGCCATTTTAAATTAAAGTATGTAAGTTTTCTTCTATGGAGAAGACAGCGTGGAATGATGGCGAAGACCAGGATGACCGATGCCTTGGGGTGAGCAACTGGATGGTGTCGGCTCGAGGCCGGGATAGGTGGAGGGACTTGTTGAAAGAGGCTAGGACCGGACCCCGGTTGTTGAGCCGATGAAAATGATGAAGTTTTGACAGTCTGAAGTGGGATTTTATTGGGTTCAACTCACGAAAGGAACCATCACAACTTTTAATGACGGTGTAACTCATAAGATCTTGCACTAAAGATGTATATCTGAAGACTTCTGAATCCAAAGTGCTGTTAAACTGCGTTATTCATTGGCAATGGGGGACGAAAGGGAGCTATAACCTGGATTCTACCTCAATGGATGAATGGAAATGATGAATTTAATTATAATTTGAACGTTTCCAGAAATATACCGATCAATTATTTCGGATGTTTTAGTTCATTTCGATATTAGTGCAGGCCCAAGATTATAGCTCATTTATTTATCCTTTTTTTTGTAGAATATTCTAAGACTATAAGAGCCTTCTTCTCCCCATACCTACCTACTTCCGAATTCTATTTCAAAAATGAACTTCCAAGAATATAATACATTCTCATATCCTCCTATACAGTTCTTGAAACTCCTTCCTATTCCACAAAAACTTTCAATGAAAATAATTGAATTGAATTTGAGGAAAAAGCAAATATCCCACCTACGACTCTATTCAAATATTCGTCTTCCTCAATTTCTCTTTAGTTTCCGGCCAAAAACTAACAAAGAATAAAAAAAATAAACTAAACTAAACTAAAATGAGTTCAAAGTGCATGAATCTCTAAAAACTTATTTTTTTTTTTAAAGTATAGTAGGTACAGAGCATAAAAACATTATATTTATCTTGGCTTCTATAATTGAGCTTAAGCATCATCCTAGATGGTATACAGAGTGATGGAGGATTCTCCCTCTCTCTCTCTCTTTCACTCTCTGCACTTGAATAGCGCGCTGATGTTCTTCAACTATGTCGTTGCCATTGGCACATCAACCCAAAGAGGAGTAAGTTAAGTACATATACACTATAGGTATATAGATATGCAACTATGTTGGTAGGGTACCTCCTATACATAAAGTCATACAATCAGTTTTAGGGCAAAATTCAATTTAACGAACACAAACACATAAGCCCGGCACAGCGCTCTCCAGACACATTGAATTCCTACTCCATCTCTTATTCAAAAACGAAAATTAAGATAGAAAATAAAATTGGATAAAGAAATATACAAAAAAAAACACAAGAACTTTTATCCTCATTATTATTTGCCACAAATTTCAATTCGGAATTTTTGAAGGCATATAGCTGACATGGCCACTACCGCCCAACGCTACCAACCAAAGCTTTTCTTTAGCTCTAGCCAAGCCATCATCATCACAGAGTCACCCCGGAATTTGGTATTGGGTTGTATGACTCATTCCCCTATAGAGACCCCCCAAACAAGTGCTCTTAAGAGCAGATTAAATTAAAGTCACAATAAGGACATGGAAGTGCTCGCAATTATCTCGAGAGTATACTTGAATGAGTGAACGAACGAACACACAGCGACGACATCAGCCACACTCTCGCATCTCTCATACACTCGCTACTCCCCTTCCCCATCCCCCTCACCCTCTACTATACCAACACAATCTCACACAAAAACTGTAAAGGGAAAAATTAATTTTCATCTGCAAATCTAGCGGAAAAGTGCTTTTGTCGGAGGCAGGCGCTTCATTAACACCATCACCTAACAGTGGGGCAGATTTGCTTAAAAACTGAAAAAAAAAATTCATTAAGTATGAATCTTCTTCTACTTTTACCGAAGCCGACGGTGGATATGATCCAGAGTGTCCTGCCTAGGAGACTGGGACCACAACAAAAAAGATCCATTTTTGGGGTTCGCCAGGTTGACCATTTTTGGATTGTTACATGTCAAATGCCAGAACTATGTCTTTCACATAGATGGGAGGTGAATTTAGCGTCTTGGCCGCCATTTTGTATTTGAATTTTATCAAAGTATCAGATTTCTTTAATCCCATAAAAAAATTTTGACACGAATTAACCATTTCGCATTAAATTGTGTTCTATTTCGCAAAATTCGCATTGGTTTTTATTATTTCGCATTTATCATTTTATATTTGATTCTTTTGAAATATTATACATATTTTGATAAAAATTTAATCGCATTTGATTATTTTAAAGCTGTTTTGCATTTTTATATTTAAGATACATCTTAATGAGCTTTTTCTCGCGAAATATTTTCGCATTTCGTTATTATTTCGCTTAATTTTTTTTTTATGATGTTGTGAATTTTTTGCGAAACCCTTTCGTTATGATTATTTCACATTACATTACTTTAAATTTCATTTCGCAATGCTATATTTCATCGAATATTATTTTAGTTTTCATTGTTTGAAAATTTTTTAGGCAAGTTCTCGCCATATCATAGCTTCGCAAAATAATTTGTTTTCAAATTTTAAATTGCAATTTTTGTGAACCTGAACATTGTTTCGCATTTTACCACTTTCGAATTCGTAGCTTTTGTATTATTGTGTCTTTTTATATAATTCAGGTATTCTTGAACATGTAACAAATTACTAAATTTAGCATGAAATGCTTTCGCAATGACTATTTTGCAATTTTTAATTTCGTATTAAATAGTTTCGCAGTTTTCGCTGGGCAAGTTTTTAAATCGCTGTATTATGGGTTCTTAAATTATAATTAAGCTCAAATCATATAGCAATTTCAATCTCGCATTTTATTATTTCGCATTTCAATATTTCGCAATGTGATTTCGCCATGTAATTTCGCAATTATTTTTAGCTTTTAAATTGTTTTGCCTTCAATGAATTTCGAAATTTTAAACTTTTTCGCGTGTTGCAAAAAATTACCGAAAACACCAAAATTTGCAAAAAAAAAAAAATCAATCGATTGAAAGTAGTGTCATAAACTTGCCCCACTGTATTCCCTGTTCTTAGCCGCGCACCGCGGTATTTTACAGTCTTCATTTTAGCTTGGTGTTTCTATATGAACCGTTTCGTATACATATACCTATCTGAAGGATGTGTGTCTAGAGTTAGATTGAGATTGCAAGGTACAAGAAATGAGTGAAGGATATTATGGTCAATTAAAAACTTGCTCTTTACGCTTTGCTGTTTTTGTCGTCGCGTCGCGTCTCAGTCTCAGCAGCCTGATGGTTGTTGGCGATGTCGGTGGCGGCACCATGGTCTTTGGTTTTTCGCTTTGATTTTCAAAAGGCGTTAGACTGTGTATATACAGTGAAAAGTTGGTGGTGACATCTTATAATCAAACCTCAATGAAATTTCTACCATCAAAGATACATTCTTGTTGGTTGGTTGTTGTTGTTGTTGTTTTTAAAAATGGAGATATACAAGTAGGTTTACGTACAAATTTTATTTAAAGTATATCCTTGTCTGTTTGGTTTTTATATGACAAACGAATTTAGATATTTCCCTCCTGAGGTTAGCTTTGGGTATTGTATTTTGAGTTTTTATTGCGGTTTTTCATGACCGTACTGCAATAAACATCAAATAAGGTTTTGTTGCTTTTGTGTTTTTTTGTTTTTATTCTTGCACCATTTTTATGTGTGTGCTTCCTTAAGATGTCCTTGTTGTTTTTTTATTAAATGCGTATTTGTTATTTATTTTCATGTTATGTTTTTTTTTTTGGCATGATGTTTATCACTGTCAATTTAAATGTAATGAAAAAACTTGAAAACGAATGGGTAGATTAAGCGAGTGATATGTGTGTTGGGGTATTTTTTGTGACCTACATAAGCGCGAGATTGAGACTGTTTTTTTTTTTCATATATTCACTTTTTTAGGATCAAATAAATATATTAAATATTATATGACGTGTTTCATACACATACATATAATAAACAACTTGAATAAACTTTTTTTACGAGCTTTAGATAGAATATTTTTTAAAACCGTTTACATATATCTGTGAGGGGAAAAAATTCATATGGAGGTAATTGGAAGTTCATATTCTTTTTTTTAGCATCTTTGGCAACTTTTGTAGGATTAAGGATGAAGAAAATTTTCAAAATGTTTGCTTTTTTTAAACCTTTTCAAAGGTATGAGGTTGATAAACGGGTCATAAACTCTTTTTGAAAACTATAAACTTGAATATTATATAAGAAAACAATTTTGCAAGTGGAGGCTTTTGCAAACAAGGTAGATAAACAAAAAAATTCAAAAAAAGGTCACATTGAAAATATAGACATAGCCAAAAATATTGCCAAACTTTTCGAAAACATAATATTGTACAAGATGGCATTCATGTTTTTAGACATTTTTATTAGACTTAAGATTTATGAATCGTCACAACCGTCACAATCATCACATCACAACCACCATTTTTGTCTATCAGCCAAAATGAAGCTCTCATGCCAAGGTGTTTATTGCATTCAATTTATATTCCAAAAAGGTTATTTCTACATTTTCCACAATATACTCTGTTTATTGCTATAGGATACAATATTTCAGTAAGTTATCAGATCAGAGATCTTCCTCTCCTGCCATTTGACCTACATTCCAAACAAGGGAAATAATTTTTTTCAAAACTTGGAGTTTAGATTTAAAGCTTAAAAATTGAATTCTGTTTTAGCTTAAAAAAAAACGGTAGTTAACAGCCATGTAACTGTAAAGACACTTATTTATATCGTGAACAGTTTGACCGATTTTGATGAGATATTTTGGGATAAGCAAACAGAAAATTTTTCGATTTTCTCATGAACTTAAATTAATTGCATATCAGAATTTTTTAAACTTTATTTTGGATTTATGCCGTGATGAAAATCAATTTTCTTTGAAAATGCAACGTTCAAATATTTTTGAAAATGGGTAGATTTTTTTTTTGAAGTTTGGTTCTATGAGCATATTTTTAAAAATTTGGAGCTTCTCACTATTTTTTCTATAACTATAGGTTTTTTTTTAGAAATTGTGATCCTTTGCAGACGATTTTTCCGCTGAAAACCACCAACAAAATTAACTAAAAAAAAATTTGGACTTCTTACACCACACTGTTATAATGGACATATTTTGGGAAAAAGTACGTTTCGTGTCCGCAAAAGCTATATAAACAGTTAACACACTTTCGCCTATAACGATTTTGTAAAAAAAAAAAAAAAGGAGGCGATTGGAGGACAAAATCTAAAGGCGACATTTTTCGATTTAGTCTAAAAAAAGTTATGGCTAAAAGACTCCAAAACCACCGAAATAATAACTCAAAAAACCTTTGGCCTTTTATCACCACTGTAATAATAAACCAATTTTGGAAAACAGTTTGGCAACCACACCACATCTTTACAAAATCTAGCAGTCACATTTTTTACTATTTTTTCGACAACGTCTTTTCGAAAAAAAAATTCGATAGTCTTATTTTTACTATGTAAGTACGAGTATCCATTCCCCGACTTCAGTTTGGCAAGAACTTTCAGGTGTCAATACCCTCCAGATCAGTCTGCGAGGATATGACATTCTTTGAAGATGATTGTGTTCACTTTTATACCGCGATGAATCAAAAACTGATGACGAGGTAATTTGTGGTGTGTACTCCGACAAGCTTACATTAAGCCTATCCTTCCGTCTTCCTAATCATTGTAGCGTATTCCAACCGAAAATTTTAGGGATCAAAGAAGTTCTGTCTTAACTTAAATGAAACGTGATATCAACCACTGATATCCGCATTTTCTCTGACAGCCAAGCTGCCCTTAAGTCTCTTGACTGCCGTCAACTACCGATCATCTCTCGCGGAGACGGCGAAGCAGTCCAACATTCACCTTTATTGGGTGCCGGGCCACAGGAACATAAAAGGCTGATGAACTCGCTAGATGCAGAACTATCCTACCAATTGCACCAAGTATGGAAAATATTGCTATACCTATTGCTACAAGCAATTGGGGTAAAAAAACATTTGGTGGAATACCATCACCACTTGTGTGGCAACAAAGCAGATCTGGCCACTGATAAATCTGAGGCGATCTAGATGCTTTTTTCGCTAAATAGATCGCACATTACCTCCGTAGTTGGTGTCATTACCGTATACTGTCTAATTGGGAAGCACGCAGCAAGCCTTGGTGTTTTCTGTCTAACGACTTCTGCAGAAGCTGCATGGATGAAGAGAAGAAAGAAAAACTATTACTCATCTTCTCTGTACATGCCCTGCACTATCCCAAAGGCGTAGGCTCCACTTGGGAGAGTAATTTTTTAACGATCCCAGCGATCTTGTTAACAAAGACATGAACAGTCTCTCACTCTTCATATGAAGCTCGAAATGGTTCAACGAGTTGGGGAGAAAAATCTCTAGATTCATGTGGTATCACAATGGGCCAATCCTGATCTTAGAGTGTCAGTTTATGCTGTCAACTACGTCAATCTAACCCTAATGCCTAACTCTTGAAATTTATTTTCATATTTTTAAGGTAATGAACATTTTGTTTCCAGTTTAATTGTTGAAGGTATAGGTAGAATGTAAAAATATTGAAAGGAGGAGGAGAGGATTTAAAAGGAGATGTCGAGGAGAACATTAGTTTTAAATTTTGTCACATCACAGTAAGAGAGAAAGACAGAGCGTGGAAGGGTATTCCACATTCGCGCAGTATGACTAAAGAACGAATCCCTCTTGACAGTACGACCGAAATTGGGTTCAAGAGTAAACTGAAGAACATTCCTGGAAGAGCGAGTATTACGGTTGAAACGTTTAAGGGGAGGAATGCAATTGGCTATTTCGTTAGAGCACTTACCGTAGAAGTAACGATAAAAGAGTGAGAGACAGGAAACGTTACGCCGGTGTTCGAGTGACGTAAAAGTATCGATGATGTTCCTGTCTCCGATCATTTTGAAGGCTCGTCTTTGTATACTGTCCAAGAGGTTTAAGTAAGGTGCTGGAGCACCAGCCCGGAGATGGGAGCTATACTCAAACTTTGGACTTATTTAAATAAATAATAACCAGATCAGAAGGGGAAAAGAATTTCTTGCATCTACAAAGGAAACCTAAACATCTCACGGCATTGGCGACGTTAAGTATGTGATCATTCCACAAAAGATGATTTGTGATACACATACCTGAAATCGCAAGCTGATTAGTTTCTTCAATGCAAGTGCCACTCATAGATAATGGCAATCTGCTAAAGATTTAAGGCCAAAATTTTTTTCACTCATTCTTAAAGATAATCTCCGGATATTTCAATAATTTGTATTAGATTTCATAAATTTCCTATTTTAAAAGCTAATTTAAATTTACGGACAGTGAGTTATTTATAAAAAATCTCTTCGAATTTTAGAAATCTTTTTGATTCTAAAAGTACCTAATGTTAAATCTTTCGGAAAGATCTTGACACAAAAAATAAAAAAAATAAAAAAACAATAACACTTTGTCCAATTCATCATAACGCAAATTGATATTTGTCCATAGAAAACAAATCCCATAATAGAAAACATCATAAAACTTCTTCTTCTTCGTCTTCTTTTAGAAAATTTAAGTACCAAGTCGAGACTAATATTTCACAAGTCGTTATCCGAAATAGCTTTGTCAACTAATATTTCTATCTTTATTGTTGCTTTATAATTGCTTCTTTTCATATAATCCTCAACTCAACGACTCGAAAAACAAAACAAAAAAACCATTCTATTTTCATGTGCCTACTCATTTCGTCTGATAACATTTCTCTATATGTGTGTAGGGGTTTTTGAGGCCCTCTCGAAGTTTCGATATTTGTAACATCGTATTTGTATTGAGTTAGTATGTACGTATATATATGAAATGAAAGAAACACAAAAACCCATCACTCAAAAGAAAAGTATAATCAAATCTTGATAAACCAAACATCCCTTAGCAACACAATTCCATCTTAATACAATAAGTTAATTTCATCAATATTGATTTTGAAAACTTAGCCCCCGGCTTCTCATTTCATCTCATGTTTGGTTGGTATACATTTTCTAACTCCCTTAAGTTTCTCCTCCTTCTCAATCACAACACCCATCATCACCAACTACCCCTTCTCCTATATATAGAATCCACTTGGTTTTATCCTTTCGGCAAAATTTCATTTGATTTTCACATTTTCGCCAAATTGCTTCTGACTGACTGCTGCGAGAGGAAAATTCGAAATACTTTTCGTCGTCGTCGTAGTCGTCGCGTAGTCATTGGGACTGGGGAGTAACAGAACATAAAATAATGCGCGTTATCGACTTATTTCTTGGAAATTCTTTTGGCGATGAACAGAAATTTTATTTTTCCCGTTCGTTTCTTCTACAAAGACAAATTGAAATCAATAAATCATTTGCTAAGAAAGAAGGCAGCTCAAATCGAAGAACAACAACAACAACAAAAAATAAATAAAATAAAAGATTTAAGTTTACACAAGGACTCGGTGGAGGCCGAAGGAATGATTAAGGGCCAACAGTACTAGAATATTGGCACAGCATAACGCCTTTTGCGCACTCAATATCACAAGTACCTACTACCTACCCCTGGTGGGTGTCCTAACCTCTCCAGATCTCAGATTTCTTTGGCGCAAAAAGCGACTTTGGTGTGTCTTATGATTTGTGAACAATATTAAGAACAAATAAAAAAAAAAACAGAGAAACACGTCCTGTGAGAAGTAAAATGGCGACTAACAAACATCCTTATCGTGGCAACGGAACGGCGGCGTCGGCAGCGGCAATGACGATGCTTCGAAGCATGTTGTTAAAGCCTTTTCCTCCTCTCAGCCTCAAACTCCTTGTACTTTAGTCAAAGGAAAAAATATATAATTTTATATCAACATTTACCATACTCCATCCTACCGATATCCTTTTGGAAAATTCTCAAAAGGAATCGAAGCGTTTCGAAAGCGCTTTATGTCTTTTTGATTTGAATTTGAACTGATTCGCATGAATTGATTTTCGCGGAATCAAAGAATTTATTTATTAACAGGCGAAGGCGGATAGAAGAGACTTAGACTGATGTCAAAGTGACAGAGGGGAGAATTGTTTTTGGGCAAATACTATTTACTTTGAGGAAGGGATTTGTATATTATTTTCATTTTTTTAAGGAAAAACGCGTTTTTTTTTTATTTTATGATCGTACTTAAATACGATTCCAATTCGTAGAAATGTTCTAAAAATATTTAAAATTAAATTGAAGTATGTATGCAATCAATACAGAGATATTAATTGACACTATTATCGACAAGCCTGTCTTAATGGCTCTTGACTTCTGAGGTTTAAATGGAATGTACTGTAAATATGTTTTAGTAAACGAAACGTGTATTGATTATATTTCAGTTTCTATAGCGAAAGAAACACAGAATAGATGAATACAGACCTAATTTTATGTAGAAACGCTGATTAGTTTTTGTATTAAGCTATAAGTAATCAATACATAAATTTGTACCAGTTACATTTAAATATGTAATGATGTATCGTAAATATTTTAAATTCATTAACCATCATTGAATACAGAAAAAATGTCATCAATACAAAATCACTTTAAAACTGACAAATTTCTGAAGTAAATTATGGAGTACTGAATACTGAAACGATATGTTTTCAATACATAATCATCTTTTTTAAACCAACAAACTATCAATATCAAAATTGTAATCATCACAGCAAGTTTTATAACCTGTACAATGCTTATATGCTATTTTTAGTTGAACTTGTATTGAATACAAGTGATATTTTCTCTATACATATATAAATTATTAAAAACTAAACAATCATCAAAATATAAATTGAAGCCATCACATCAAGTTATAAACTTATTTCAAGCAACCAGCACTTCCTATATTTTTTCATGTAGTGAATACAGTGACGAGTTCAATACTTTGTTCTCAATACTCACGATTTTTAATCAAAACACTTAACTGAAGACTTCGCATATATCCGATAAATTTGTATGTAATCAGTACTACTTCAGCGTGTAATGATTACAAATCTTATGTGATCAAAAATCTATGAGATGAGTAAACGCATGTATGTATGTTCTAATATCATATATTTTTAAATCACTAAATGTAGGTATGGAGTACATATGGTTAAGGTACCTATGTAATTAAATAGAAATGTTTTTTAATTCCTAATACTTCCTGAAACACCCTATCTACAGCAGCTACAACAATTTTATAATTTCATAATAACAAAAGGCCAACCATAAAGAAATTAATTCAATTTTTATAACCATCTGCATCGATATCTCTTTTGAATAGAAAACTCCGCCGCATTCCCTCATAGCCTAGCAGTGTTAATCCAAAATGATTTTTATCATAAAAAAAGTAAAAAAAAAAAAAAACTAATTATAAATCCACCTCGCGCCGCTATTCAGGTTTCTACAGACTTTATTTCATATCTATTGAGGGGAAAATCTATTATTCACAAAGGTTGTCCGTGTTGTCGAGGTCTCTTCGTTATCGTTGACGCCGACGACAACGACAACGACGACGAAGACTCCTTGTCGTGGGCACAAAGTTAATTTCCTCATATTAATTTATTGAGTCCTGCACCTTCTTGGTGGTGCAGTTAATCTACCTAAATGGCGCACGCCATTGAATTTCATTTAGAGCGTCCATCGTTTCGTTTCGTCGTGTCGTCGGCGAGGGGTCTATTGGCAGCGTCCATCGCTAGCGTTGATTGTCAGATGTTGCGCGGTTGATGCAATCTGAGGGGATATCTTTCTACCTGGACAATGAAGTTATAAACAGTGGAACATGTGTCAGAACACAGTTGGAAAAATATTAGGGGCGGAATTGCTATAGATCATTGGATGAGATCACTCACTGGTGTTGACGAATTTTTCCTCTAGACCTCCAATGATTTTGAATCCCTGAAAAAAATGGCACGTTAAGAAGCTTGTTGAAAACTTATTTAATTTTTTTTTTTTTGCCAAGAAATAAATATATATTGTCCCACTGTATGACGACTTTTAATAATCTCAAAACCAATTCCCTTTCTTAAACCTACAGCCATTGCATACCTACTGTTACTTTATAGAAATTAATATTAATAAACTTTAAAGCCATGTCCAAATGCCAATCTATTTTCTCTGATGCCGATGACAATTGAATTCATGTCCTATTCACAAATTGCATTTAAATATACTTTTATAGGTATCAGTGTTCATCATTTTATATAATACGAACCTAATGACCTTTAGCAAAGTCCGACGCAGTTCGTTTACAACATTCACTGAAGATAACCATGTCCAACAAGTTCATAACGATGAAGATAACGGTAATGACAAAGCATATCATAGTTTGTAGGCGATGATGTGCTTGGGCTCTAAGCCCATGGCACTTTTAACAGAAAAAAAAAATGGATACGCATAAGGAAAGGATGGCTGTAGAAAAAAGTTTTGCATCCTAATCATCGTCATACAGTCTCGGTAGTAGTTGGTCGATGTCGGCGTCAGCATCAGCATCAGCGTCAGCGTTGTTGTCATCAAGCTTGATTTTCATTGAGTTTTCTAGATGTCTGATGCTGTAATTAGCAGTCCAGTGTGCGGTTTGAACACTTTTCAGCAAAAACCATCAGAAGAGAGTTCTGTAGGTAGGAAAAGGTGGTAGAGAGAAAAACCATATCCTTAATAAAATCAACGAACTTTCCTTGTGCTGTGTTGTAGGATAGAAGCTAGTGTTTAGAAGAGAAGTACAGATTTTGCTTTGGGTCTGCTCTCGACGATGATGAGGAGGAACTTTTAAACCATCACATCCTGTGCATTTGGTTATATTGCGATCTCTCTCTCTCACACTCTCTTACTATTAATGCTTCTGCTTCGGATGCAGTTTAAACTTGAAACAAGTTGTGTCCTAATGACTTCGACGTTGTGAGATAGAGAAGCTATGGCACAAAACCAAAAAGTCACAAAGGGGCAATTGCTCTTAATATACACCATACAGATAACAGGAGAACTTAATCCTTTTTTATTTTTTTGTTGTAAACTATAAAACACAGAATCATGAGCTATGCTTTATGTTAATTAAAGTAATTATTGCAAGGAAATGCACAGTTAGAGAGAGAGAGAGAGAGTTTTATAGTTGGTAAAAAGAGGAAAGGTCAGAAATTAATAAAACTAAAGTAGTTTGCAATTTGTTAATTTGTAATTTTGTTCCTTTTGATAAGAAGTGATTATTTTTGATTTTGAGTTAGTTTTTATTTGAAATTTAATTTGATGTTAAGTTTTGATTCATTACCTTCATTTACTAATAATATAGTTTGATGGCTGATGGGGAATTAACGCATCGAGATAGAAAAGTATCTACTATGAAATGAATTAGTGCCAGACGGCATAGTGAAATATCAAGTGTTTTTTTTTCAGAGGTATAGAACTTAGAATGTGAAAAGAACAGTTGGTCAAACAATCAAGGTAGCGGAGCACGAATTTGAAGTGGTGCAATCCTTTAAATACCTTGGGTCAATAGTAGCAGCCGAAGTACGCGGGCTTACTATAGTCTGTCAAAGCTCTTCAAATCCAGAAATCTGACCATAACTTTAAAACTGCTGCTGTACAGGACCAAGGTCCGGCCAGTACTCACGTATGGATCCGAGACTTGGGTGCTCAGCAAAAGACACTCTGACCTCTTAGCCACGTTCGAGAGAAAAGTCTTAAGGAGAATTGTTGGCCCCATATGTGAGGAAGGGCGATTCCGGAGACGGTACAATCATGAATTGTACGCAATCTACCTTGCCGCAGACATGGTGACAAAAATTAAGCTCGGTAGACTTCGACGGGCAGGGCACCTAGTTTGCACGAGTGAAGAAGAACCGACTCGGAAAGTCCTTTGTGGTACATTCTATGGTAGACGGCAGCGTGGACGCCAGGACGCCTGAACCTTGGGGTGCGCAACTGTATGGCGTCGGCTCAAGATCGGGATAGGTGGAGAGACTTGCTGAAGGAGGCCAAGACCGGACCCCGGTTGTCGAGCCGATGATGATGACGATGATAGAACTTTAAGTTGGCAACACTTGCAACACACTAGTTGTTATTTTAACAGCTGTTAGTTTGACATTTCGACATGAATAGGCTGACACCTGAACACGGTTCCATATATATCTCGAACCCAATCCCGATTTTCATAAGAGAATTTTGTTTAGGGCTGAAGCTTACTTTTGGGTGAACGGCTACGTCAATAAACAAAACTGGCGTAATTAGAGTCAAGAGAGAGTTACTTCACAGAGAACTGGGAAGTTCAATGAAAGATGACTCATTCAAAACCATTTCATCTTTGTTGGGTGCCGGGCCACAGGAACATAAAAGGCAATTGTAAGGCTGATGAACTCGCTAGAAGCAGTACTATCCTATCAATTGCACCATTTATGGAAAATCTTGGTATACCTATCGCTAAATGCAATTGGGGTAAAAAAAAACATTTCGTGGAATACCATCACCACCACTTGTGTGGCGACAAAGCAGATCTGGCCACTGATAAATCTGAGGCAATCTAGATGCTTTTCGTCGCTAAATATATCGCACATTAGCTCCGTCATTGGAGTCATTACAGGACACTGTCTTTGTCTAATTGGGAAGCACTCTGACAACTTCTGCAGAAGCTGAATGGGTGAAGAGGAGGAAGAAACAATTACTCATCTTCTCTGTACATACCCTGCACTATCCCAAAGACGTAGGCTCCACTTGGGAGAGTACTTTTTTAACGATCCCAGCGAACTTGTTAACAAAGATAAACAGTCTCTGTCTCTCACACATCATAAGAAGCTCCAAAAGGTTCAACGATTTAGGGAGAAAAATCTCGAGTTTCATTTGGTATCGCAATGGGCCAATCCTAATCTAAGAGTGTCAGTTTATGCTGATAGCTACGAGAACCTTACCTAACAAAAGCATATCTGCATCGAGCAGTTCTTTAAATTTTAAAAGTTATTGAACGTTAATAACAAATTAGTTCGCTGTAAATTTTTTTTTGTTGACTGTTTTGTTTTTCCCACTTGACCCGTAATAAACTATCAAATTTCATTGAAGTATGACTTTGATTTCGATAGATTGAAAAGTTTTTTAATGCAAAATTTTTCAAATTCAATTTTTGGTTCCGAAAAAGTGTGACTTCAGGCCTTCCGGATGTTATTTCAAATGAGATATAATGAAGGATGAATGCAAGCGCAACGGATTAAAAAGTCTCTAAGAGATCAGAATCTAGATTATATTGAAAAACCATAACTACCCTTAAAGACCCCCGTTGTAATTAAATCAATTCCTGCATTGCGCTACCATATTGATACCTTCCCATATCAAACGAAACACATAGAACAAATCTTCAAAATCCCTGCAACACTGAGAAAAAAAAAATTGAACAAAATCCTATACAGCTACAACATCAGGAGACCCGACCCCCTGTAATGCTGCTTTATTGCTTTTCTTTCAAAAACAATTAACCACATCCATTGTGCTATTAAATAGCAACAAGATAAAAACAATACCTACAAAAAAAAACAACAACACCTATAAGGGTTGAGATATTGCGAAGATAGATGGATGAATGGTGAATGGATGCAAAAAGAACAACAACAACAACAAAAAAAAAACAATAACAAACGACATAAACAAGAAGCAAGTGAGAGAATAACAACAATAACAAAATAATATAATACCAAGTACCTATATACGAAAATGAAGTGAATTACGACGACGCCAAGGATTGGCATTGCTTGCTGTATGATGCTTCTCGATTGAATCGGGACGTAGTGAGCTGCACAAAATACAAGAGGGGAAATCTATACGATCCAATAATTGATGGATGCCACAGCAAAACCAGCACAGAAGAAACTTAGTCTTGTGAAGTGGAAATGGTCGGCTCTATAGATGCGGTGGTTGGGTGGTTAGTAATGGCGGCGACCGACGACGATGGATCAAGTGCTGGAAATAATGAAAAATCCATAAAGCTAGGATTTTCCATTTGCAATTTTCCTCGAAACACTTTGGTTTTTCATACTCGTTTAGCCACCATACTTGGCAACCACATGATATTCACCCCCCTCCCCCCACTGGCCAACCCACCAAATAAATCAATGAATGCCGGCATAATGCAAAAGGATATCCCACACAGAAATTATTGTTTGTCACTATTTGAGATCCCAACAACCATTTAATGGTCGGGTTAGGGATGGAGTTGGGGGGGGGATATGCGGGGATCATATCTCTGGTAACTCTGGCTTTGGTAATCGTAATTGAATGTGGAAATGAATTAAGTACGGATAAGAATGGAAGACAAAATACGTAATAGCCAATCTTTCACACTTTGTTTTTTTTTTTTTTTAATATTAAACCCATTGTTGTAATTTAAACAGCTCCATATCATGATGGATAGGACTTCGGAAAAGTTCGTTGATGGTATCGTGGGTTGTAATTAAATAAAAATAAATTTAAACAGAAGCTATTGTCTGGCTTTTGGCATTTTTAAACGGTTCATTTTGAAATTAATTTATTTTTTCTTTAATGGAATTTAAGTTTCAAGTAAAAAAATTGAATAAAGGTGAATTTGGAGACAAACAGAAATTTCTTATTTCATTATGAATATTTCTAACTTTTAATATTTTCACAAAAAAAAAAAAAAACTAGCGTGACATAAAATCAACTACGAAAAAAACAGCATTACAAAATAAATACCCAAGCCCGTATGGATATGTATGACCTAAGCAAACTGTGATAAATCATCAATTAGTAAGCAGGGTTTGTCTCCTCTGGTGTACAATGGTTTATCGTTTTTTCATGAATTTATTTATTTGTTTTTGTTTTTGTGTTGTTTTTATTTATTTTTTATTTTATCTTTTTTAATATGGCATTAAAAAAAACTATGAAATATGTTATTGAAAAACTCAGGTATGACAAACATAGCAACAGTCGAATCTGCTTAAATGAGTAATGTATTTCTTAAAAAAAAATAACTGGATCATATGAACTTGCTTCTTGATAGTGCACAGACAAGTTTGGGTAATACAGCCTTTTAACAGGACCAAACTATGACCAAACTGAACCTCATGCAGTTACTCATGAAATATAGGGCTTCAAAAGTAATTGATTGACTGACTACTAGACTGACAGACTGGAGTGACAGACTGGACTGACAGATGGGACTGATAGACTGGACTGACAGACTGGACTGACATACTGGACTGATTGAGCTGACTGACTCCACTGACTGACTGACTGGACCGACTAACTGGGCTGGCTGACTAGACTGACTGACTGACTGACTGGACTAACTTGACTGACTTAACTGACTTGATTGACGTGACTGACTGACTGGACTGCACTGACTGGACTGACTGACTAGATTGAAGGGACTGACTGACTGGACTGACTAACTGGACTGACTTACTGGATTACCTGACTGACTGGATAGACTGACGCACTGATAGGTCATCAAGTTATTAGCACTTTTTAGTAGAATGTTGTTATTTTGAACAACGTTAAGTATTGTAGTGTATACAAAGGAACACATCGAAAATTTAGGGTTTTTCATATAAGAGGCGTGGCATCCACCCATCTTTTCATAATTTTTATCAACCAAATGGACCACTGTCGGTGGAAATATAAAATTTGATAGAGAAGTAGGAGGGTTTTAAGTACGCACGAATATTAAAATTGAAAACTTGATCTGATATAAGTGGGTTTTACTGTCAAACAAAATTTAAAAAAAGAAATAAAAATATTGTCACATAAATTCTTGGAAAAGCGGCAACATAAGAAATCATCTTTATTTTTATTTGACTTACTGTATGATTACGCAGTCGACTTTATGACTTTTGTTTGTTTTAATTTTTGAATGAAATATTTTTGATTTTACAGATGACACCAAACGCCAACATATTTATATCATTTCTTTTTTTTTTAGTTTTGCAAATACATATTAGATAATGTGGATTTGCTAAGATTATTATTTTACTCCCTGATAATTTTTTAAGTCATGAGTCATGGCTAATTAAATAATTCTGAATTCATTGAACTTTTTTGTCAATTTTTTTGACTTTTTGATATTCATGCTGACATTTAAATTTTTTTTTTGAAATTCTTGGCGCTTCTTTCGTTTGTTTTATAAAAAGCATGGTTATAGGCATCCTTGCCATTTTCTGACTTAAATTTCCAGAATTTCATTTTATGGCTAATTGAACTAAAAGTTCCCTTGCTTCATCTTCTAAAATTGGGAAATTAAGTTATGATCGAATTGTCCTTAGAATTCGATGGGATAGCGACTGAGTATTCCAATAAAGGTAAATATATATATATATTCCATTGAAACCCTTCTTCGTTGGGAAACCCTTCCTTTACAAGTAGTATTAGATAGATTCAAGTCTGAAACTCACAACATAAATGCTGGTGTGCCACAGGTTTCTGTTTTGTCACCGACTCTCTTTCTCATTTTCATTAATGATCTCCTTTCTGCAACTACTATTCCATTAAATTTTTTCGCTGACAATAGCTTTTTATATTCGTTTACAGATTCACGTTCCTCCTCTTTGGACGTGGAAATGAAACAGCTAAATATGATAAATACATTAAATTCTAACTTAGACAGCATTGTACAATGGGGATTAAGACATTGAGTAGCATTTAAATTATGAACACTATATTTATATACCTAAGCGGACTACAGATCTAGTTTTGAATATTTATATGTTTTTTATCAGATGCGACGTGTCAAGTCGTACTTATTCAAAGCCAAGGGAGGGCAACTTACCCCTCTTCCCCAACCCTCCGGGCGCCTATGGAAACAGTCTATTAAGATTTTAAAAGAACTTTATGAAATCAGCTATAAGTGTTTTTTAATTAACAATCACCTCTCATCTAAAAATATGAATTGTTCTTTTTACAAAATGTTGGTAACAGAAACATACTTTATATATTTCTAAAATATTGGGCCTTTTCCTATAACGGATATATTATTGTAAAATTTATTTTTAGTCGCAAAGGTCATTATTGCAACGCTATCATCTAGACAATAATGGTTAAGTGCTTCTCAATAATATATTACCAAGAAGACAGGTAT
The DNA here is from genome assembly GCA_958431115.1 of Syrphus vitripennis. Taxonomy (NCBI): domain Eukaryota; kingdom Metazoa; phylum Arthropoda; class Insecta; order Diptera; family Syrphidae; genus Syrphus; species Syrphus vitripennis. Next base: position 85,251,296 of record OY288109.1, read on the forward strand.
TTTTCCATAAAAAATAAAAAAATTCAATTTGATTACAAAACGCTCGTTCAAATTCTCGGAATACCTTTCAAGTGCATGACATATATTTTTTTTTTGTTACTGTCATTTTTTTTTATTAAGCTCTTACATATAGGAGTACATCATCATCATCGATACACAAAAACTCGAAATAAAATCAAAGATTTTATGTGTGGAATGCCTTCGAATTCGAAAACACGTACGTACCTGAAAATAAAAATAAAAAGAATTTATTAGATAATTAAGTCAACAGGTGATGAAAATTGTTTATTTTGTTTTTTTTTTTTTTTTGAATTTTTGTTTCAAGTAAGTACGAGTATACAGCTTATCATTTATTTCTTATCTATTAAGTGTGACAAATTGACCATGGCGCTTATCACTTAAAAAAAATTAATTTTAAAAAAACATTGCAAATTTCTATTTGTATATTCGAATACAAAAATTGTTGCTAGTAGCTACATTACGTATGCATACAATTTTAACGGGGTACTACTTAAGTTTTGGCACGTGAAGTAATAAAGTTCAGGTTATAGTTGGAATTTGATAAAAGTTAAGTTCAAAATTCTGGTTTTTTTGCTTTATGACATAATGTTGTTATAATGTGCTATGAAAGAACAAAATTAAATTATTAATCTATTTAAAATTTAGTAAACGAGTTTTCTTTTTAATACTCTATAGATAAGCACAAACAATTGGATTCAAAGATGATAAGAGAGTTTTATGTTTTACAAAATTTTAACATAAATGTGGTTCAGTTTTTGAATAAGAAATTTGAAGAACCGCAAAACCGCTTTCTATTCTTGATTTGACTACCACATCCTTTTAAAACTTTTTTAATAATTTCTTTAAATCGTGCACTGACTGACTGACTGACTAACTGGACTTACTGACTGGATTGACTGACTGGACGACTGACTGGACTGACTGATTGACTGACTGGATTGACTGATTGACTGACATTGATTGACTAACTGGTCTGACTGACTGACTGGACGGGCTGACTGGACTAGCTGACTGACTGACTATTCTGACTGACTTGATGGACTGACGAACTGATAGGTCATCAGATCACATTAGATATTAGCACTTTCATAGTAGAATTTTGTTATTTATTTATTTATTTTTGAACAGAGTTTAGTCATGTGGTATGTATATTGTATATACAAAGGAACATATCGAAAATTTGGGTTTTTTTTCATTCAGGAGGCGTGGGCATCTATCCATCCTTTCATAACTTTCATCAATCAAATGGACCACTTTTTATATCTGTGGAAATATGAAATTTGATAATCGCAATTGCAAAATTTCACTTTTCATATTCTCAAAATCATATTCTCGAATTCATATAGTATCTAATGCTTAATCCTAATTCTTTTTAAAATCTCGCAAATATACAAAAACCACAAAATAAAATCTCGCAATTCAATTATTGTGCCAAGAACAAAAGCGAGATTTTACATTTGGGGGATATAAGAATTTAGTGCGTGAGATTTCGCAGCCATTTCGAACGGCAGGGTAATTGTGAGAAAATTGAAAAACTGATTTTGTGATTGCAAGACTATGAAAAGCATGATTTTGTAATTGCGAGATATTGCAATGTGAGAGATATTAATTTTCGAGATATCGTTGCGTTTACATTCCGCTAAGGCGATTCCGTTGCTTTGCTTTGGATTTGTTCAGCCACCAGATAGGTGTCTATACCGATCATTTTCATTTCATTTTCTTTTTGTAACAATTTTTAATTTTGTGAATTATTTGCCTTAAGAAACCGGTTTCAAAATATTCACGGTAAATAATTTTTAAAGAATTTTGAATACATCAAAGTATTACCGAGATAAATTCTTCCACCAATTTTCGTTTTTATATTTTCAAGGCATGTTTTTATGGCCTTAGATGTTTTTAAAACAAAAATCAAAAATTATTAAAATTATCAAAAAAAAAAAAAATTACAAAATTTTGAATTATATTTTTTGAAAATTCTGAATAATTAATTGAAAGTAGAAGGAAATAAAATCTTGAAAAAGAAATATCATGGACATTTTTTTACCAAATGTAAAAGCGATTGTTCGAGTTTTTTAATTTTTACCAAAACGAGTTTCTAACGAATTTCATTCCAGAACTTTTTTTGGTGTATTGGAATTACTTCGAATTATTCCAACATTTCAGAATTTTTTGAAGACTTAATCTTTTCTCATTGATCATCGAATATTTTTATTCAAATGCAATACAAATATTTCTATAGGTCAAAATATCACACCTTCGCTTTCCACTTCCTCTATACTCTTTCGATATGAGCAAAAAAAAAAATACAAGTCATGGCAAATTAAATTCTCAGATAAAAACTAAAAATACATTTTCAAACACAAACATTATAACGGCAACAGCAGCGACACCAACAAAAACACAAACTAGGTAAGTAGGTAGCTAGGCATAGGTATACTGAATTACTTAATTCTATTTTAATCTATAAAATTTGTTTATTTAATTTTCTGCACTCCCCTCTATCATTTTTTTTTTTTTTATTTTTAAAGCAAAATTTATTCACATGAAAATAAATAAATTTTTAAACGAAAGTGATTTTTATTGTCATAGGTATAAATTGTTAATTTTTTTTTATCGCTAATTTTTTGTTTGTTTTAATTTTGCATTTGCCTTGCTGATTAGATAGAACATGTGAAACACATGCTAACGCTAGAGGCTGCTGAAGTAATGTTTATTTCAATTTTTTTCTTTTTCTTTTCTATCTATCGTCAAACTTCAAATATAGGCTAACTGAGAAGCAAAGGGGGAAATATGAATGTAGATAACGACTTCTGATTTAATTTGTAAACATAGAATTCTCCGCCGCGCCGGCTGCTGTTACGGCACGGTGCCGGTGGACGGGGCAGCGGGAGTTGTAGACATCGTCGTCATTTGGTATAAAGACTTCGTTTAAAAGCAGCTCGTGCTAACAAAGATAAAAAGACTTCGTTCGTCACAGGAAGACATTTTGCTTCAATTTTTTTTTTTTTTTTCATTTTGTTCTGGGAAAAAGAACTCGACTTCTTCATAATATTTTTTATTTTTTATGACTGTGACCTTGAAATTCGCAAATTAATAAAACCTAATTTGAAGGTATTTGTATAATGGCCATTCTTAAGAATTAGGTTTCTCTATAAGTAAGTATAAGTATATAAAAGCAGATGTTAAGAAGTTACAGATTTTGGATAGATTTTAATCGCTCTTGACAACTTGACAAAGATATAAAAAAACACAAAAAAGTAGGTCTCGCAATAATTCTGTCTGGCAATGTGTCTAGTGTTTACTTGTAAATTAAATTCGGCCTACACTATATACATACTTCAAGCGGTTATTTATATTGACTTACGAATCAAATCTGTTTAATTATGCTGAAGATGAACACTAGTTTACAAAATTTTGGGTCATCGATGCTACCTAAAAAAAAAAAACTTTTTTTTACTAATTTGGGGTCGCTGAAAACGAAAATGACATTAATTTTTTTTTTCAAAGAACCGTTTTCGGGATATGCTCAAAAAAAGGTTTTTTTGGTCCATTTTTCGAACACTGGCTTATATCTCTTAAATGATCTTTTTAATTTATATATAGTAAATATTTTTGAAAAGATAACACTTTCTGCTTTCCAACGGTATACGGTTTGTTATAATCGGATGCGAATTCATTAAGATACAAGCGATCAAAGATTATAAAAATCGATTTTTTCGAGCTTTTTTGAAAATTTATCATTTTCAATTGAACCGTGTGGATAGAAAAAAAAATATAAAAAATATTTTTTTGACTCAAATAAAATATATTTTTATAAAAAAAATTTGAAGACCAAATTCGTTAAAATTGAACGAGAAATGTAGAAGCTATGAAATAAATAAGAAAAACAAGTCAGTCATTTTTTCATACGAAATCGTTTTCATATTACTACTTTATGTTATAAAAAAACAAATTTACATAGAATATACTAAATTTTCTGTTTAAGACAATGACTTCATTATTTCATAGCTTCTACATTTATCGTTCAATTTTGATGAATTTGGTCTTAAAATTTTTGTTATAAAAATATATATTATTTGAGCCCAAAAAAATATTTTTTATATTTTTTTTTCTATCCACACGGTTCAATTGAAAATGATAAATTTTCAAAAAAGCTCGAAAAAATCGATTTTTATAATCTTTGATCGCTTGTATCTTAATGAATTCGCATCCGATTATAACAAACCGTATACCGTTGGAAAGCAGAAAGTGTTATCTTTTCAAAAATATTTACTATATATAAATTAAAAAGATCATTTAAGAGATATAAGCCAGTGTTCGAAAAATGGACCAAAAAAACCTTTTTTTGAGCATATCTCGAAAACGGTTCTTTGAAAAAAAAAATTAATATCATTTTCGTTTTCAGCGACCCCAAATTAGTAAAAAAAAGTTGTTTTTTTTTAGGTAGCATCGGTGACCCAAAATTTTGTAAACTAGTGGAATAAAAAATATTTCACTTACAACTTCTGAAAAGAACGATAGTTTCGTTAAATTGCTTCCATATAATTTCTATAAAATTTGTTTTATAAATCTATAGTTTCTATCATGGAAGGCAATATAGTTACTGAGCGTTTTTCAAAATTAATCAAATCTTAAGAATTTATACCAAAAATAGTTTAAATAAAAATTTGCTTCTATTAATTAGTCTTATAGAAGCTGTTTGTTTGAACAGCTACATGATTTATACAAGCTATTTTTTGAAGAAACTTTTTAAATTGTTAAATACTGATGGAGCGTTCTAGAAGATAGAATTTTTTTATGGACTTCCATAACTAAGTTTTATTAAAGTTTAGAGTATTCTATAAAGCATACATTTATTCAAAACTGACGCTTTTTTTATTAAATTATTTGTCAGAATAGCTGTTTTTAATTTTAGATCATTTGATACCATAAAAGCAAATTTCTTTATTTTAAGAACAACTGGTAAGTTTTAACGAAACACATTTGAAATGATTGTAGGTTAATGAAACCTGTCGTGTTATCTAAAAATAAAAACAATCCATATACCAGTATGAATTAATGCTAAGGGACTTTTGTATGATTTCAAAGAAGAACCAATTATATCTGCGAAGCAAGAGTATTAAGAAAAAAATTAAAATTCCAATGAAATTTGAATAATTTTTAAAATTGAAAAATAGAACAAAAAATAAAGAACATGACATTTATATCTAATGTCTTTTAGTACGCATATAGCGTGTATAATAACAACGAAACAATTTTTAACTCGTGTATGAAATCAATTAATTTAACGAAATACATCACTTGGATGGTTTTCTTCATTTTTTTTTCTTCTCTCCTTTGAAAGAACAAAAATGAAACTTTTTTTTAAAAAAAAAAAAAGGTATAAATTTGCTAGGCAACAGTTCGCAACAGGAACCCTTTGAAGATGACACTTCTGAGTGTACCTACGATCTATGTGTTTCTCAATCAAACAAATAAAATGTCAAAGGAGAAAAAGGTTTGGGTTTATTGAATACTCGAATAAGTTATACATACCTACACTTTTTTGATATGAAAAAAAAAATAAGAATTTGAAATATGAGAAAGGTGACATTTTAGATTAATTTGACAGGAAATATCAAAGAAAAGTTTATACAGACTTGGATTTTTATTTTTTTAAATATGTATGTATGTATTTATGTCTACCTACAGGTTTCATTTATTTACTTCTAGTTCTCAGTTCCAAGCTGAGTTAAATTTTTTGTAAAATAAATTAAAGCGGAGCGGTGATTATTGGGCGCCATTTATCTTTAAATTGGGGTATTTTTAAAAATACCCCAATAAATAAAGAACGGCCTAATGTGGTATTGATATTAGTTATTTAAAAATTTGATAAATTTTCATGTTTTTTTTGTTAGAGATAAAAAATTTAAAATTTTATTTTTAATAAAGGACAAAAACAGTTGAACACATTGAACTTAACTGATAAACTGAGCACAAAAACGTATTTGTTTGTGTTCATTTTAAAATTATAAAAAAAATTGCTTAAATTGCAAGTTTGCGAAGTTTTTAAAATTTTGCTAAATTATTTATTTAAAAAGAAAATCACTCTTACTCTTTATGTTCAGATGTTTCGCAGAAATGCAATTTTTACACTTAACATTTTCTGATGTTAAAAAACCTAAGTATTTGGAAAATTCAAAAATATTATTCGCAAAATGTTACCAACCCCTCGAACAACTTTTTTAGGTCGGAATTATGGCGCTTAGGCGTGGTTCGAATAAATAATTTGTGTTTGTTAACCAAAGTTGCAAAATACAAATTTTCATTTTTTGAAAAATTAATTTTCGCGAAGTTAGATTTGTATTTTAAAACTCATATTCCGAAAAACATACCAAAGATTTAGAGCACTTAATTGTTGTTAACAATTCCAATCCAAAGCTCCTTGATCAATATCCAATTAATTAATCATTTAAGTTTCAAAAAATTTGCATTTTACAAAGATTACAAAAATGTTTGTATCCAACAGTAAGACATTCTGAATAATTCCAAAGAAATTTATAAGAACACAATTTAAAAAAAAAAAAGATTTGAATATACAATTTTTTGATTTGTTTTTCCACGAAAGTGTTTCACTGTTTTCGATGCAAAAAAAACCCAAAATACGAGTTTAACTGTAGAATTTAGCATCACCTAAATATTTGAATGAGTTTTTTTCGAAAAAGTCATTTGAAAAAAATGTCTGTACCCTCCCCTACTTGATGTACCTATCTGTGTCTTTTCTGGAGAACATAGTTATGGTTTTAGTAAAATTAAAGCTATTGTTAACTTTGTCCTGTCAAACGTTGATAAACACTGAACTCAAATTAGTTCTTACATCTCAGAATTTTCAGAAGTATCTTACAATTTTATTTTTAGACTTTGCAAAATGAATGAATAAACGATCTAATTTGATTGTTTTTGATTCATCTGCAGCAAATTCATTTTCAACTTACTAAAATAACATTCATTAAAAATATCTGATGGGGATTGTTTGGGTAAAGCAATTAATTTCACAGAATTCTTTCAATTCACTTTAGCATTCCATTAAATCTTTTTGAGCACAAATTTTCGAAATGAAATCAAGTTTAATTTTTTAAACATTAAAATCAAAAAAAAAAAAAGAAGAAGAATTCAAATCTGATTCCAGCAGAACAATCACATAAAATGCAAATCGCATAAATTCCAAAAATTCTCCTTCTGGGCTTGATAAAAGTACAAATTTAAATTTACTTAAATAAATTTGTTTTATATCCTAGAGCAAAAAAAGGAATACATAGACATACATACATTTGTATACCGAAAAAACATACTCGTATTATAAGTTCTTATGAATCTTTCTTCAATCCTTTTATTATATATATGTATGTATATCTTAAAACCTAAGTATATTATGTTGGTAGGTAGATAAATTGTGCTGGCAAACAAAATCTCAAAGTCTCAACAGAGAAAAAGACTTTCACTGCCTCTGGACACAAAAGAGCGACATCTACTCCTGAAATCTTTCTTCTTTCTTCTTTTATTTTTTTCTTTTGTTTGTTGTTGCAAGTTGGAAGAAGTTGGAACTCCGACCATCTGTGTACATCTTGAACTTAAAATAGCATCTTGTTTTCTCCGTTTTCCTTGATCCATATTATATTCTCTCTATCACAAAATGTGGTTTGGTTTTGGTAATATCTATACATATCTACTCGTAGATAGTGAATTTAAATATTAATAAGATCTGAATATTCAATTGAAACTAAATTGTGGGGTTGCATTTGCCAAAAGATACATATAAGATGCACAAAGATATACGATATATGATATGAGATAAGAAGATACACCATTTATATGTTGTTGGAGGAACGACCCAACATGTTTTTTTATTTCAATAAAATGTGCAGCATCACTGTTGCTGCTATTGCTTTCAAAAAGCCACATACCCACCAATTCCCGTTTCCATTCATTTACAAGGACAACAGGATTTAAAAATGCAACACAGATCTAGATGCATTGAGTATCTATGGAGTGTTATTGTAGCATACAAAACATCCACCAGACACTTGTTTTTGGATCATCAGAAGAAGAAAATAGATGCAATATGTATGCAAACAGCTGGCCGATATCCGCATCACTTGCCACATATTTATCTGTGCATGAAACCGATTGTTTTGTTTTGCCATTACACACTTTGTGTGTTGTATGGGTAAAGTGTGATGCATGCATCCATCCCCACGCAATATATACACTGTGCATGGTACACAGGCCTCTTTGTCAAATAGTGTGACCAGATTTGGTGTTTTTTATAATCATTTACAATTCTTATGCAAATGTGTGCAGAATTATATTTAGAAAAACTTACAGGAGACAAAAGTAAAATTTTTGAAATATTTCTGATGCACTTTGGATACTTAATTTGGAAGTGACTCCGAATTCTTTTAAAAAATCAGCTTTTTCAAATTCTGAATGCCCAAAATTCTGGTTTTTAAAATTCTGTATTTAAATATTTTATTATGTCAAAAATTCTGTATTCTAAAATTCAGAATTTTGTTATTGTAAATTCGGGTCTCTTATAGAATACATTTTAAAAAATTTAAGAAACAAAATTTTCAAAACCAGAATTTTGAAAAGTACAATATTGAGCTACAAAATATTGGTCAAATTTGAAACCCACTTTAATTCCTACTTTGCTAAGAAGAATTTTTCAGTAAGAAGTAGGCGATAGTTCTGAAAATTTTAAATATTTTTTAAATATTTTTATCAAATTTGGGCACTGGCAGAAATTCTGGTTTTAAAATTTTCTTTGGTCAAAATTTAGCTTCTTTTTAATTCTGAATGCTCAAAATTTAGTTTTCCAAAAATTCTTTAAGTACCAATTTTTTTTATTTTTATCCATTAAATTCATGCACAATTTTGTACAGCAAAGGTTATGAAAAACATAATTTCGACAAAAATTTGATTCACCACAGTTTTTTGTTTTGTAAACTTCTTTTATGGGTCAACAGGAACCGAGATATTTGATAAAAATAAAAATCTAAAATGGCGTCTGAAAAAGGCTTCTCATGAACTACAAAATAAATTATTTTTCATAAATGTTGGTCACACTGATTTTTCTTAAAATTACTTAAAAATCTAAATAAAACATCAAAATTTATCAAAGAGGGTGAAATTTTTATGTTGTTGTTGTTTCTTATATTGTTGGTTGTTATGGGGGGTGCAGTGCAATGTCGGAAACGAAACGGAACCGTACACGGGTTCTTTTTCCCATACATGACGTGACGTTCATGTGTAGATATACTCGCGCTGGCTGTTGTATGATTCAACAATTGTGATAATAATGAAGCGCGAATGGCGAAGCTCGCCAAATATTATTCCTCAATTGCATACTTTTCTATATATACATTTGTATATAATGTATGATATACGATGAAGTAGGTACATCAGATATAAATTGTATATAGAAAGGGTATTTTCTATCTATCTGATGGTAATTTTGAAAATTTGTATCCCTCTAGTGGGGTAGGTGTGCTTCGTTGGAAAAACATTTACACCATAAATTACTACTATACCTACTCGTTTGCCGCTTGGGTGAATGGAACATTTAACAAACCAAACCGTCCGTCCGTCCGTCGAGTAGTCGACGCGACGTAGTCGTCACCCTGCGTATATGTATTCAAACGAATAAGACAAAAAAAAAAAATAGTACCAATTTCTGTACACAAAGTTTGGAACTTGGATTTTGTTTTTGGCCTCCTCCCCCAACATCTGCAGGAATAATATTTACCAGTAGACTATCTACCCTCCATTTGGTTTATGGCACTCTTGTTTATTATGTGCTAGCAGGAGGAATGGCCAAGTTGATTGTTTTGCAGCAAATTACTAGTTTTTCGCTTTAAACAAAAAAATTACTACTCATATCTACTCATGTACTAGTGCTGTATACGTTTGGGTGCCGTTATATACAGAGGTATCTTTTGAATTGTTTCTGTTTTGTGGTTAATGGAAATTTACAATGCAAAAACGAGGACCTTATAATACACTGACTCGCTGAAATAAACGCGAAAAGTTCAGGATGACTAATTACAAAGGAACTTGCTGATATATTTTTTTTTTTTGTTTATAATGCAGCTGTAAAAACTGTTATCACTATATCAAAATTTTTGTGTATGTTGTATACTTATGTAAAAGTAATAATAAAAAAAAGGATGAATTCTGATGAATAATAATAATTGTAGTGGATATATCAGGCGGAAGTGGTTCACAGAGTGAACATTTGGAAACAATGAATTCTTGAATTCTATAGCGCACTTTTTTTTAATGTTTTAATCATTTTTTATTTTTGTTTTTGAAACACAAACGATTCAACTAATTTTTTTTTTTTATAAGAGTCTTATATTTTGAAAAACATTTTAAAACAACACAGAATTTGAGACAAAAAAAAAATAAATAAATAAAGGGCTTTGTAAAACCGTCAAATTGGTCGTGTTCATAAATCAGAAACCCACTTACAGCTAGTCAGGCGTTGGGTTGTTTCGCTCCAAAACTGCTACGAGTATCAAGATATTGATCTCCTGGGAGCCTTTAGTTCACATAGAAAGCTGGGTTCCAAACTAGTGTACATCACGTAACTATCCTACAGTGGTACGTCTCATCAGAGTTTATGATAGTACACCACGTGGAGACATCATAATGGTAATGGGAGAGCGCAATGACAATGGCAAACACATTGTTGATTTTGGTGTCAACGGACAAATAAGCAACTTCCAACCAAATTCAGCAAATCGCTATCGATCGGTGACTTGGAAGCTGTCTTCAGGACGTCCGAAACAGAAGCGGTGCATACATGGGAATAAAACAGGAACACCGTCTGTTAATTGCTATTGAATGAATACAGTTGCAGTTCGGAGGTTCCAATGAAACACCAGAATGCCTTAGTTTAACACCAATAAGTTCAAGGATCAAGCTGTCCATTCTCAATTAGGGGACCACCTTTCACAAAGATTGAAAACAGTACTAGCACGGAGCCCACCTCAATTGAAAACCATCCGATGCGCTAAAATTCTAGTCGGTCGGTCTCAAGGAACTTGGGCAAGGATCGAAAAATGGAAGCACCTTAGAATTCGCATCATACCAACTCCAGTAGAAGGGAGACGCGAGAGTCTACATACCATAAGAAGATGCAAGAATTGCGGGAAATAGCGGGAAAAAGCGGAGCCATATCAAGGCATTGGCTAGAGAAGCAGAAGAGACTGCAACCAGATGTGGCAGTAGGACCGTCTTCAGAATTGCCACAGAGCTCACGGGTGTCCTCAGTTCTTGCTGAAAAACACTAAAGGATCACAGTTTCAGATAAGGACCAGTTCAAGGATCCAGGAGCAAGTTTTGCGATTTAGATAGCGTTTTCGCTAGTGAAATGACTCCAAAGCCCAATCCGATGTAACAATTTCCCGAATATACACTGTACCGCCCAGTTTCCTCAATTAAACCCCTGAAGAACAACCAAGCGGTTAGGCTAGACGGTACCCCTCAGAGCTTCTACGAGCTACGCCACCAACATTGAGTGAACCTACTGCACCACCTCATTGAAAGAAAACTTCTCTGAGGAGTGGAAAAAAAGGAATGACTATCAAGCTCCCAAAGAAAGAAAACCTTACATACTGCGAAAACTTGCGAAAAGCCTCTTTCGCATTTACTATAAGGAAAAGAAGACGCTGTATTGTGTTTCGAAAATAAGTCGTTTGAAGTGATGGACCGTACTCCGCTACCGGCTAAGGCCTTTTATGGCGGGATTTCGTTGGTTTGTTTATGATTGGTTTGTTTTTCACTCACCTGTAAGGACTGCAGGTACTTTGAGTGCGATTAAATATTTATTCATAGCATCCCACAGGGTTCTGTTTTGGGTCCTATACTATTTTAGAATGTGTTTGCAACACACAAATCGTATAGTGCATCTTTCTAACAATTTATTCATTATCATTTACGGATTAAAACTAAGAGAATCAAAGGAGAAAGATAAGACCCTATCAGTTCAGGCATTTTTTGTTCGAGACATTCCTGACATTGCAGTAACTCAAGTCTTAACAATAATCAAATTTACTGAACATTCGAATGAACTGAAATAAAAATTAAATGTTGAACCAATTTTTGTATGTTTTTTAGTTAAATATCGTCACTTAATTTTATTATTGGAAAAACCTTTTGACATTTAATTACACATTTGATTTCAAAAGTAAAAAAAAAACTGACACATATGGTGTTTTGTTTTAAAATACCTCAGATAAACCAAGTCAATGAATGATCAATATACGAGTACCTTGTTGAACCATAAATTTAAAGTACGATAATTTATATTGTCTGTCAAAAACTAAAACCTATCACAAGTGTACTGCTCTGAAACCATCTTAAATTACTTTTCGTGAAGTCTTATAAGAAGTACCTAACTAAGTTTTTTTTGCACTTCATTTTTGTGTTATAAGAAACACACCTTTCAACTATTGAACCGCTTAGTTTTTTTTTTTTTTTTGTCAAGTGGTGCAATTTTTCAAGAATTTTCTTCTTTTTTTTCAAAAAAAACTATAGCTACTCCCCTTAATATTCCCCTTGGTTCCTATATCTAGATTTTTTTTTCCAAAAGAAATACAAACTTTCAGCATTTCTCATTCCCATATAATACATAAAACACATCTCTGATGATAAATGGGTTTTTGGGTGCAAAAGCATCGCGTCTGCCGTCAGCTGTTCCATAGTGTGTGGTATTATAAATTATTATTTCGTCTAATGTTCTGTTCGTGGTTTTTATGGTTTGGGGGTATGGTTTTATTTTAAAAACGCGCATAATACCCTCAGCAAGAGTTTTTTTTTTGTTGTATAAACTTGCTGTGCTCTAATAGTTTTAGTTATATACATATGTTAAGGTATAGAAATAATAATGAAAATGATGAAAAGTATTTCCTATTTGATTTTATCGGATGAACATTTAGAAAATGGGTCGGAGAGCAGAAATTTGGATAATGTATTTAGAGGTGGTTGTCTTTTAGGCGGATGGTATGGTTAATGATTTGGTGAACATTTATCCTATTGTATTCTATGCGAAAAACTAAATTTTAAAAGTTTTTTTTTTTTTTTATTCCATAGAAGAAAATTTTTGTTTTCAAAATTAGGATGAAATGGGGTAGCAAAAAATGACCCCTATTTAAATTTTTTTATTTTGAAATGGTTAAACGATAGACCTATAGCTGCATTATTGAAATACTTATAGGGTGAAATGGGGTAAATATAAAACGGTAAGGACCTAATCCGAATTTTAAAATGTACCTTTGTTCAGTCCGAGGATGAGCTATAAGCATAAATGTATGAATATATATTTTTTTTTCATTTTCAACTATTGATAGGGTAAAATAGGGTACACACAAATTTGTAAGCACTCACATCCTATGTTTAAAATGTGTTATCAGTCTGAAGAGGAATTATTAGAGAATCGATTTTGATAATCACTTTATGAAAAGATCAATATTTTTGCCAATTTGATACTAATAGGGTAAAAACATTAATATGCTGAGCACCGATTATACGATTTTTAAAAATATTGGCTTTGAAAGGAAATGTTTGGGGATGAACTTCTATAAAAAAATTAAATTAAAAAATTTAAAAAAAAAAATTTGACTTCGAGTGTTTATTTATGAATAGGGTAAAATGGGATTTTTAAAAATTTCAAGCAACAAAACTCATACAATTTCAAATAATTTGATTTGAATCTGAACAGAATTTATAAGTGGATGTACTTGCACTATCGACTTTGTGAAAACAAATATTTTCAATGAAATATTTATAGGGTATAAGGGGGTAAGTAATTTGCAAAAATAAATTTGGAGCTGAAAGGGGTATATATAGAGAATAGTTTTTTGAGGATCGCTAAATGAGAAAATATTTTTTCTTGTTTTGCTATAGATAAGGTGAAATGGGGTAAAAAGACAAGCAACTACCTCTACCTACATACCTATTCTATTTTATATTATCTACTAAATTTGAAAGGGAATTATTATTATTACACCTTATTTACCTATTTGTATTTTATTTTATTATTTTGGAATTTATAGGGTGAAATGGGATCTACACAATAAAAAAAAATACATTTACCTACACTATTTCAAAAATTGAGAAAATTAAATATGAAAGTGCATTTTAAAAAGACAGACTCCAAATATCCATTAATAATTAAATATTTTTATCACTTAAAAATAGGGTGCTATGGGGCAAAGAAAAAACAATTTAAACGCATTTACAAATCCAATTTTAAATATTGGTATTATGTCTTAAGAGAAGTAATACTTACGTTAATTTCAACCATCATTTTGGAAATGTAGTAAGTTTTTATAGGGTGAGATAGGATTAAAACAAAAAGAAGGTAACCACCACCTTATAAAAAAAAAGATCTGTTTTTATGTGATCAGATGATGAACCCTGGAATATCTCTGTATGAATAAAAAATTGCCAATGTTTAACAATATTTATAGGGTGCAATAGGGTAAAAGGAAAAATTGTGAGCACTTCTCGACTTGCAAAAAAAAAACAATTTAAGTTTGAAAGGGAATTTTAATCATCAGTTTGAAGATGAATATTTATTTAACTACTTATTTATAGGGTGAAATGGGAAAAAATTGGAAACACTTACAAATTCGAAATTTGTTTGACTTCAAAGGATTCATTTTTGAGAAGATGAATGAAAATAAATATAAAAAATATTTGTTTTCATTGTGAAATTCACCTCATTAATGTTAATGCTAACAAAATGTCTGCGATAATTTTTAATTTTTTAGAACATGCATGCTTCTTAATTGTGAGCATTTATTATTTTTAAGCTCATTTCATTTTCAATAAAAATAAAAATTATTCAAGCAAATGGAGCTTCATTAAGGATTAAATGATTTTATTAATTTTTGTTTAAAATTCAATCATTTAAAATAAGTTTTTTTATTTAACACTCATCTGAAGTATTATTTTTCATTGAGTGTATTTTATTTTGCGTCAAAAACGTGATTCTCACACCACTCTCACTGACACTATTAAATAATTTTTTTTTTTTTTGTATTTAATTTAATAATTTATTTTCACTTGAGTAACTCACTCATCAATAAATAATTATAATAATTGAAATTCAGTTGATGGACCTCCTGATGTTGTACCCATACGCATTATTCTTTGGAATTTAATTTTTGTTTTCAACTAGACAAAAAGGTTTAATTGCCTGTCGATTTGCCGTTAAATTGATATATCTGTACCTGATGTGGTACAAAAAAAAATTGCACTTCATAGTTCATTATTAATAGTACATATATTATTTTTTAGTTAATTTTCGTTTTTGAAAATACATAAAAATTTTATAAAAAGAAAAATGATGTCAATTTTATTGAAAACTCTCATAAAATGCTTATTATAGTAAAATTAATTAAATTCATTAATTTTCCAACTTTAAAACCGGGTGTGTACGCTTCGTAGTGTACAAGTGCACACATGTGTTCCTATATACCTACATCACAGTTATTTTATGTATCTTTTTATGTATATGGTGGATATTCGTTATTAAAGAACATTCATTCATCGATGAATATAAACAAAAAAAAAATGCATTTTATTTCAAGAGGAAAAGGTAAACAACAACAAAATTGAAATTAAATCATTATCATATCCTTTAATTAGTTTTATTTTTTTTTTGCCATGCTTATTGACGTTGTTGTGGATGCTGCAGAGGATGAATAAAAACTTTTCTGCACATAGGCTCAAGGACCCTCTACCCCTTCCTCATGATAGGACACATCAGTATACAAGCAGTCATGGCTCTTCAACAGAAATAATGTAGGACCATTTCTTCTTATATAATAATTTGATGTCTCTATCTGTACCTACCTACCTACTCTTTCTCTCTCTCTTCTTGGTACCTTTGATATGATTTTATAGTATATGCGAAAAAAACAAAAAAAAAATAATAAAAATTAAAACGAATCATATTCCAGGATAATAAATCCAATGAGTTTCGCTAACGTAGCGAAAAATTAATGAAAATTCGCTGTGCTTCGCTCTCTTTGTTTTTTAAGTTAAATTGAAAATGGAAATCTGGTGCACAGAAAATATTATTATTATATTTCAATTGAAATATTTATAAAGAATGAAAGAAGAAAAAAAAAATAAGGAAATTAAGCAGAATTTTCTCTAGGCTGTAAATGGAGTTTTTAACACTTCTTTCCACAGCAAAGGAACAATCGGATTTCAAAAGCAAGTTTAAAATTCTTTGGTATTATTCCACAACATTTAATACCAAAAAAAAAAACAAGTTTAAAATAATTGTGTCGTACAACAAAATATACATATATTTCGTTATTAATTTTTTTTTGTTTATACAAAAACATTTAATGAAATGTAAATAATACCTTTGAGTTTACCGAGTCGCAGCAAAAAAAAATTTCGTGGTGTGAATTTTTACGAGCTTTAAATTTCACAGCAAGATTTTCAAAATGGCGTCAACGGCAGGAATTAACCCAAGGCCCGCTTAAGAAATTATTTTAAAATTTAAGGGATTTAAAATTTGTAGTGCAAAAAGGCCGGTGTCTGGTCTCTAAAGAAATTAAAAAATGAGATCGAAAATTGAGAAAGGAAACAATTTGTGCATATATTTAATTTTTTGTTTTTATAAACAAAATGAAAAAAATCAACTGTGAGACCTGAAATAAATCTGATTCTTTTTAATCTTTAAAAATCTTATAGCCAACAAAAAGTTGAAAATTTCTTATTCAAAAATAAAACATATATAAAATGCAAGACTAGACCGCAGGAACTTGCTCCTGTGTAATTTGGAACAAACAAACAAAAATACAAAAACCAAAATGTCATTAGGTTTTTTCAAAAATATTTTTTGACTAAATTATTATAACCCGATTAAAAAAATTTCATCCAAATCGTTAGAGCCGTTTTCGAGATAAAAATGTTTTGTCTAAACGGTACTTTGACAGGTAACGTTATTTATGAAGCTAAAAAATAGTTTCGATATCACCTCTAGGCAATCTCCTCAAAACCTTGTTTCCAGAGTTGGAAGAAAATCGCTCCAGTAGTTTAGGCTAACGTCGAGGTACAAGCAAGCAAAAACGTAAAAATTTATATTTACGCACTACGTTGTATTATTAGATTTTTTTTTTAAATAATTTTTTTTTAATTTTAAAAATTTTGAACAAAATTAATAATTTTAGCCTTTAGAATAGATTTATTCAAAAACAAAATGAAAGGAGAAAATTTTGGCTTTTCAAAAACGTATCGCATAAATAATTTTTTTTTCATTTTAAGTCAATTTTTTTGAAAACTGCCCCTCCCGACTAAACGGGGGGAATGGACCCACCTCACATACGATTTTTTTCTTGTCTCAACTCAACTTATGTTTACGCCCCAGCATTCTGGCGCACTGCTCATGACTCAAACTGTATAAAATCATAATTTGGAAATATTTGTCAAATTGGACTTAAAAAGAGTAACTTCAATGTTCGGAAATAAAAATTAATATTAAAATGTTTTTTAAAAATTTTAATATTTTTTTTTATTTTTAAAAATTCTTATTTTGATTATTTCAAGGTAGAGTTCAAAAATATTAAAATTTATTTCTTTAATTGAATTTGCAGACTTTGCGTTTCATGGATTCGTTTCAAAATTTAGAAAAATATTGGCGGTTAATAATTTTTTGCAAAATTTCATGCCAAAATTATTTTTATTTTTTTTATTCAAAGCAAATTAATCTTACTTTTATTTTTTTTTTATAAGTCGCAAAAATATTCTCCAAAATTGTTTAAATGATACTTATTTTAGAAATTTCAAATTTAAAAAAAAAATTGAATTATTTTAAAACAACAAATAATTTAAAACAAATTAAAGCAGTTTTGAGATTTTTAAACGAAGAACACAGCCAATATTCAGCCTTGCCAAATGAGTGTTTAGTCAAATTAAGGGTTTTTTTCCATTTTTTAATTTAAAAAATTCAAATTGAAATATGTACATACACACATGACCTGACTATTTAAAGCATCTCACATTCATCAGCTTATTATTTTTGTATTTTACTTATTTTTCTGTTTACCTATCCTCTCCTCCATTTTTTTTTTTTTTTTAATTTAAACGGATTTAATAGGATTACACACATATTATACTTTGTTTCCAATTAATTGCATTTTACGATATAAAATCGACAAATAAAAGAAATTAAAAAAAAACACATCAATTTACAAGGCATACAAAACATGAACGTTGTTGAACGTGTTTGCGTACGTGTTTGCCTATAAGACTTATCAACTTCACGAGATGTAAATTTAATTGCATTACAAATTATTTGCATTCAAAAAAAAAAAAAAAAATTAAGCCGATTTATAAACAAACAACATGTTTGCATGAAGTATAATAAATGGCCACCACACTTAACCAAAAACCATCATACTCGTATGAAGGTCTGATGATTCTTTGCGATTCCACTTGAATCGTTTAAATAAGAAGAAATACAATTAAAATATTCTATTAAAAAGATTTTCAATATGGTTTTGCCAAATCCAATTGAATTGAGATCTTAAGTGAAGTGGAAAATCAATTTACGTTTTTTTTTTGGTTAAAAAAAAAAAAAACAAACAAGGAAGATATATGGTTGGTTGTCAATTTGAAGGATTTTTTTTTATTGAAAAATTGAAAAATCACATCATGGTAGATTATGCTTCTTTTATTTTGTTTTGAATATATCAAGGGATTGTAACACGTCTAGTGAAACAGTGGAAAAGTCTTATGTTGGATTTGGAAATGATGCATAAAGCACTCTTCTTGTAGATTAGAATCTGAATACCGTTAAATTTTATCTTCAAGTCAAAGTGAATAGAGTCGGGAAAAGACTCTCAATCGGTTCTGATACTTGATTGGAATTCAGCAACTAAATAAAAATAAAATCATTTCTTAAACTATAAGGTCTTTTTTGAGTTGATAAAACTTTAAGTTGACAACACTTTTATGAAAAGATAAGGGTGCTATCGTCAGCGAAACAATTAAATGGATTAGTAGTTGCTGACAGGAGATCATTAATGAAAATGAGAAAGAGAGTCGGAGACAAAACAGAACCCTGTGGCACACCAGCATTTATGTTGTGGGTTTCAGAATTGAATCCGTCTAATACTACTTGTATAGAGCGATTCGAAAGAAAGTTACTAATCCAACGAAGAAGGGTTCATCGATACCAAAAGAATGCATTTTCGATAAAAAATATCAAATGCTTTAGAAATATCAAGTGCAATAATCTTACTTTCTCCAAAACGATGTAAAGATTTGTTCTATACTGTTCGCTGAGATAAGCCATCAAGTCACCAGTGGACCTATTGCTGCGAAAGCCGTATTGCCGGTCATTAAGAAACTGTCGATCTTCGAGATATTTCTTGAGCTGATAATTTATCAGTGTTTCCATGACCTTGGAAAGAAGGAACGTTAGTGCAATTGGTCGGTAGTTAGAAATTGAAGTTACTTAGTTATTTTTCCAAAAAAATTCTGAAGAGCCTGCAAATGAGAGAATCAGTTGACAAGATTTCTACATCTTAAATACTAACGTCAATATTTTTAGTAGAGATTTAATTTATTTAAATTAATTAATTATGTGTGTGTTCATTTAAATGTAAGAAAAATTATTATAAAAAATTTCCATTGCCACACTATAATCATTTCACAGTACTCGTTGCTTAGCAATCTTTCTTGAAAATTGACCAATTCACTCCGGAACAATCTTAAGAAAGATACTTAAACAACACCTTAAAACAAATAGCAAATAATGTCTATCCTACTTGTGAACTAACAAAATGAGTACCACACCTTCATAAAATAATTAAAAAAAATTATTATCAGTTATATTTTTTTTTTATGTGAAATTAAAAGTTGCACAATTTATAATTCAGATATTGTATTTATTGATTTGACATTAATTTTTTTTTTGTTTTTATTGTTGTGGAAAAAAGACAAGCCTTTTTTTAAGAACACAGCACTCCTAGATGATTTGGGAAATATTATTTTATTTATTTACGCGTATTGGATCATCTTCAAATTATTAAAATTTAAAAAAAAAAGTACTTGAAAGTTTTATGATTTCTCATACAAAACCAACATTTACTGTAAAAATTCAGTGTGTTTTTAAATATGTGTCCATATCTACCTATTAAAAAATGATTCTGTTTTTTTTTTGTAATTAAACTTTGTACGTGACATTTAAACCAATCAATTTGCACAAATTAAAACTAAAAAAAAATGTACTTTGTTGCACATATCCATTTAAATTAAAAGTAAAGCTTTAAAAAAAACTGCAATACATAATTAAACATATATTGCAATCGAATGTCAGAAAAAATTCCTATCGCACCTTTGTCAAACAAAACAATTTTTTTTTTATTATTTTGATGACATAACAAAAACATAAAGTTCTTTATTTTCAAGATAACAACAACAAACACAAAAAAGTTGAAACTTAGCGAGTGAGTCAGGAGTACTCGTATTTTTGTTGTTCTCATAAATCCCAAAATTAAACTAAAGAAACCAATAAACAATATCCAAACACAAAATAAGGTGACATAACAACTTCGACATCAGATACTTTTTCTTACTCATTATAATATTAATAACATTGATTTGCAAAATTCTAATGCAATGAGAATGAATAATATACTATATATTCACCTTTTGCATCTATACATTGAATGAGTGAATGAGTAATAAAAAAAAAATGTAAATATAAGGTCGTTAATTGGATGAATCAGTAAAGTTGCATTTTTGTTTTTGTAATTTGCATGCATTTTAGTAAAATGTAGAAAATCAACGCAATCATCATCTTATTACAGCTTAATTTGCAATACACTCATTTAATTTTAATGTTTTAATGAGAAAAGGTTAATTAAATTGTTGTTTGATTTGTTTGTTTTTCGATAGAATTAATTAAAATATGACTGTAAGAGAGGAAGTACTTAACTTAATGTTAATAAATAAAAACGTCTTGATATGACTGTGCGACAATTTTTTAAGAGAAAATCTTATTGATTTTTTTATGAAGGTTGAAGATTTACTGCATTTCATAAAGATTTTTTTCGATTAAGAAGAAAAACTAACTCTGTTCAAAAACTCGGTAAATTTTCAAAATAATTTTTTTTCTAAACTCGGCATTTTGTGTTTTATTACTTTTTTTTTGCAAATGGAATTTTCGATACTAAAAAAAAAATTGAATAACTGACATTTTTGGAATTTTTGTTTTCATAAATTATTTTTTTGTTGAGCTTTAGGTACAAAGTAGAATTTTCAAATTTGCATTTTTTTTTTGACAATTTTAAATATTTTGTTTTCATTGAATTATGTACTTTCTTGAGATAGAAATAAGTTTTTAATTTTTTTTTTGGTTTATGTTCAGCTATTTTTTTGCTAAGCTTTACAAATAGAATTTTTGAAAAGTGAAATTATTTTCGACTTTTTCGACATTTTTTTTTCAACTTTATAAAAATATTTTTTTATCTTCGACAGTTCAAAATTAATTCCATTTTTAAGGCAATATTTTTGAAAACTCTGCCTACAAGGCACAGTAAATATTAAAAAAACAACCTTTTAAAAAATAAAAAAAAAATTGTGTGGAAATTTTGTTCTTGTTTCTTTTTCTCCTTTTTTTTATTGCAAAACTCGTTAATAAATTTTTATTCTGCAAGTATTAAAATTATCTTATTTCGAATATTTCAAAGGAAAATAAAAATTATCTAATTTTTAAGAATTACTTACATAATTTTTTTTTTGTAATATCGGAAAAAATTCGAAGAACAATTTTTTAAATAATACTTGCAAGGAATTTAGTAACAACAATAATTATTAAATAAAAAAAATTAAACTTTTTTTTTAATTTATTTTTGAAAATTTTACTTGCAAAATGTTAATTTTTAAGTTTTTCAAATCGCTTCTCCTTTTAGGAATTCAGGAAATATTCAAAAAAAAACTTTTTTTTTCAAATTTTCAAAACGAAATGTTTGAATTTTTCTTTTTTACTGGACACAAAGTTTCAATTTTAAATATTTTTCAAAACAAATAAAAAATAAACTGTTGGTTCTTACAAGAATTTAAAAAAAAAACAAATCTTTCCATCTTCCCATCAGAGAAAATCAGAAAATATCGAAATTCAGGATTTCCCATGTATATAAGGCTTTCATATCGTAAGAATTAAATCGTTATCATTCCCAAGAAAATTTTCCTCCAGACTGCGGTCTATTCAAAATCAAAAATAAACAAAAAATTCTAAAAATAAATGAAACATTTTTCTTCAACTATTTTTATATACAAAATCTAAAAAGCAACCCTCTAAATAATATAAATAGGACTGTCGAATCTATCAAGCACAATCAAACTTAATGAGACAATTTATTACCCTCAATGGCCGGTCGGCCGGCAGGTCTACCTTCTCTCACTCAATATGATTGTGCCTAATTTCCAATGTCCATGTCCGTTGTGGCCGTTTGTCAGCCGCCCCCGCCAGGCACACCAACGTTCAACAATTGTATCTATGTGGTCTATAAAAGAGCATCGGGGCATCATGGTTATGTATTCAAAATAAACGATTGCGTCAAATTAGTGATGGAAATTTGCAGAGGCACGTATAGTTAAAAATGTTTTCAACCTGAAAAATAAGTGCGGCATTTAAAAAGCATTCTAGCTATGTGTATATTTGTCTAGCTATATTGATGGGCAATAATATTTTAATACCTGAATGCCGGTGTCGTCTCGTCGCGTCGCCATCGCTTTGCAACAAATTAACGCCACACCATAATATCCCTACAGGTCAGGTATAGGTATAATATGATTACATATACCTTTACGAAAACTGCCGGAATAATAATAATTAATGGGTTTCGAATTAGTGCGTGTCCAGGTGCAGGTCAGACATTAACAACTAACTATTGCTAGCCAAAAATTTAACATTCAAATTGAGGAGGGAAATTTGAAATCAATTAGAATTGTAAGCAAATTTATTGAATTGATAGTGTGCGACCAACAATCTGCTAAATTTGAATTAAAAATAGATGAGGTAATATTTGAAAAGGTTGAATGTGATTGAGGAAGGCATTGGTTAAATGAGTACACCTTTTGATAATTGGCGTACTGGAATATCATTTGATGTAGATAAGCATTATTTGATGTTTTTGGTTTTTTTTTTGGAAAACTAATGAAAGGTTTACAAGAATACTTATTTGGGAGCGTCTAACTGTCAATTGAAAGAGTTGAATCAGATTTTCTTCCTCAATAGGAGTTGAAGTCTTTAATAATACATGACACATTTGTAAAAATTGAAACAGACGACGAGAAAGTAAAAGGAATACAATTTCCGATCCTGAAGTTGGTAACCCTTCCCAATTTCCTATTCTCCATTGGTTAACTGGCAGAGTCAAAAAAAAAAAAGTTTGTCAAGCAAGAAAAGTAAACGGTTAGAAGTCGAAAATTTTGACACAGAAAATTTATTTTTCTATGTAAGTATGTCGCTGTTTAGTCTTATATATTTTTTAAAACTCTAAAAAAATAGAAATTTTTTAAAACTGAATTGAATTTTTTTTCGAGTGTTATTGGACTAGTTTTTTTTTTATTTTCTGACGATTCTAAAATTTCTGAGAATAATTTTTTTTTTCTCAGCAATATCAAAGTTAGAGTGGGGAAATTCTCAGAAATCTCGGAATTTTCAAAAAATAACAAACTTGCCAATTCAAAAATGTGATACAAAATGAGAAATGATTAAATTTTGATATTAGGTATTTCACGAGACCACAATAAAAAAAAAATATTTCAAGGCATGAAATTAGAATGATATTTGGGTGAAAACATTTACAAAATCATAAAATAACTATGACTACCCTTAAAATGTTTTAACAGAGTACGAGCGTTTAAGGAAATGGGATAGGAGTTAAAAGGAGATACCAATGCAGATTGGTTTTGAATGTCTAAGCATCGAAATGGGTAAAAACAAATCGAGCCGGCTGAAGCATTATACCTTCGTGTGGTGCGGCTAAAGAAAGATTCTCTGTACTTAACCGTGCGTCCGAAGTTGTATTTTTTTAGAAATGTTTTTCTTAAAAAATCTATACTTTTTGATAATTAAATTTGAAAACTTCAATTTTTAAGAATCTAGCAAATCAACCGCCAAAATCATATTTAAGGTTTTGTATTAGGTATTTTTTTTTTTTTTAAACTGCGGACTTCCGGTTTTAACGACATTTCCTAAAGGGAAACTTGGATTTTTTTAGCTCCAAAAATAAGGATGGGTACTTATCATATAACCCTCAATGCAAATCATATTTATCTCGATAACAACTCAAACGATTTTGATGAAATTTTCTCAGTTGGTTTTTGTGAGTAATATAATTTGTTTGGTATTTAAAATCCCACAAACAATTTTTTTTTGGATTTTTGAAATTTTTTTTTTTTTGAAAACTCAATATTTTGGGTGAATGATTAATAAAAAAAAATTAAGTGTATTTTATTGGATGGCAGGCACCTGCCATACAACTCTTAATTCAAAACTTATTTGCCACAAAAAATTACGAACATTTTTGGTATAATTTCTTAAGCTATTTAAAAATAAATTTGGCTTTTTTTTAAACTAACGATACATGTTAGTATGTCAAGTATGTCTGTATTAATTTTCCAAATAGTATTTCTGGGATTTTTTTAAACCAAATCAAACTGATGTAATTTAGTTTAATTTGACCAGATTAAAATCTTACTTCGGCAGTTTTAGGCTCGAAAAATCCATTTTTTTATTAAATTCAAAGTTTTGAAATCGGGAAGATGAATTTTTCACTTTGAACTAACTGGCTCAGAAATTGTTGAGAAACTGTGTAATTAAACATTAAGTAACAAGTTTTAAAAATGATTTGAATTTTACAGAAAATCATTTTATTAACAATTTTCACGTTACATTTATATCCCCAGACATAGAAACTATCAACTTGAAAAAAGAATTCAACTAAAAGTTGCAAAAAAAAAATTAGTGTTTTTTTTTTTATTAAATATTTTAAATTCAACTCTACTGTTGATTTCGGTTTATGTTCTATAATACAGCTTTGATTTAATTTTAGTATCTGCGAGATTAATCAAAATAATAATATGTGTAGCAGTTTTTTTTTTGGTTTTTAGCTCTTTAATTAAATGTGGGTTGATGAATATATATTTTCCTACGCAACCACAAAATGTGTCTATCTTAATAAAAAAAAAAATTACATACGTGGTACATAATGTGGGTACCTATATAAGAAAATAATATATAATTCTCCTTCAAGCAAGGCGTCTAAGTTCTTCAGTTAAATTTAAACACTTCCTCAATTGTTTTTTAACGGTTTTCTCTCTCAAGGATTGTCTGACAGCAATCTAGTATACGCATATGATGTCGTTTATGCCTTATAATCATCATCTCTATGCGGTCCTGGCTGTACTCCAATTTCCAACAATCTCCATATGCGTGTATGCCATACTTTATATGAGTGGGCACATTTTTCAATTTAAGAAATTTGAAAACAAAGGAAATGAAAATAGCTACTAAAAAAAAAAGTAAACGTGACCAAAAAATATCACCAGCCTTCAGCTGCTGAAACTGATGATGATGAATCTTTGTGCCGCAATCAGTGTGACATATTTTGATGGAATTAAATTTTGAGAACGGTTTCTGGGTTGGTTATGACAGACAGATAGCCAGACAGACAGGTAAAATTATTTAACTTAATTTGTAATAATGCGCGACTAAATTGATGCTGCTGCTACAGCTGCACAATCAAGTTTCAGTGACCGGTTTAGTTTTTTTTTTTTCATATTTTTCAGGAGACAAAACGACAAGTTCAAATTTATTGAGCTTTTTTTTAGTTTGTTCCAATAAAGATATCTGTGAAATAATTATAGCAGCGTTTAGTCCAATAAAGATATCAGGGAAAAGTTTTATATTAGCTTTTATTTCAATAAAGATATCTAAAGCATGTGTTATAGAAGCGTTTACTATAGTAAAAATATCTGAGAAGTGTATTATATCAGCTTTTACTCCTATAACAATTTTCTTACTTTATCAATCAGTCATTGCAAATTGATGCTGCTACTAAAACTGCACAATCAAGTTTCAGTGATCACTTTAGTTATTTTTATACTTTTCAGAAGACCAAAATAGTAAGTTCAAACTTTTTTTAGTCTATTCCAATAAAGACATCTGAGGAATGTTTATAGCAGCGTTTAGTCCAGTAAATATGCCTTGAGAAAATGTTCGTTCGTTTCAATAAAGATATAGAAGCAATGCGTTACATAAGCGTTAACTGCAATACGGATATCAGAGCAATTATGTTATATCAGTGTTTATTTCTATAAAAATAGCTGACAATTGATAAAATCAGTCTGAGGGCTGTTTGATACCGTCGGTGCCTACTCCAATAAAGATAACTGAGGGATAATTATGGCAGCGTTTAGTCCAATAAAAATATCAGGGAAAAGTTTTATATTAGCTTTTATTTCAATAAAGATATCTAAAGATTATGTTATAGAAGCGTTTACTACAGTAAAAATATCTGAGAAGTGTATTATATCAGCGTTTACTCCTATAACGATTTTCTTACTTTATCAATCATTCGTTGCTTTTTTAATTTTGGTGAAAGTCATCCGAAGATGATATGAGAAATTATTGACGTATTTCAGCATTTACTCCAATAAAGATCTTACTTTCCTACAGAAGGACTACATAATCACTATTGGTAAGAATAATTCTTTAATTTGTTGATCGGAATTAAAATTGTTTCTTGGGCAACATATATTAATTTTTTTTTTTTAATTTTATATTAAAAATTCAACAATTATAAATTTCAATTGCCGTATACGCAATTTTTTGTTGGTTCATAACTATTTAGTTACTCTAGACTAGATCATTTACATCGCCTCATTTAAACTTAACTGTTCACTATGGCGTATACGTAACCATTTAGTTTTCAACACCTTACAAAAGACCAGTTATTTAAATCTTCTGCTTGACTAAGTCCGACCATGATACAACATTGTCCTCAGACATGGAATTAGTGTGAATGAATTCACTAAATAATAATTTTGTTTTTCTTGTTTGTTGTTATTACGTTAACTACACACAACAACTCGCAATACATTGTATTTCCCGCCAAAAAAAAAAATTAGGTGTGTGTGGCATGTGTTACAGAGGATAGTCAAACGCAACCACAGCCTTTACAGCACAATCCATGTAAGACTTCAAGAATAATGACTCAATGTGTACTCGTACTTGTACAGATAATTAATTTGAATTTTTATAGCTTTTTTTTGTTACTTTTAATCGATGATGTTTTTTTTTACTATTGTTTGTTGTCTTCCAATTGAGATTTTGTACAGACCATTTGGCACACAGAAGAGCTCACAGCGCCCTCATGGATAGTTATTCGAATCATATAATATACAATGAGGCAAAATGGGGGTGTGTTCACAAATAGTCGAGCGATGCTTGTTATTTATCTGTGATGCGGTGTTAGTTTTGCACTTAATTTTTTTTTTTTTTTCAGTGAGATGCTCGGCCATGATTGTTGTTGTTCGTGTTCGTTCTTCCAGTTTTCTTTTTCCGATATATGTATGAAACGATACAATATTCCCTGAATGAGCAACACCAAGTAGGAATAAAAACTAGGGAAATATTAGAAAAAAAAAAAACTAAAAACGACAGAGGACTAACGAAGATATATCTTCTGGAATTGGTTATGGTTACATACCGCACTACTGTATGGTATGTGGATGCAGAAAACGCTATGGCATATACTGGACAGAACGTTGTCAGCGCCGCACAATGGTGGTGGAGGTGGCAGCAGAGTTAGAAAAGAAACAAAATAGAAAAGGCAAGAGCGAGAGAGAGAGAGAGATACATTGAATTGCAAAACGAATGCCTCAAGTTAATTGACTTTTGAGATAAATTGCTGAATTGCAACATAACAAAAAAAAAATATAATGTAAGTAAATGTATACATATACAACATATGCAACAAAAGCCAGCAGCAGGGCGCCGCTATTCTATGTATATGAAAGGAAAAATGAGCAGTGCAGTGCAGTGTTGCTTGAATATAGTATGAGCTTTGTGAACCTACTCGTATATAGCTTTGTGTGTGATAAATTGAAGGCTGGGAATTGTGGCTTCTCACTTGAATGACTTTATTGGAATTTGTCGGCAAATTAAAATAGGATGGTTTTTGTTGTTGTGATGTATTGTGTTTTATGTTGTGATGGCATTGAAGGGGTTAGAAATGTTTTGAAAAAATAAAATGTCAAAGCAATATACCTATATAAAGGTCATGGTTATTATTTTAAATTTTGATATTTTCTTGGATTGCATGCATAACTAAAAATTCTAGAGCTTCAGTTAATTCGATTGATTAGATTCAAGCTTTTGAAAGATGTAATGATTAATCATGTCATACAACTTACAAAAGATTTGTTTGATTTCTTTTGTTTCAAATGTCGTTTCGTTCCTATAGCACTTGTATAGCAATAAAAACAAATATGGCAAGGATCGCATGTAAGAATTATGTGCGACGGTATTATAGAAGTCTTATCGGAAGACTTTTTAACATCGCCCTGTAATTTTTCAATCACTGTTTTTATTGCTTCTTCTATCTTACTATGTACTTCCAATCTTACTTCTTTCTTGATACAATATGGCTTCTTATCTTGAGTGCACTAATTTTATATAATTTTAAT
Source organism: Syrphus vitripennis (assembly GCA_958431115.1). Taxonomy (NCBI): domain Eukaryota; kingdom Metazoa; phylum Arthropoda; class Insecta; order Diptera; family Syrphidae; genus Syrphus; species Syrphus vitripennis. The sequence goes on from OY288109.1 coordinate 85,280,090, forward strand.
CATATTTGTTTTTTATTTTATGCATAAATATTGAAGATATTTTTTTTTTATACCATTAAAAAAAAAATAATTTTACGTACGGATTTTCAAAGGGTTTCCAAAAAAACTACTTTCAAAATTTACATACATAAAATAAATGAAGACTTATTGCATCATAAAAATAGGTGATTTTAACGTGATTATAACGCTTTTATAGTTCCATTTATAAAGCTAAATATTTCCATTGAAGCTCTATAAAACTTCGGTCCACAAGTTAATTTTTATATTTTTTTAAAAGTGTTTCTAACTTCTTCCATAAGCTTTCTATAAGAAGTTTTGGTAATTTTTTAAGTATGACAAAAAAGTATTAAAATGGTTTATGCTGTGTATTGTATTTAAATCAATACATTGAATGAAATACCACTCTAATATGAACCTTTTTGAAAGCCCCCACTAATTTCCATAAAAAAAATTTTAGCTTGGCATTAGGACTTTATACATATTTCTATAAGATGCCACAGTAATAAAAAGAACAACTTGTTTTTTAGTTTGCTCAAAGTTTTGTTTGAAGAACTGTATTTTTCTAAAAAATAATTTAATTAAAATAAAACTTTATATATTTAACTGTAAAATAATTTTTTCTAGCGATACTTTTAACGAATAATCACAAGAAACTTTTTAAAAGAACATGTAAATTTTCAGAATTTTAAAGGTATTAAAAATTATTATTTTGTACTTAATTTTAAATTAGCCAGTTTTCGATGAAATTATTTTTCATCAAATTTTCAAATTGACCTGTTTTTTTTTAACTGTTTTTCCGAACTGAATGATAGAAGTGTCCAAAAAAGAAATTTTTTCATTTGGTTTTATTGAATTTGAAATAAAAAACGATAGTTTTCAAAACTCAGTCAATTTTGTTTTTCGTTCTAAATTCTGATATTTTTAATCAACTTTTGCTTTTGAAAAAGTCAAAACCAAATGAATAGGGGAAATTTACTTTTCGTCTAAAGACCGAATAAGATTTCGAAGCCAAGTCAATCTTTTTTTTTTAAATTAATGAACTTTCAAAAAACCATCCCATCTTCAAAAAAAAAAAGAACAAATATTTACACTCAACATCTAGAAGAAATTCATTGTTATTTTCGAATGTCCTATATCGAACGGTAATAATGAAAAGCCAATACATACAACCCAATCGTGCATTTGACGTTTCTTTTTTTTTTTGTTGCCTTTCTCCCTTCGTTCAAACTTAAAAAGCTAATAACGAAAATCTATTTAATTTGAACCCCAAAAACAAAAAAGACTGTCAATTTTATACCACATCTTGACAGTTCAAATAATGAAGATGCTTATATTGTTTCCGAAAAAAAAAAACAACTTCCATTATTAAAACCTCAATCATTGCTGCTCTCCAATTTTGTCTGATATTTATCTAGAAGCCCTTTTTTGCTACCAATTTTTTTTTATTCTCCTCTGTAAAAGAAAGACACCCAGCAGTTTTTTTTTTTTTTTTTGTTATGGTTAACTATGGAAATGTCTCCTCTTTAATATTCAGTCCTCAACAGACGAAAAATAAATACAAAAATTGTAGATACTGAGATACATGATGGGCAATGGACCGTGTTTCCGACTGCATCTCAGTCTTCTATACTCCACCATACCCTCATCTCCCCCATCTACCAAGTAGAATGTCTATTTTCGATGATGGGGCTTTGTGATAATGGTTCGTTTACATTTATATCAAAAAACAAAACAAAAAAAAAAAAATATGTAAAAAAAAAAATAATAAAAATAATAAACAGGAAAATGATTGGAACCCAAGCAATTCGGTTTGTGACGGGTCATGTTTTTTTTTTTTTTTATTTTTATTTTTTGTTGAAACAATTTGTATGTGACCCTAATTGAAGTCAGTTAGTTGAAGTATGAACGAGAGTACGTTATTCTTCATTCACCAGATTCTACACGACGCCCTCTGGCGGGAGTGTGTAGTTAGGGTCCCTTTCTATCTGTATATGTTGCCCAATTGGTTTTGTTTCTATATCGTCTCTCGGTGTTCGTCGGGGTCGTAGAACATTCCATATATCAAATGTAATTAATCACCTTCTAGATTATTAGATGGGATAGTACAGTGGTGCGCGCGGTGGTGAAGTTGGATTTGCCGGCAGTTCTCTATTCTGTACATAGGTTGGTCTGCAAAACCAGGTTGATGGTTTAGATTGGTTTGGTCTTCCTATATATGTAGGTAAATGTTGTATGTATGGTTCGATGAATGGTCGGTTTCAGTATATCAAATAAAGAGAAAAGAATTTTGAAGTTCTGGTTCTGTGTGCTTTTGACATATGAGTTTTTCTATATTAGTTTTCTTTCTTCGTTTTGGGATCCGTTTTGTGTAATATGTACATATGTGTGTGGGTTCTTCCAATGAACAACGCTTCAGCTATACGTGCTGAGTTTTTGTAATAAATGTACTCAATTTTTTTTTTTTTTTTAAGCGTACCTACCTACCTAGTGCATACCTAGTACCACGAAGATAGGTACGTGAATGTTAACTTTTACATGAGGGTTATTGCTTGTGGGGACGGTAACAATTATTTGTATTGTTTTTTTCTATTTGTTCATATGTATATGGAAATCGACAAATAGAAGTTTTTGAAAGTTGAAAGGAATATCACTAGAGATATATTTTTATGTGGAAAGAGCATCTCTGACATGTTAGTTTTTTTTATGAAGTGGTTTTAATTAAAATTTTGATCTATGCAGGTATTTACATAGCTATACAATTTTGATCAATTTAAAAAATGGCTTTATATTGGACAATATTGATTGAGCGGTAAGAAATTTTTTTCAAAACTGCCGAAAAATGGTTTAGAACTTAATTGATTTACAGATGCCTCTTTTTTCAATTGCCAACAAATTTACAAAAGAGAAATAAACAAGTTTCTGGAATTGTGTTGAATTTATTCTTTGTTTAAAATTGAAGAACGAAAAAGTTTAAGTATTGCATTTGAATACTTATAATTATCTATTATTTAAAATATGCAATTATTTAGTTCACAACCAATTTTGGTGAAAAGAGGGTAACGAAAACATTAAGAACGTTCAAATTCAAAATTTATTTGTTTAAATTTAATTTTGGACACGCTTTTATTTACTCAATGCAATTTGAGAAAAAAGATTTTTTTCGGAAATCAAAAAATTTTCAAATGTCAAGAGAGACAAAAAAAGGTTTTACAGAAATTTTTTTTTAAATTTAATCACGAATTAAAAAAAAAAGTCAGCAATTTTTTGTTTTTACTGAAAAAGTTATCGAAACAATTTTTTTTAGAAAAAAGGAAAAGTCTCGAAAAATATGCTGGACACTACCCTTTTTCTTTTAAAAGTTACTTCAACGACCAATTTCTTTATTTAAAAAAATAAATTTGCGAATTTTGAAACACTTTTTTTTAATTTATTAAAATGTTCAACTCTTCACTTTATTCTTCAAAATTTATTTTTGACAGCTTCAAAAATCAGAATAAAATGAAAATTGTTGAAAAAAAATTTCAATACAGTACTTTTATGACTTTTTTGGTGATATCTTACATCGCTCACCGACTCATTTCACCTCACTCGAAAAAGCGATTTATCAATTAAGTGAAATGGTAAAGTTTAAATTCATGTTCGAATAATTGGAACTTAAATATTCCAGGTGAAGTACGAGCTTATATGACAGTTTACGATGAGGAAAATGCAGGTCACAAGAGTTTATTTTAAATAAACTCTTTTTTATAAAAAAACTCTTTTTTATAAAAAAATTTAAAAAAATGAAGTTGCAAGAAAAAATCATAGAAAGAAACAAAAAAACTTCTATAAGGCTTCTATAAAAACAAGTTTATGAGGCTTCTTAGCAAAGTAAAGCCTATGTACTTTTCAAAACACCAAATAAACTTATAAACTGTTAAGACGTTTTTTTTTGCCCGTTTATTATTAACGAAGCTGTTGAAGAGCTAGCAATTAATGACCGGTTGAAGGTACGTCATTCGCTGATGAAAGAAGATTTTTTTGAGTTATGAGTCACATAAGCTCCTTCAATTTTTTATGCAGCACCTAACTTAATTTAAAAAAAACTTCCAATCATATTCATATAAAAAACAAGATCATATTCAAGTAAAATCATTTACGGTTTTGATGAGTCTAATAATATTGTTAACAAGCTTCGATAAAATATTATTACCGAAGTTTATAAATAGCTCATTGTGTAAACCATAATTATATCCAATTGAAATATTTATTTGCACAGCATTTTTTATTAAGAAATACAAAACCTATAAAAGCAATTGATTAAAATAATAAAAAAAGAAAAAAAATCCTGCAAAAACAATTGAAAACACCTCAAATAAAAAAACAACATAAAAAAGCATTTTTCACACAAATTGAAGTCTTAACCCAAATATTTTTATATGACCTGAGCATGAAATTCATTTAACGTACCATTTATATCTTTATCTTTTCTTAAGTGCGTTTCCCGCCAAAATCATATTCTTTAAACAAGAAAAAAAAATATGTACCTACTACAAAAAAATGGCAATAAAAATATTAAACAAGAAACAAACGAGTGTTACTAACTTTTGGTGGAGAGGTAGGCTTTGTTAGGGCATCTTTCTTTTTTTCTTCTGGCAGTTTTTATTGTGGGTGCATTAACTCAGATATCAAAGAAAAGACAAAAGCGAAATCCAATTTTCCTCCCATTCACTTTTTTTTTATTTCAGACACCCATGGGGATGTATGGATGTTTTTTAGGAGAATCAACAAAAGTTAGGGAAACGGGGATTTTCCCCATATTGACACAATCTTCGTCTGTCCCCCCTCGACCTCATATCCAACATCATACACTTTGCATTTTGATTGGGTTTTTTTTTGGTCCTTTTTTATTGTTGTTTCCTCTTCTTGGCAGTGTATAAATTTTTTTTTGTTGTTCCTTTACCGCACGTATTGAGTGGTGACGAGAGAAGTAGTAAGGCACACTACCTTTCAAAGTAGGTATGTACCTTTGGTAAAAAAAAAACGAAATGTTTGAAGAAAAAGTGAATAAAAAATGTATCTCATTCACTAAAAAGGATAAGAAGAAGAAAAAAAAAAATTCAAAGTGCGTATCTAAAAGGCTATAATAAAAGGCGACCGTCAATTTTTCACAAGAGTTGAGAGTCTTGAGCATCAGTGCATATTGAAGGTATAGGGTGTGCGTGTTTATAGATATTGGAGTGGCACAAAGAGAGGTTAACTTTTCCTTTTTTTTTTTTTTCTTCAAAAGAAAAGTGGAAACCAAATTGCCGGGATACACCACCAAAACCCGCCTACACTTACAGAGGGGTGTGTGTGTTTTTTTTTTTTGTGAAAGACAGCTTGTTTGGGAATGTTCTATTTTGTATATCTTTCGATGGGAATGGGAAGGCACTTCTAACACATCTTCTTGATTTAACTGGTATTCTATAAAGGAATATAGCAAATAGCCGCCATAGTTGTTTCCGCCATCACCACGACGACGACGACGACGACGGGCGATGGCAGCAGCATCAGCAACGTCACCTGATAGCGGATCCTTTTTTTTCTACTTCTCATTGAACATTGAACACGATGCTGAGGGAATGGTTTTTTTTTTTTTTTTTTTGTAAATCGAATTTAATCGAAAGACATTTGTAACATTCGCATACGTTTAGAGTGTGCGTAATGATGCACAGTAATGGAATGTTTTTGTGTTATCCCATTTTGTTTTATTTCATCGTTCCTTAAATTTGATCCTGCTGTCATTTTGTCGATAGCATAAATGTAATAGGAGGGGGCCGACCGGGCGCTAGGGTATAGGGTGGTTCATTCTTAAATTGATACAGTGGGTGGTGGTTAGTGTATTGGATGGGTTGATTTTTTTTTTTTTGTGAAGTGTATATTGAACATTTTCTTATCTTTTCATATTTGATGAGATACTTTTTTTTTCTTAGAGGTTCCTTCTTTTTTTTTGCTATACACTTTCGATACTCATTTTATACGTTTTTAAAAGAAAAAAAGAAAGGTAGGTAGGGAAAGTGGTGAAGGAAATTGTTTGGTGTTTTGAATATATATTTTACAAATGTGTTTTTTTTTTTTTCTTCTCTAAATTTTTGTTTTCGTCCAGAGAATGAGAGGAGGGAGGTTTTTTTTGGGGAAGAATGGGTTATTATTGCGAATGTTAGCAAATTCGTTTTGATATGTTATTTCTGATAGCATATCTTAACTTGAAAGTATACAAAAGGGCAAAGTTATTCCATTAAGAAGAGACTATAATATATACTTATATATGCTTGCCTAAAGGGAAAGAAGTTTAAAAGCAAAAAAAAAAAAGAAGAAAAATTCAAAATAAGCACAATTTAACGAATGGAAAACGTGAATTGTATGCAAATGAGATATGTATTTAAGGAGATTGTTGTGTATGTACTTATGTATAGGGAGTATACACTACCAATGTCAACCAACTCTTTGGATGCAAATATTGTTATGGAGGTCGATTTTTTTTTTTTTTCTTTTTCTTAGAACATTTAAACTTTTGATATTTTTAAAGGGATATATGAAGAATATTAAGTTAAATACTTATACTTATCGCCTAACAGGCTTAAGCATACTAATTTAAGGGTTTTAATTTATTCCAACGCTTCTGTATTTTTTATTTTTTTTTTTATATTCTCACTTAGTCAATTAGGAAAGTCTGTTCCTTGGAAGTTGATGAGATAAATTAAATTTTAATGAAGTTTCTTACATTATATACTTTCTTTGTACTTTTATTAGGGAAAGTGTGGGTTTTTGTCTGATACTTTTAATGTTCATCAAGCTAGAGACTAATTGGTTGGATCAATTTCCTTGGGTGATTAATTTTTTGTTTTATCTCACCTAGCATGGGTGTCTACTGTCAACAGAATTACCAAAGAGTTTACAAGTGCTCACAGCTCTAAGCAACACCTGGTAAAAAATACATAGACGGATCATGACTAGTTTCGGATGAGACAAGCTCAAAAGATGGAAGGAGCAATTTTTGGCAGAGAAGCGAGCCTAACGCTCAGTGATCGGTCCGAAGTAACGATTTCCCGAATTTTCATTTTAACCCTCCAGTACCTAGAGAAGAAATTGTTGCACTGAAGAACACCAAAGCAGTTGGACTTGGACGTTGTTTTCGCAGATCTCTTACAAGCAGCGCCAAGGACATCGAGTGAGCTACTGCACCTATTCATTGAGAGAGCTTGGGAAATTAATAGCTCCCATAGAAATAAGACCTTGTGCAGTGCGAATTGAAGAGCAGTTTGCGTGCTTCTTCCAGTACCCAAGGTTGTATCAAAAATAGTCCTGGAACAAAGAAGATAGCCTAGAAGACACTATGGATGGCAAAAAGCAGGATTCCGCACTGGTGCTTCTTGAACCACATCAACACATCAATATCATCATCGAACAGTGTATCAAATATTGATGACCACTTCACCTGCTATTCGTCAATAGTTTCCATTGAGAATTTGTCTTAGATAACAAAGTGGGGTGACGCAAGGCTGTATACTGTCAGCAGTACTGTTGCTGTGGTGATCAGTGATCTGCTACACGCAGCTTTGTCGCCCAATGGTATCTCCAATGACAAACTTCATTACGAAAACAGGTCAGGAAATCCCGACTCGTATCATACGAAGACGTGGAAGCAGTGAATTGGATATACGGTTCAAAAGGATAACAACGCTAACAAAGAAGTGGGCGGACCTAGAATTAGAGCACAATGGGAGCACAACTCATGAAGAGTTGGAGAGACTTGAAATAAATCTCAAGAAACCGTACAAGATAGGACATAGGTTTAATTGAGGAAACTCACGGACAAAATAGATCCGGTGAACTAAGTACCCTAAGCTCTATGAAGCGAAAACTCGACGTACAATAATCCTTTCGCCAAATGGTTCTCAATATTCAATCATATAGTTTTGAACCCAATGCACATACAAAACTAAATCTTCTCCAGCTCATATTTCTATAAATAGTAGACATCAATTCAATAGATAAAAATCTCTTTACAAAGTAACTTGTTCATAGAACATTTTTCCATCATGAGAAATGTCTGGGAATTCAACTTGTGAAAATTGCAATCGCTTGATGAATAAAAATAAATCTCTTCCATCAACTGCATATTTGCATTGTTATCAATGAGATTTTGTAAAAATTCTCTCTAATTGAATGCATTCTTTCATTCCAGCCATCACCAGTGCCAGTTCTTATATAATTGTGTACTAGGCATGACTAAGACCAGTTGTGATCTGCTAAATTGAAATGGCTCTCGAGAAGATCTCTAAAGACGTGACTCTCTCTCTCTCTCACTAGAAAAGCTTGAAGAAAAAGTGCTACAGACCGGATAAGAGTTAAGATGCAAATTACAAAAAAAAAAAAAAAATTAAAAAGTACTCAGCCACGAACAACGTATATACAAACTTCCGTTCCAAGTTTCATCCGTTCTTCTATAGAGACATTTCTGTGCAAATTAATCGAGTGGTGACTGTATCGGCAGCGAGACTGTACTCAAGATATAAACTAACTGACTCTCTTAAAGTAACGATCATTATCATTATCATCATGGCGATCATCAAAGTGTTATTTGCAATAATTTCTTCGTTTTTATTGCTGCGATATCGAAGAAGTGCATCACTCACCCGAAGCGATCTCTACATAGAGCCCATACTAAACCTATAGAGAGTCCCAGACAGATAGAAGAGCACTACAAAAAAAAAAAACTGCATCTGTGCAACTGAACTGTAACCAAAACTGCATCAAGTCAACAGATACACTTCCACAAAAAAAAAAAAAAAAAAAAATTATAAGACAGAAAAAAGATACAGATACTTGTGTGGCTATCTAATTTCCGATTTTCCCCAATGAACACAAATGACACTACTGGGTAGGATAAGTTTTCAGTTCCCATCCCATATAGACAGAGAATCTGAATCTTTCGGCGATTGAGTGCGCGCTCTGCTGCAGCTACTTGATGAGAAGATGATGATGATGATGATAATGATAATGATGGCGGGATGCACTTAAACGATTTGGCCAAGTGGCGGTATGGAAGTGCAAGTGCTTGAGAGCAGAGAAGGCAGGGGGATTCCGTCGTCGCAGTGCAGTGATGACTGAGAGATGATGCGGTTTTGATATTGCGGTTTTCTTTCAGACTCTGGGAATAATAATAATAATAATTGTCGATCTGAATGTCATTGTGTTCGGGTACTGATGTGAGTTTTTATTTGCTTTTTTTTTTTGTTAAGTTTTTGTCGTCGAAATGCCGTTTGAATTTCATAATAATTTGCAATGATTTAATAGGAAGCAAAAGTTTGTATGGAATTTTAAGGGAGATGTTTAAAGGGCAAGAAATTGTCTGAAGATCATCACTGATTTATGAACAATTATTCGCGAGAAATACCCGATTTCAACAACTTTTCGATTTCTCGGGTTTTTGGGTGAAACCCGTTTTTTAAAATGTGTTACTCGTGGATTGGATAGATTGGGTACCTTAGTATTAGTACTCGGGTAAATCCAAAACCATATTTCCAAAGTACAGGGGTATTTGTTGAGATTAGTTATGTAGTGGGTATATGTTACTCTGGCACAACTCAAAAACACGGATACCAGACCCAGATAGTTTTTTTGAATCGGGTATTTCACTATTAAATGTTATGTTCGGGGGTATGCACTTAACTCAATATTCTGGTAACCGAGAAGTTTGGTTTATAATAGTTATTTTTAGAGCTATTTTAACCGGGTAACCGGTACACTGAACGGGTACCCGGGCAACCAAATATCCGGGTATTAACTGGGTAGCCGGGTACCTGGGTGCCTGCCAATGTGTCGGTTACGGGTAATTCCCGGAATAGCCAGGTACCCGGTCAGTGTACAGGGTACCCGGTAGCTCTAGCTTTTTTTTTTACCCTAGTATTCCTAAGACGTTGAGTACCTCGGATCGGATTTTTGTTGAAACATACAAAATTATGGATACCCATGTTGTTGTTAAAATCGGTTATCTACTGGTGTAAATTCAAGAGCTCTATGAAGAACTTAGCTTTCAATTTATAGATATATAGACTATGCCCTTAACTTACTATACGGGTAACCGGGGACTTCTGGGTGTACGCGTTTAAATATTTCAATTACTTGGTACTTGGGGTACCAAACTTATTGTTCGGGTAATTTAGTGGTTCTGATTAACAGGCTATTTTTCTCATGTTTTTGGTACCCGCATACCTTACCCGGGTACCTTTTATACAGGTAAAAGAAAAAAAATACCGAATAGGAAAGCGGGTACCCGGTTTTCAAGGACTCTATTGAGTACTCTAGAGCCATTTAGTTAATTATTTGTACAGCTTCGAACGAAAATTAAAAAAAAAATGTTCAGTTCTTTTTAATTTTTGGCATCTAGATTCTTGAAAGATTTTTTGTACTGGTAAATTTTTTGTTAGATGTAAAATAAACTCAAAATGTTTTATATTACTCACACTTTTTATAAAAACAAATTAATGTTTATTTTTTTTTAAACAGATGTACAATCCATACCTGAAATAAAAGAAAAATAAATATTAGAATTTTCTATAAAAAAAAAAAACAATAATTTAAAATGTTTAGAATATGACGACCTATTTTTCTTTCTACCTTAAAAAAATCAATTTTAAAATATCAACCACCTACCTTTGTATTAAAAAAAAATAAAAGAACATTCTTTTTTTTTCAACAGTTATGTGTATATTTTCGCACTTTTATTATGCTTAAAGTCTTTTTGAAATGATTTATCGTTTTAGATATAGTTTAACACGCGTGACAGAACTAAATTTTTCCAAGTTCAAACGGATTCAATTTAATTTATCTTTATTGTTGATACAAACGATTTTTGTTTTTTTTTTTATTTTTGTTTGTGTAGGTAGATAGATATTAAATTCTTTATACAAGCCGATGAGAGACGTCATGAATAAAAAAAAATATAATAAACTTTTTTTTTTATCTCTGGAAAAACTCAATTATTTCTATTTGCAAAAAACAAAAAAGATTTTGGCAATGAATGCGTGCTATTGAAAATGAAATATAGATTACGAATACAAAATGATACATAAAATAAAAATAAAATAAAAAAAAAATAAACCCAATTAAAATCCCACACAACCATCGAAAATTTAATTTGTTTCTTGTTTTTTTTTCCTTTTTTAGTTTGCCATTGTTAGTTTTTTTTTAAAGTGTTTATTGATTGAAATACAATACATACATGAAATTTAAAATTTTAAAAAAGTTTTTTTCTTTTGTGTTTTTAATGCATAGTGCATATCAATCAATTAATCGTAAATAAATGCATTGAAAATTACAATCGATAAAATTAAATCTAAACAAAAGAAAAAACAAGGAAACATTATTAAATCACATAAAATATTGTTGACTTTTTTATTTTGTTATAAAGTTGCTTCCTGATTTTAATTTTTTTTATATCAATAATATGCTTGACTTTAACTACATATTTGACTGACACAAAAATAATGGGAGTTGATATTTTTAAATGCTATATAAAAAATAGGTAATAAATATCAAAATTTTATTGGAAATTTGTTATAAAAAAATGATAAAATTTTTTGGGCATATTGTAAGAGCCACCCTAATATTATGCGTAGGTACTATTTTTAACATGTTTTTTTATCTTATCGCCAGACAAGTTTATGTTTTTATTAAAGCGATAGTTGAGTAGACAGTTAATTGTTATTTAAGTCAAGTGGTTGAGCCAAAATGTGTCGATACATTATTTAAAATTGTACTTTACAAGACTGGGCATATGAAGCATGAATTTTAAATCAATTAAATATTTTTATATTTAAACTAACTAACAGCTGACGTAACTTGAACAAACAAAAAATAAACGAAGATTTAGTAAAAAAAATTATAAAAAGAGGCTGGGTGCGACCCACACTGATAACTTCCCTTTTTTTTATAGTTTTTGTCAAAAACTGTCAATTAGATATTTGTCAAAATTTAACCTTTCATAAAAAATTTTACTATGTATAAAATAAAATATTTTAGAGGGCGCAATCGTTGTTCGTTCTCAGGATAGTCGAGCTGAAATACAATTGTAACTACTTTTCTTTAGAATTTTCAACAGTTTTTGATTTTTTGTTAAAAAACTGCCCATTCAATATTTGTCAAAATTTTATCAGTTACTAACGATTATGTTATGTAGAAAATAAAATAAACAAGAAGTCAATATCGTTACCCGTTTTTGAGAAATTTGAGTCGAAAGACAATTTAACCAATTTTTGGTAGAATTTTTTGTAGTTTTTAATTTTTTGTAAAAAAAAACTGTCTATTGAATTTTTTTGAAATTTTCACCAGTAGTCAAAAACAACATTTTTCGTAAAATAAAATTATTTTAAAGTTAATATCGTTTTTCCATCTAAGGATATTCGAGTTATAAATTTTTTTTTTTTTAGTTTTTTTGATTTTAAAAAATAACGGTATATTGATTTTTTTCCAAATTCATATCAAATTTGTATGACGTCATAATGTGTCGAATAAAATTTATTTCAAGTCAATAGCATTATTTGTTCGTGAGATATTTGAGCCCAACCAAAATTTTCACTTCTTTTTTAAACTGCTATAATAAAAAAACAACTGATTGAATATTAATAAACGACCTTTCAGCTTCTTTCGAAGTTATTATCTGTAAAACTAAATTTATTTCAAGTCGATATCTCTACTCGTTGTTGAGATATCGACGACGAAAAATGGTACCAGAACGTACGAACGTACGAACGTACGTACACACGCACACACAGACATCTCTCTAAAAATTATTGATATAGGCTCTAGGGACCTTGAAACGTCGAGAAATGTCAAAAATTTCAATTTGACAAATCGGACCGATTACAATAACTCCCTATGGGAAGTTAAAAATTGCGTATACGCCCTTGTGCTCAGTGGCATGGTTAGCATAAAGAAGGAGGAACAATTCAATAACATTTAAACCTCTCAATCCATTTTGATGAAACTTTCAGGATATTTTCAAGCACAATCTATAGTACCAAACCCAAGCTATTCTTCCGTTATTTTTTTTAGCCGCAGAAACACCTCGGTAGTTGGTTAATTTTTTTTCATATATTTTAAATTATTTTTTTTTTGAGGACGAACAAGCTTTTTTCAATTTTTTTTGGAAAGTTTTATTTGACGATTTTTTTCGGCATTCAATCCAATCATTTTTTTTTTCTTTGTTATGAGGAAACATTTTTTTGAAAAAAACTTATTTTACGTTTTTTTTAATGCAGTTTTTCTTTTGTGACAATTTTTTTAATTTATTTTGTTATTTTCATCGACAAAATTTTGTTTTCCGAACATTTTTTTTTCTGGGATTTAGCAACATGTTTTTTTTAAAGTACATACATACATATTAAAATACATTTCTGTTTGAAAATTTCTTTGGACCCGCAAAATACTTTTAATCAAAAAATATAAGTCCCTACTGTACGAAGACTTTTTGTACTCAGTGTATGTAGATAGGTAGCAATTGTAAAACAATACCAATGGAATCAGATTTTGTCAATTACTTGTTGTTTTCTTTGAAATTTTATTGGAAAACCTTCAATTTCATTTTATTTCAAATAAAAAGCCGAATCATTTTTGAATATCATATATCATTTAGATACTTCATAGTCACATATGGGTAGTAGGCTGTAGGATCTAGAATTATGTTTCCTTAAATAATATTTCTTCATTTTGATTTTGACACTAACTTTATAAAAAAAAAAAAAATTGTCCCACTCACTCTCACTGCTTTCTCTTCATTCTTCACGCAAGAATGAAAGTTTTCTTGAATTCTTTTTGATGCCTGATTGTGTCGACATTATATTATGAACCCTTACCCTTATATTTATCTACGCATTTCCTCAAAATTCCGCAATCCCTTTTTCGACACTTTTTTTTTTCTTCTCTCTCCTGTACAAATATAAGGATAGATACATTGATATACGAAAATATAGAAAGTATAAATTTTGTTCGTTGAAAAATTTTGTTTTGTCACCAATTTGAAAGGAAACACCATTATAGAAGTATTACTAAGCGGTAATGCTCTGCTTTCTCAACGCCACAGGTTATGAACAGGTTCAAGTGACACAATGAACACACAAAACAGAAAAAAAAAAAAGAAAGAAGAAGAAAAATAAGCTCAAAATGACAACAACAACAACAGACACAAGAAGAAAAAAAATGGATGAAGAAAGGAAATCCGGAAAAGGGCACCACTACCGCACCACCGCACCGACCGGCACCGTACCGATGCAAAGATGAATGAAGAAAAATGAAATCGTGTCAAGCGAAAAAGGAAAGAAACTTCTTTGAGTGTTTTCGTCCTTATAGCAATTTTTTTTTTAAATCATTTTTTGGTTGCTGCTTTTGCTTACTTGGTGTACATATAGCCAATCAGTGAAATTGAGGAGACGAAGAAGGGTTTTTTTTTTGTTCATTTCGGGATCAAGTTATACCTTCTAGTAGGTACACCAAATTTTTTTTTTTTTTTTGGTAAATATTTTGTTGGTTGATTCAGGATTCAGCTTCGGCTTCGGCTTCTTTTGTAAAATAAAAAAAAGGATGCGAATTTTGAATCCTTTGTGTGGTGTCGTCGTTATGCTGGTGTATCGTTCGGTAGAGGGCATTGTTTACTGCGTTGCTGTTATTCGCTTTCGCATTGTTTTTGTGGTCGCCAGCAGACGTCTTCTTTCGTATTATAGTTCTTGTTGAGGACGTCACTCTAGCGTGCCAAAAGTCGGGTTTATTTGGATATCAAATTACACTACCGTTTATTAGCCTTTTATGGAGATTTTTGCTGTTGTTTTTATTTTATCTCGTTTATTTGAGATTTTTATTTTTATTTTTTTTGTTTTGTGTTCTGCAGGTCTGCAACGGGAGAAGATATTCCTTGAAGTCATTCGCTTTTCGGTGCTTATGAAATGAGAAAGTACACTCCAAGAAGTCCTTTGATAAAGAAAAAAAAAAAGACCAAGGATAATGTGGCCTTTGTATTTACACACTTTTGTCCTCTAAGTGAGAAATATTTTCGGCCAATTAAGGAATAAAGACCAAGAAAAATAGAAACCTAAAAAAATAGTACCTACATATCTTTCTGAAAAGCCAATTACAAAAAAAAAAAGGAAACACCAAAGTAAACTGTTATTTCATTTCTTTTCAAAATTTAATTTTCAAGATATACATGAACCAAATTCTAAAGCCTGATTACTGTAAAAACCATTTAAAACTGCGTATCCCCAGAGGCTGATAAAGCAAAAATGGTGGGTGGTGTGGCTATTATGCCAAACCATCCTACAAAGGCAAATGTGGGATATTTTGATTCACAGAAATTATATATATATCCCTAAAAGCAACAACAACAACAACAACAAAAAAAAGGTTAAAACTGATTACAACTTTTCGGTGTGTATGTATATATTTTTTTTTTATCCCCTGACAGATACAACGTGACATCAGTTTTTATTTTTTTTTTTAAGGTCGTTAAGGTGTACACAGAAGGGAGAAAGATATTGAAGATAGGATATAAACGGTTTACCTACGGTTTTTTTTTTTCGTTTTTTTTTCTTTTTCAATGGAATTAACTGCGCGCCTCTTCCATAGTAGTAATTGGTGCTAGTTGAAGCAGAAAGGTTATATAGTCGTGTGGATTATAATAAATATTTTATGGACCATTAAACCCTGCCTTTTGAATACAGTTATATCTATATATATATATATAGAGAGAGAAATGTATTCTTTACATATTTATATTAAGGGTCGTGCGAAGAGCACTAAAGTACATTAAAGTTTATTATTTTGGGTGTAAAGTTGTTATTCTTTTCTTCTTCTTTTTTTTTTTTTTGCTTCAATTGGTTTATAGTGAAGTTATGGGTATTGTACCTACAAATATTTATTTACAAAAAGCTTTTAAAGATTAAAAAGTTTTTAAAAAACGGTTACCAATAGCCATTATTATTTAGAAATAACAAACAAGGGTTTTTATAAACCAGGACAAAAAGATTGTTATCAATAAGAACTTCATAGTAATAAAGTTAAAGGGATACTTCTTCTTACTTTTTACTACCGATTTAACGTTTTCGAAAGATTTGTGGTTGTCTAGGTATGACATCACAATTTATTTTTTTATTAGAATTGAAAAGTTTTAGTCCAGTTAAATTGTATTCCATTTATGAAAGTTATGGGGCAATTGTGATTTTGTCTCTGGTTTATGTTTTTGAGGTGATCTTGCAAAATTATGATAGAAAAATACCAAAAATTTAATAGTCATCTTTTTTTCTAATATTGAAAAAAAAACGCATTTAATGACTTTGCTTACTTACACAATTATAAAAACGAAACAATAAAATTTAAAATTAACACCGTTTCTTGTTAAACTTCTAGGGCCCTCCACTTTGGAGGGGAACTAAAATTTAGAGGTCATCAACCTTAAGCTCTACTTACGAGGTTCGCTGTATTGACCACAGAAGACCTCCCGGTTTTTTATTGTTCCGTGATGCACCTGCCTTTTGAACGCAACAGTGTTCGAACGTCGCGTCGTGCTCTATTGCCTTTTGAACTTGGTCCTCAAGGATTCTTCTTTTTATATGAAAGCACCACCTAATTTGGTCATGTTGTATTTTGAGCAAAAGTTTTTCAAAAGTTGAAGAATAAGAAGCACCCTAATGAGCATAAAGAAAATTTATAATTTTCCATGAACCCTTAGACCAAATTTAGAGCAAATCGGTTGATGAACCATTTGGGCTCTTCGATGAAGTACAGTGGAACTACAGCTGTTACTAAATACGGTACGATGCCAAGACGTTAGTAAAAAATCATTAGGAATTTTATTTCTCATCATTCACTACTGAATACCACTGAATTTGAAAGCAACAAATTACAAAGTGTAAATTTGGCGCCGAGGTCCAAGCGAGGGCCCAAGCGACTAAGATTTCTCAACTATTCCTGTGTGCGTGTTATTGCAGGAATGGAGGGGGCCTACAATTGTTTGTCAAATCCAAATGACTAGGGTAAGAGCCATTATTTTTAACAAGTGATAATCTTGAAAAAATGACAATATCTTACACAAGATCAATATTTTATACAAGAGGCAGCAGCCAATGAAAAAAACGTTTCTGTTGTTTTGAAATGGAAAAGGCTGGGGATCGAACCTAGACCACCGGTATGACAGTCCTACGCACTAAGATTATGCCACGGGCTACTGCAGAATTTCACTAGTTTCCTTCAAAAATTGACGTTGCAAATAATTGTTGTCACTAAAATTGTGAGACGAGTGAAATATTTTCTACCAAATTTCATGAAAAATCTACTAAAATCTTCAAATTTACAAAAATGTTTGTATACTGTCCAAGAGGCTTAATTAAATTGCTGGAGCACCAGCACAGAGATGTGAGTTGTACTCAAGCTTTGGACGTATATAACTTTAATAAATAATAGCCAGATCAGAGGGGGAAAAGAATTTCTTGCATCTCCAAAGGAAACCTAAACGTCTTGCGGCATTTTTGGCGACGAAAAGTATGTGATCATTCCATAAAAGATGGTTTGTGATACACATACCCAAAATCGCAAGCTGATTAGTTTCTTCGATGCAAGTGCCACTCATAGATAATGGCAGCGGAGGGTACGACTCGCTTTAACGACAGAAGGCAGCATAGAGTTTTCGAAGCAATAAATTCTACGCGAATTCTTAATGTACTTATCATATTGAGCCATTTCATTTCCACGTCCGAAGAGCAGGGATGTGAATCTGGAAACGAATATGAAAAGCTAATGGTGCAAAACAAAGAAACAATTTAATGGATTAGTAGTTGCAGACAGGAGATCATTAATGAAAATGAGAAAGAGAGTCGGAGACAAAACGGAACCCTGTGGCACACCAGCATTTATGTTGTGGGTTTCAAACTTGAATCCATCTAATTCTACTTGTATAGATCGATTCAAAAGAAAGTTACTAATCCAACGAAGAAGGGTTTCATCGATACCAAAAGCACGCATTAGTCTCATTTTCCACACCTGGCTTTTGGGTACCTAGCTGTTCTGTCAACTACAGGAATTTTCTATATCATCATTCCTACTATATCTATATCTATAGAGCTTATATACCCAGTAATCACATAAGAATAGCCAAAGTTCCAATAAGTTGTTAACCTTTCTTCAAGTCGATTTTTTTTTTGAAGTGTACTAATATTTGCTTTCATTTAAATGGAATTCTTTACTCTCTTTTCATTTCAATAACTAAACACATATTGCCGTAAATAATAAATATATCTACATAACACACATTATAGATATTATTCCTATAATACACTCTGACTCCTATATACTTGTACAGCTTCAAATAATCAATACCTTATTAAGTGCTATTGAACGTTATGTACACAAAAGATGATAGTTTTGTCAACATTGAAGATGCTCCAAGACAGTTGTTGAAGTTGTTGTGTGTCTACAAAATACCTGATGTGTGTTACCAACTCTATAGATAGGTACAAATATACCTAGATAGATATTGACTTTCCAAAGTCTTCAGCATCTCATGCTGAGAGAAAGTAAATAAAAAGAGAAGAAAAAAAATAAGGTCCACTTTTTTTTCTATCACCAGCTTCTTCAAGAACTTTTCTGTGAAAGAATCGAGTATGGAGCATTTTTGATTCGAATTTCAATTTTCCTAAATGAAAATTTCATGATTTCGATTAAATTGAAAAAAAACGGTTTTTTATTCCACTTAAAGTTTAACAATTCAAGCGTTAAGTCAAATCATTGCCAGCAAACATAGGGGGGGGGGGGGGAGATACATACCAACATGCATTCACGTTTTCAAAAAAAAAAAAAAAAACATCTGGAATGGAAAATACCATCATCATGATGATCATCACAGACCATTTTGGGATTGTAGCCAAATAATTGTAATTAACACTACCAGTGCTGCACTCAATGGCGTAGGTCTGTGCGCCCCCAAAGGTGTGATAAACATAAGAAGCTACACATTTAACCGAGCGTGCGAGAGGTACACAAGCCCCTTTGGTGTAAACATGCATCGTCTCTCTGTGCATAAGTCTTACAATATTTTCTATTTGAAAATTCATTTGAATCGTAAATATCTTTGAGTCTTGAGAATGCATACCACCACACCGACCTGTGCCACCTATAGTGTATGCTGTGTAGATAAGCGACGACCATCGGCATTGCCGCTGCCACTGCTGCTGCTTCCACTTGTGTACACTTTCTACTATCCTATATAACTACTGTTCACACTTTTTCTTCTATTTCAACCGAAAGCGAGAAGCAATAAAAGAAAATCCACTTACTTAACGTTTGTGAGTTGAGACTTGAGACCTCTGGAAATCTACGGTGATAAATAACAATAACAACTTCGAACCTAATACAGAGTCCAACATTAAAAAAAAGATACAGGTTATCACACTGCCATGCCGCCGCCGCCGCCGAAGTCGTCGTCGTCGCTATCGTCGTCATTTGTGTGCTCTGACGCTGCTGACCGGCTTTGCTGCCAAAGGTGCATTGTTTGTGCATCTGGGGAGTTTAGAAGGCTCCGGCTTGTTTTCAAACTATATCGGACTTCGGACAACACACCGAGCGAGTCTAACTAACAGCCACCATCGCGCCATCAACAGCAACAACCAACAACCAACTCACAAGGCAAATAGGTCAAACATGACTTTTGAATTTAAACCATGCACGTTGAGAAATTGTTATAGTAATGCTAAGTATCTTCCAGTTGATGCAGTCGTTTGATATCGGTTTAGTGTTGCCACTTAAATGAGTGCTAGTTGCTATGGAAAATTTCCGGAGAATGAACTTTAAGAGGAGGACTGAGGAATAACTTGATGTATTGCAGATGGTCAGCTATATTCCGGTTCTAAAAGTCTTTTTCCTATTTTGAAGGACAACCGGGGAATTAGAGGAAGAGAACTATCCAGTTGGCATGGGGGTGAGAAACTAGGGAGAGTGACAACTCACAAGGAAATTGATGTGTGCTCCAAGAAGCTTTCGGAAAGGTTTTTCTTTATTTGCTCTTTAAAGTTTGCACGCACAATCCAGGTGCAGTAAAGTGGAAGAGAATCGTTGGATTCATAGTTAGAGATCGATGTATGCTGGAAGAATCTTTCTGGTAGATTTATTAGCGGGTCTTCCATTGAATTACCTTTCAGCCTTAGGAGGAACTATTGTTTGCTGGAAGGAGCTTTCTGGTAGACTATTAGCGGGTCTTCCATTAAATGAGATTTCAGACCTAGGAGCAACTGTTGATTGAAATTGAATTGGATCAGCACCTTAACAAACTTTCCATCAAAAACAACTGTTTAGAGATCAATGTTTGCTGGAAGAAGCTTTCTGCTAGACTATTAGCGGATCTCCATTAAATTGAATTGGAACAGCACCTTAACAAACTTACCATCAGAAACAGCTGTTTAGAGATCGATCTTTGCTGGAAGAAACTTTCTGATAAACTATTAGCGGGTCTTCCATTTACTGACCTTTCAGCCCTAGGAAGAACTATTGATTGAAATTGAATTGGAACAGCGCATTAACAAACTTTCCATCAAAAACAACTGGCTTGGAAATGATGCTTCCTGGAAGAAGACTACTGGTCCATCAGTTCATAGGCTCTTCAATTACGATTGGAACTTACAAAGTAGCTGAAATGGCAAATAAGTTTAACAAACTAGCTTTAGATCCTTTTCTACTTCTGTTGTAAATAAAACTCTACCGAAATTTAGTTTCTAAATGTGTCCTCATTCGGAAAATTGAAATCCAAGCCATTTTATAAACCAGACATATAGTCAAATGAAGAAAATTAAATCAATATTTATTACACCTTATTTATGTGCCATAAAATTGAATTTAAGTGGAAACACTGGCCGCCTGTATACTTTTAACCGTATGGCTAGTTTTAAAGGAAAAATAAAAGAAGAAAGACAGACTGCAAGATTCATATCTTCCCTCAGTAAGTCTCGCAAGGAATCCAATGAATCTAATGGAATTTACATAATTTAGTCACTGCGGTTGGATTGCAAATGACAGATGGTTGTTGTTTTTTTTTTTTTTTTCCTTCAAGTTTTCTTTTTGTTTTATTATGCGCGAATTCAAATATATCTAAGTTGGGTGTCTGCTATGTAGAAAAGCTGTCTTTCGACGCTGGACTCTTAGTCTAGACATCGATCGCTATAATAATAATAATAGTGAAAAGCAAGCGCGCGGGTTTGAATGTAAGATTTTATGGTGCACCTTTTTTAAGAGTCACCAAACTATAGTTTTTTTATTGAAACGTTGTTGTATTTCATTGTGAATTTATCGATAGAAGAAAATTCAATTATGCAACTTTGAATTGAAATCGATTTAAATTTATGGGATTGTAGATAGCGCCACTTGTTATATTGAAACGGATATATTATATCTACTACCTACAAGCTATTCCCGTTTCGTTTGAAGATTATTCCTTAGTAGGTATATACTATAATAAACATCATCGAAAAAGTTAAGCAATTTGCATCTTTGTAATCTCTATTCAAAATCGAATTGTTATTGTTGTTGTTGTTGTTTTGGAAAACAAGAATTGCCACAGGTGTTTGAGAGGTTAGTTCGATTAATCACCTCATGATTGAATGTGGAAATGGAAGACAGACAAACGGAGTAGTGGAAGACAGTTAATGGGTTTGCTAAGATATATATTTGGGTTTAGGATTAGATTTAAATTTAAATTTATTGCTGTGACAAATGGCAGATTGTATTCGTAGAGATATTTTTTTGGAAACATGTATTGAGGTGATTTTTAACAACAGTTTTGTCTATCTTAGCTAAGTGGTTTGATGTCTCAAATACATGAAATTTATATTCTATTTTAGTTAAATTTACGGAATAAGTGACTTTTGTTAGCGGTAGTCAGAATAACCCTCGTCTTTTATCTACGATAACTTCGTACAAATGAATTAATTTTATTTCTTTCTCTTCATTGCCGTTTTACAATAAGAGATTTTTTTTCAAATTTTGCTTTAAAAGCAAAAAAAGTGGTGGGAGTAATAACTACTCTCGCCTTATATTAACGATTCTTTAACTTGTGAATCCATAATTTTTTTTGTATCTGAACTGAATAATTTGTGAAGTCGAAGAAGCAATAAGTTGATACGAAAAGTGATCAACTCTTCGGGAATTTCCTGCGGGAGTAAAAACTACTCTCAGCTTATTTACGATAGTTGAATCTGTGAATCCATGGTTCCTTTAATATCGGGTGATTTTTTAGCTGGTTTGGTTTTGGCAACACTGGTTTTGACAGCTGACGTGTGTTTAGTACCTTGTGTCACTGTCAAACAGCTTCAGTTTGGTTTGCAATTTAACCATGGATCGTCTTACAAATGAACAACGCTTGCAAATCTTTGAATTTTACTATCAAAATTCGTGCTCGGTTCGAAATGTTCATCGCGCGCTGCTTCCATTTTATGGTCGGCATTCTCGACCTTCTGAGCAGTCTATTCGGAAGATTGTGACCAAATTTCGCACCAAATTTACTTTGTTGGACATTAAACCACCAACACGTTTACGTACTGTGCGTAGTGAAGAAAATATTGCGGCCGTATCAGCTAGTGTGACAGAAGACCGCGAAATGTCGATTCGGCGCCGTTCCCAGCAGTTAGGCCTTTGTTACAGCACTACGTGGAAAATTTTGCGGAAGGATTTGGGCGTAAAGCCTTTTAAGATACAGCTGGTGCAAGAACTAAAGCCAGCCGACCTACCACAATGCCGAATTTTTGGTGAATGGGCTCTTGGAAAGCTGGCCGAGGATCCGCTTTTTTATCGAAAAATTGTGTTCAGCGATGAGGCTCATTTTTGGTTGAATGGGTACGTAAATAAGCAAAATTGCCGCATTTGGAGTGAAGATCAGCCAGAAGCATTGCAACAGCTACCAATGCATCCCGAAAAAGCCACTGTTTGGTGCGGTTTATGGGCCGGCGGCATTATTGGGCCATATTCCTTCAAAGATGATGCGAATCGCAGCGTTACTGTCAATGGTGAACGCTACCGAGCGATGATAACAAACTTTTTTTTGCCCGAAATGGAAGTTCTTGACTTGCATGATATGTGGTTTCAACAAGACGGTGCCACATGCCACACAGCACGCGAAACAATGGCACAATTGCGAGGCGAGTTTGGTGAACAGTTAATTTCACGTTTCGGGCCGGTCAATTGGCCGCCTAGATCGTGCGATTTGACACCATTAGACTATTTTTTGTGGGGGTATGTCAAGGCTAATGTCTATAGGGACAAGCCCGCTTCGATTGACGCACTGGAAGCCAACATCCATGCATTCATTCGTGAGATACCGGCCGATATGTGTGAAAGAGTATGCCAAAATTGGACTCAGCGGATGGGCTACCTAAGACGCAGCCGCGGTCAACATTTGCATGAAATTATCTTTAAACATTAAATTGCAAGGTTCAAACTATCGATTCAAATAAATATTTCATTCATTTTTTCGAATTTTTTGTGTTTTTTTTTTTTAAAGTTCTAAACCTCTTAAAAAATCACCCGTTATAATCATTAAACTTATACACATTTGGAAATTTTTGAAGACCATCTTTTGAGACAATTAAAACAGCTGTTCAGGAATATTAAATGTGTTTCAAACCGTAGTTTATCCCTCCTGTAAATAATCTAACAGACGGCTTTGGATTCCTTCTAGTCTTCATCTTTCCTTTGCATAAAAATAGATCTGCTAGAATGCATTAAGAAAAGGTGCATAAGTATAAATCCTACTGAAGAAGCAATGTGTGAAAGAAATAAAAGCCTATAATTTTATTTCCTTAAATCCTACACATTAAAAAAAAAAATTGGAACTTGAAGGATTAACTTTAATTTCTCTCATAGCGATTAAGAAAAAAAAGAAAATAACAATCAAAATAAATAAATTCCATTCAAAAGGGGCATCGAGACTTCAGGTGATAAATTCCAATTTAAAAGATTATTTATGGGTTACAGCATCACCATAACCATTCGCTTCATTAATTCTCGTCCCTTATACTCAGGTAGATATAGGTACCAAAAGAATTCTTTTTTTTATCTCTGGTCACAATTTGGATTAAATCTGAAATGTAGAATAGTAACCTTTTTTTTGTTGAATCCGATACGTAAATTGCGTTAAAAAAATGTGGAGGCATTAAAAAGAAAGAATAATCATTTCATTGTGATATTTTATTTTTATTTGTTGTTATACGTAATTTTTTTTAGATGTCGTTCTAAAATTTAAGCAATTTTAGACTAAGATTTTTAATAACCTTGATTGTCATATTCATCGGTACTCATTAAGTATGTAAATGAGTGTCCGGAATATGCTTGTGTGCACCACAACTTTGTACGATTTTAACATGTTTCATATTTTTGATAATCCAGATGAGAGTACTCATTACTCTCGTTAGATTTATTCAAATAAATTAAATGTTCTTGTTGCTATTACAACTAAGTGTCTTGAGTTTTATAATCTCTCTTCTCCGAGCGTAAGAAATGCTACCATTAATTTAATTTCGAGCCCGAGAGTAGAGGTTACTAACTTTTTTAATTTTATAAAATTTCCTTTCAAACATTTATTTAAAATTATTATCAAATAATAATTTTATAAGATCAATACTATTACCAATAGAAAGCAGTCACCTATCAATTCTTATTTTATTTGGTGCCCAAGACCATCCCGAGAGTAAAGGTTACTAACTTTCAATTTAATATGGTGTCCTTCTTCTTCTACTACTCTAGTTCTCATTCTATTTGAATAACCTTTTATGATTATCTTAAAAACACGGTCTAGACCAATTCAAATTACTTGCTTTAAAAATTTCTGCTGAATCACAAAACCGATAGTTTTCTACACCACCAACTAAAAAAGTCATTTATAACTTTTTTTTGATCGATTTTCCACTTCCTTAAACACCAACCAACTCTTATTTTAATTAAAATTTAAAGTATGTAGATAATAATTTAAAGAAAGTTTTATTTAAGAATGATAAAGATAAAAAGAAAATGAGAGAAAAAAAAAACAACAACAATAAAGAATTAAAAAAAAAAAAACCCTAGCTCTCTAAAGTTTATTCGCATCCATTATAGAAAGTGTCAAGAATGTCACATGCGCGCACATGTCACATTGCCATAAATTAATAAAAGTTTCAGCTTAAGAAGTTTAACAGGCGGAAAATTACAAAAATTCCATTCCAAAAACTACCGCATATACACATCTACATACCTAGAGTATAGATGTAGATATATGTATTTACCCCTTATACCCCCAATGATGATTTTGATGGGTAGAATGGATCCTACAAACAACCAAACGACGAACGCCACTCTTTGTCAATCTTTTCGTGAGTAATCATTTTCCTCGACACAGAACCGTACAGAGTCGACCTAAAAAATGCAAAAAAAAAAAAAAAAAAATCACAAAAAAGCTTAAAAAAAAAATGATGAAGATTTTTTTTTTCACGCTCGTCATCACACATCTCTATGAGCGTCTATGTGATGCGATGTGCTTGCTCTGCTTATGCTTTTCTACTGCTAGCTATCTTTTCCTGCTAGTGATGTGCATTGGTGTCGAACTTTGGGGTTATTTTTTTTTTTTTTTTTTTTTTTTTTGTATCGGGTGAGTTTTTGGGATTTTCTTGCTGTTCAATTCAGTTGCGTTCAAATTCTAGCGATATTAGCATTGTCATCACGTCAAAGTCAACTTTTTTGGAGTTTGTCATGTTGTGTCATATACGTTACGAACTTTTTTTTTCCATCCACTCATCATTAATAAGCCTCGAATTTGTCTAAATTTTCTCTTTGTACTTTTTTTTTTTTTTTGTGGGCTTGGTGGTGAGAAACCAAGCCTCCTAATTAAATTCCGACAAAAAGGATTTAAACAAAAAACCGGGAGGCATTCAATTTTTGAGCCCATTATTCCCCGAGCACTTTTTTAAGTGACGAACTGACGACGACCGACGACGACGACGACAAAATAATTTAAGTTCGTCGTATATATAGAATATAGCTGTAGGGATGGTTGTTTAGCTCATTCCGTTGTTGGCATTAATTACGTAAGCGCAAATTTGTGTGGTAAAAAAAAAAAAAAAAAAAAAATGTCGTCGTCATCTTACATTCCGTGTGGCGTGCTGAAGTTGAAGGTAGGTGGATATTTGTTTTTGTGTGTTTTTGCAGCATAGCGATTCCTATCTTCCTTTTGGGCCTCTTTTTTTTTTTTTTGGTTAACAACAACATACAAAGGAGCAGAGACAATAAGGGAGTAGGACATGTGAATGAGAGATAATGGAGATGTAGAAGAAGTGGATGATGATGATGATGTCGTTGTTGCTTGGCGTTTGTTGAAGATGACTATGCTTTATATACTGTACCCCAGCTTTTGTGTGTTCCTATTCTTTACACGTTGTGTTGTAAAGAAAGTCAAGTTCAGTTAATGGGTGTCATTTTTAGGACAGGAATCCGATACAGCAATATGAAGTGGAGTATAAGGAGAACTAAGCAAAACACACAAAAAAAAAATATGAAGAACGTAATAAAAATATCTTACCTTGCCTTCAAAACACATCCTACACAAACGTAGGTACACACACGAATCACGAGTAGAGGTAGGTATACTTATTTATTTAAAAGAAGGACTTTAAGCCCACACAAAAGTATGAGATTTTGAAAAAAATCAAGATCTTATAGTAGGAAGTGGGGAAAAATGAGCAAACCGAGTGTTTGAGATAATGGATACCCCACGTACCATCAAACGATGAACCAACATAAGGATGGTTGTAAAATTATACACATGCTTTTGGCTGGTTTTTATGTCATGTACCTATCATGAGATTTAGTGTTTTTAATTTTTAAAGAATTAATGGAAAATATTTAAAGGTTTTGAAATTTGTGTTTGATAGGTCAAATTTTTGACAAGATTTTGTTATTGGCATTGGAAACTCTATTTACTTATATAAGACTTGTATAACTTCTTCTAATACGTGTACAATAGAAGAGATTCCATGAGCTTTTTTAATATGTCGATTATCAATTTTGCTACCGATTTGTTATTGGAGTATAAGCTGATATAACGCTTCCCTCTGATATTTTTATTGGAGTATTTGCAACAATATTTAAGAATGAGGCAGCAAATAAAAGCATTATTTAAATGAACGTTGATAAATCGCTTTTTTGTATACTTATTGGAGTATTTGCTTAAATAACTGAGAAACAGTGAGTATTTACTCCAATAACAAGAACGTTAGTGGAGTAAACGCTGTTATAACGCTTTCTTCAGATAACTAATTACTGCGGAAAGCTACGATTAATTCCTCCAATAAGAAAACCACTATTAGAGTAAGCATCGATTGAACGCTTACCGCAAGTATTTATTGGAGTGTATGCTCCACACAAATAACACATATCTAAAGAATTTGAAGAAGAATACGTGCACCTTAAACACATTTATGCTGTTAATTTCGAAGCAGACTTTTCTGAATGCATTTTTCGATAAAATGGTGAATGCAAGTTTGAAGATTTAACTAGGTCATTCGAGGGAACCTTCTATGACTTCTTTAAAGAAGTGCTATAGGAGTACTTTTTCCTTACCTAAAGGAGTATCAGGTTTTTCTCTGATAATAGAAGACTTCAACAATTTTTTAAGGAAGTGTTGGAATTGCACTTAGATTTCCAAAGAATAGATACAAATATTCTAAAATTTATCACAAGAATGTTAAATCTTATCAATAGAACCGCACTGTTAAGTCATCCTTTAAAAAAAACGCACAAATTGCAACGTCACTTCTAATATACATTCTCATTTTATTATTTTTATTTTTTTTACTAACTAACCAAAAACCAGTTACCAAAAGAGAGTTGCATCAAAAATGAAAGAAAAAAAAAGAAATACATAAAATATAACGACATTTAAGCCAGTATTTGACCAAAAACATCACAAACCAAAAAAAAAAAAAAGTTAAATAAGAAAAATAAAAAAAAAAAAATGCCCCCAACAACAAGACCAGAACCAGACCGATACGCATCATCAAATTAGATAATATCAGGAAAATCCCACGCACATTCATTTATGACATTCTTCTTCCGTGGCGCAGCATTTCGAATAACGACAACGCCACGACGATGACGATGACGAAAAAAAAAAAAATAAACGTGTGGTGTGATGCTTTTGATTCCTGATGCTTTCAAGTCAATGCGATGATGCAGCGATTCCATAGCTATTCCAGCTATCCAACTAAACCAAAAACAAAACAACAACAACAACAAAAAAAAAAGATACTACATGACGCTGACGATGACGACAATGGCGTCCGCGTTGGCTACGTGGATAAACCATCCGTTATACTTGGGCATTCCACCATTAAAAGCCATCCACACCGAGATGGAGAGTATTATTATGGTTGACTTCGAAAACAAAAAAAAAAAATTAAACCCGTTCTTCGTTCTCGAACCTACGCTAAGTAAAGCTACTCCATTGCATCAACCACACCACCACCACAACACCATTGGAGTAAGTCGTTCGATTTCATTTCGTTGCAAGTAGGTAAAGGGTTGCCATTGAGGTATTTTTAGAAAAACTCATTATACAAAATTTTTTGAAATTTTTGAAGCTTTTCTGAGTACACACTTCTTTTTACCACTTCTTTTATTTGAGGGAATTCATTTCAGCAGTCTAAAGAATTCGATAAAAATTCAAACTTAGATTCCACATCCTGAATTTCACACAAAAAATAATTTACTGAAATAATTCAAACTTCTTCACACTGCTTTAGATTTGTACCCTATGACAACAAACAAAACGTAACAAAATCTTTGTGATTCAAGCTTGCGAAAGATTGTGGAACCTATTTCATTTGGTTTGTTCCACTAAAAAGTATATTGAAGCAGTCTTGAAATAAAATATGGCAACACGTTTTAAAATTCTGCAAATTCAAAACTGGCAAAAATATTGTGGAACCTATTTGATTACATACATACGTTCCACAAATGGTTACTTTAGTACTATTTAAATAAACGAATGTTTAAAAGGGCAGCAATGCATTATTGCTGAACCAAAGAAAATTAAAATGTTTTTACTCAATATGTTTGAAATATCTATTGAATACGTTCCACATTCGAGATCTAAGGTCTACTCCAGTAAAAAAAAAATACTTGAAATAGTTTAATGATTATCAATTGTATTCAATTAAAAAGGTTCGATTGTGAGTTAAGATCCAAGGACTCTACAGAAAAAAGGTAGGTTCCACATTCATTCCACAACTTTCCAGTTTTTTTATATTTTCAATTTAAAATCCCAAATCAAGAAAAAAAAATCTTAAACTGCATTCATATTGATTTTTTAAAACGGTTGAAAAAAAACCGTTAAAATTATGTCACATAGTGGCAATATTGGTTAAAAGTGGCAACAACATTTTTCTCTGCCCTGTTGCTGTTGATGGTAGGTATTTTGTTGTTGTTATTATTTCATTTTGTTGCTTTAAGCCTGGTGTTATGTACCGCGCTGTCAGATAAAAGCACGAGATGCGGTTGACCGGGACCGGGACGACGACCGACCAAAGCAACGCAGCAGCAGTGGCGGCGGTATTGAATTTCAACATCCAAACGAGTTGTAAAACCGCGTGCACCACAAATGCCCACCATCATCGTCAACATATTTTCAACAACAACAAAAAAGAAAAAAAAACTAAAAATATGTATATTGCTACAGCAACAGCCAGTGGTGTCAATGAAGACAATCAAGCTCCAAGCAAGCAAGCTATAGCAACAACAACAAAAAAAACCAAAGTAAAAATGAAAAAAAAAATTAAATCTTTTCAAATCAGACCACTCAATCATTTGGCTTTGATCCTCTTGAGCTTAGCTTGAAGATATAAATCCAAACAAAAAAAAAAAGAAGACAAGAAGAACATAGGGCACAGCAGATAGATAGTAAAGCGAATCATGTGGAGCAATGTTGTGGTTTTAATTATTCTTTTGGATTTATTTTTATATCTTTAGATAGTAAGTACGAGTACTCGTGTATATAGCTATACAACCCCCAACAGCCCACTCGTGATGTCACATAAAACAGGGATTAACTTCCATGGTTGTGTTCGTGTTCGTATATCTCTAAGATACAAAATGGATAGAGATTGCTTGTTGTTGTGGTTAATGGTATAAGCAAAAAAAAAAGTACTTATCCAGAAAAAGTGTGAGCGAGAGAGAGTGAAAGAGCATGACGTTGTTCAAGATTCTTTAAGTTGTAATATTAAGTTAAAAAAAAAGGAGTTTCTAGGATCACACTTAAATTTCAAGAAGATAAATGTTTCGAAGAGTTGTTTTTATTACTTTAAAAGCAAAATCTTAAAAACAAGGGTTGAAAGCGGTTGTGTGGATTTGGTGAAAAATTGAAGAAGTGAAACCGATTTTTTGAATGAATATTATAAGTTGCGAATAGTATAAGTACAAAATTTAAGAATCCAAAGCACTGCACTGAAAAATCTGTAAGGCTTAATTTTTCAGTGATGATCTAACTCCACCTCTGGGAAAGTTAATTCAGCAAATAGTTTAAGCCAGAGATAAACCAGAAGTAGTTTTCCAGTAATAGATTAACTTTAATCTGTAGATGGCGACACTGTCGAAATCACCATATCCACAGCTAAGCAAACTAATTTTTAGCCCAAATATATCAGATATATCTATTCATCTAATGCAAAGATAGTTCACCAAATTTTTTCGTGGGTTAACTGAAGATCGTAGTAGACTGAAAATCTTCAATATTTTCCAGGCTATACTCAATAATTATGATGAGCAACTAGAAAGTAAAAAAATACCAGAAATATGTATTTTCCTTTGCATTGAATAATTCGCCTTCACTTCTTAGATACATTTAATGTTTATAAGAATCATTCGAATTAACTGTAATTTTGCCCCTCTCCGGCTTCCTTTAAATTTAAAACCTTTGATGTGTATTGATGTTTTAGAGTTTATTGATTTTCTCTCAAATTGCTTGGAGAAAGCAAAATAAAATAAGAAAATTGCTACGAACTCCTTAAGTCTCATAAGCTCTGAAAGTCTTCCCTTCTTATAAATACGCAGGACTAAATTATATTTATTTGTTATTATTATTGCCTTATTGAATTTCTTCAACTGGCTTCTTAGTTTAAAAATCCTTCATTATTGCAACAGAATCAATATTTATTAATAATTTAAACTAGGTAAAGATGAAATATCAAAATAAGGAAGAAATAAAAACTTCTGATTAAGTGGAATTATTAAATGTAATGTAGAAATACAGATCCCCATTTTCGTGTTTATTTTGTGTTTAAGAAGAAAAATTCTAAGATCCATTTCCATTCAAAAACTTCAATTTATTTGTTTGCGTGATAAAATCTGTTTTTCTATTTTCTATCAATAAAAATAAAAATATTAAATTATTTTATTATTTTATGTGCGATTACAAAACACGATATATCATCATCAGAAATAATATTAATATTTATCCTTTCAAATGTTCATAACACTGTTGCATGTTTTCATAATATTGAAGTAGCAAAAAAACAAATACAAATTTTTAGAAAATCATTTTTCATTGTGTTCTTTAAATATGATATTTAAGGTAAGGTGTATTACTGACCGGTAGCGGAGCACAAATTTGAAGTGGTGCAATCTTTTAAATACCTTGGTTCAATTCCAGTTTGTCAAAGCTCTTCAAATCTAGAAATCTCACCATAACCTCCAAACTACTGCTGTACAGGACCATGGTTCTGCCAGTACTCACGTATGGATCCGAGACTTGGGTGCTTAGCAAAAGACACTCCGACCTCTTGGCCGCGTTCGAGAGAAAAGTCTTAAGGAGAATTGTTGACCCCATATGTGAGGAAGGACGATTCCGGAGACGGTACAATCATGAATTGTACGCAATCTATCTTGAAGCAGACATAGTGACAAAAATTAAGCTCGGTAGACTCCGGTGGGCAGGGCATCTAGCTCACATGAGCGAAGAGAAACCTGCTCGGAAAGTCCTTTGGGGTACATTCTATGGTAGACGGCAGCGTGGTAGACCATGCTTGAGCTGGAGAGATGGCGTAGACCAGGACGCCCGAAGCCTTGGGGTGCGCAACTGGATGGCGATCTCCAGTCAAATCTCCTTGCGTACTAAGATGAGATTCTTCGACTCCAATGTCAAGCCTGGAAGGTCTCGGCTACCATCTCGAGGAAGTTGCAGGCTTTTGTAAATCGCTGTCTACGCCATATTCTAAAGATTCGCTGGCCACAAAGAATATCCAATCAGGAATTGAGACACATGACAAATCAAGAGCTGCTAGACGTCAACATTAGAAAGCGTAAATGATGATAGGAAAAAACACACTGAGGAAACCAAACGATGATATTGCAAAGCAGGTCTTCGAATGGTATCCCCAGGGGGCACGGCTTGGAAGACCAAGAACAACGTGGAAATCAACGGTACTAGCTGAAGCAAGAGATCTGTATTCTGTATTAAGAAAATTTTGGTGCTCAGTATTTGGGATTCAATATTTTGAAAATGGCAGATTTTGTATTCCCAACCCAATTTTTTGAAAAATTGTTGATGCTTTTATTTAGTTTCGTTTTTTTTTACAATAAATAAATCCAATAGAGGCATAGTTTTTGAAATCCTCCTGATTTTAGAAGAAAATGTTTTGAGATTTTTACTTTTCAATTCTCTATTTACAAAATATTTTGACGTAAACTTCTATCTGTTTTCAAAAGTAAAAAAAAACCTAAATCCATGTAGATATGGGAACACTATTGCACGAAAAGTAGCACAAAACATGCATCCTGTCACAGTCACAGCTCATCAACTCGAAAACGATTAGTCTCCTTGTTCCTGTTCTGTTCTGGTTTAATGTGCGTGTGCAATTGTTGTTGTTTTTCTTTTTTTTTTTAAGTTATTATCTCTCGTTGATGTCATTTTTTTTTTGTTTGCGCAAAAAAACATCCAATCTCTATCTGTACTATGTACGATTGCACGCAAATGTGTTAAAATCCTTGACTGATGAAGCAGGAAAGTGCTACAGTATTACCCTGTGGAAACGCAATGGCTGTATGACGTGATTGCAGTTTATTTTTTTTTTTGTAATTTCAAATCAGAAAAATTGTATCTGCAAAAATGGGCCAATTACCTACTTCCATTGTTTTTATTGATTTATTATCTTTGTCTCCCTGTTGTTGGTTTTTTTTTTTTTTTTTTTTTACATGCAATGTTGAAGGTATAACCACTTTATATGCCTGACAAATTGGCAAAACGGGATAAACATACATACTAGGATAGGTACATACATATAAATGAAACGGATATGGTTTACCCTTGTGTTTTATATAGATTTTATTTATTTATTTTTTTTTTTGTTTCTATTTTATTTTTGGCGTCACATTTTCAGAGAGAGAAAAAAAAAGGAATGAATCATTGTAAAGTCTCTCCTGTTTCTATATCCTATCTATCTAGGTACATCCAGTTTGCCATCATTTATTGGTAGGTAGGTAAGGTATATGCCTAGCTAACATATAAATAAATGACAAAGTGTCCTGGGTGTTAAAGGCGCACAGCACACACACGATTCTCATCAGTCCAGTTAAACATTCGCATATATTAATGAACAGGGTGTTCCAATTTTGTTTGTAAGATATGTTTTAAAAATTATTGTCTCCTAAACACTTTGACCCAGTTTATAAAAGGTTACTCAGGGACTAGGACGAAATCGTCATGAAAATTGGGCCTTAATCAAAATTGAAATTTATTTACTCTTTTAACGATTTTTTTTTTGAAAGTACTGTTTACATTTGTGGGTGTTTTATTTTAATTTCTATTTTTTAAATCTCCATTTTTAAATAATTTTTAATTTTAATTTGGGGCCGTTTGCATCAGTTTATTTAAAATATTAACATATTATAATTCAAATATTATAAAATTTTGTAAAACGAATTTTCGCTAGGCATATTCAGAAAAAATTTAGTGAGAAATTCGTGTTGAATAAAAAATTTGCGATTCTTTTGGTTATGTGGGCCTTAGAAACACAGCCTAAGATTGAAATGTGACATAAGATAACAATATTGTTTTATGCGTAAGAGTTGCTATTGTTTCAAATGGTCTGGATACAGATACTGTTGATACTTTTCAGAATTGACATTTTCTTAATTAACGGCCGATTGCACCAAACTCTTTTAAAAATTTAAAAGGCCTTTAAATCTAAAATGACTTAGTAAAATACGTTAATTTAAAATTTAAAAGTCTGATAAATATCAGTGCACTCGAACATTAATTTACTTAAATTTGGCGACAAAAAAAAACATTCTTGAAACACCCTGTAATTGTATTTCCTAAAACAAACAGTGTCCTTTTTATTGTATAAAAAGGTAAACACATAAATACTTATATAGATATATGTATATATTAGATGTATATAAATTTATTTGTGATGTATTGCTCGAGGCTTGTAGATGTATAAATGAAGAACTGAGAATAAAAATGATGTTGATTGTCAGGTGGGAAAACAATGGACTATATGAAGGACAACATATAAAATTTGTTTTTGTATATTTTTTTTTTGTTTTATCCTGTACATAGATAGATACACACCTGCATTGACTTTTATTCTAGATAGGTATATGCCTATATAAGCTTTTGGAGTTATGAGGGTTTATAAAAATTGTTTTGTTGTTAGTAGGATATATTATAGTGTGTGAATCAGTGACATGTAGAGGACAAAATGGATAGATTTTGTTAGGTATTATGTTTGACATTTTTTTTTTTATCGACAGACATCGACATCGCTTTGAGTTTTTAGATAACACTGTTTTGTACGTTAAAAATATTTTTGTAGATTTTATATATTTTTTTATTTTTGTTTCTAAATTTTGACAAGTCAATCAAAACAGACATTACATTGAAGTTCAAACAAACAAACACGAAAAGATAAAACGTTTGTTTTTAGTTTAGCCAGCTACGTATTAGCATTTTTTGGCTTAAAGGATTATTTTAGTTTAATAATTTTCATATTGCAATTTTATATTTTACTCCAGTTAAAATTTATAAACCATCTGTTATGAACATGCAATAAAGGTTTAGTGACACTGCTGACTGGTACATAGAAAAAAAACTTATTCTAGTAGCTGACAAGACACTGGAAAGTTTGGCTAAGGTAACCTTTAAGGTCTCGCCTCGGTATCAATAAATTCGAAAAAATTTCAGCCTCATCTTGAACGGGTTTTTCGGTCTGATGGTAGTACAGGCTCAACATTTTTTCGGTCTCATATTCTTTATTGGGAAAAATGAGAAACAATTTTAAATTTCAAAAACACTATTTCGAAATTATTTTTTTTACTAGAAAGACCCTCAAAATTCTTGCTAAATTTTGGTCCAAAAAGCACGATCTCTTTTACTGATTTTTTATGCCTCATAGCCACCCTTAATATTATAAGGGCATCGTTCGAAAATCATAGTTTTGATTTATAATCTCTTGAAAGTTCAATAATTTGCTTCTATTTGTACCTCCACATTTTAATCGTTAACTCACTTTTTTGGGTCACTGTCGCGCTGAGGTAATGATTGGTCATTTACCGTTATAAACGCATTTTTTTTTAATATTGTAGTATACGGGTTTCAAGGAGCACTGAGCTAAATGTCGAAATTTGAAAATATGTTTTTATATTTTTTCTTAATATTGTCAAAAAAATAATACCGAAAAAAAGTTGGTCAAAAAATAAATCCTTAAGCGATTTATTTTTTAATCCCTGCTTATCAGAAAATTTTTCAAATATCTGTTCCTCCAGAACCACAATTTTTTAGTTTCACGATACTCTATGAATTTGTTCTTTTTTGGATGCTAAGTGGTATAAATAGCCAAATCACGGGATTAAAATCAAAATTTCGAACTTTTAAAGAGTGGAGAAGAAATTTTTTTTTCGAACCAGGCTAATAGTAGCTACATGCATGCTTAAATAAAAAAAATATACATATGTACTTATAATCCGAAAATAAGATATCTATCATTTAACACTTGTATATGATTGATATAGAATTTCAATATTTCTCAATGGCTCCCCTTGTGTAATTATTTAACCCTATCTATCGTGGGAATAACTTTCGATTCTCACATCTCTTTAGAATGTTTTTCTTAGTCAAATATAGAATAAGAAATTAAAAAAAAATAAAAATACACACCATTCCATTCCAATATTATGTATAATTGTATATCCATATAAAATTTTAATCAATGAAAATAATTCATTGAAGGATACATAAAACCACTCCCTGATGGAATATTTGAATTTCCTATTTCTTAATGGACAGCCATTAAAAAAAAAATTAAAAAAAATGTTTTTTTCACATATCGTATGACATAATACCATTCTTTAATATTTTTTTTATGTCATTCAAGGACAACTCTAAAAAAAAATTTAATATTGCTTCGTTTAAATAGACATTCAAGAGTTATCATATGTCAGCTAATAACAATCACAGACATCAAAAATTGTACATATGCTGAAAAAAAAAAAATTAAAAAAAATATGGACGGAACGCAATCAACAAAAAAATAAATATGTTTAATATTAATAAACAAATAACGAGAAAAAAAAATAAATATCATCAACAATGAGTGACATGTTTGTTTGGTAATAGAATATTTGAAATACTGATTAGATGAGAGAATCAATTTGATTGTTATGAATATACTTACAGTTTTGCAGAGTTTTTTTTTTATTATTTTGCAATTAGTTTAACAGTTAACAGATTTGGCAAATTAGTTGTATTTTGCTTGGGATCATTTAAAATTGTGATATATATTTTCTGAGATCACTATTTTATAATTAAATTTTTTTTGGAACGGTTTAATTTTAACATTTGAAGGCGTTACGCAGATTCTAAAAAAAATAAGAAAATTTCTGTAAAAATAATTGGTCACCATCTTGAAAAGATGATTTTTATATCGCTTTAGGCTGTCATTATTGAGATGTTTAACAAAGACAAAGACTTGTCCCAGTATTCTGGAATTTACTCGATTACTGAAAGAATGAATTTTCAAAAAAAAAAAAAAAAAAAAAAAAAAAAAAAAAAAAAAAAAAAAACTGGCAAAGTATTTTTTTCTGTAATTTTAACACACAACTTTCGATATGTATTTGAAGGGACTAAAAAAACATTGAAATCTATTTAAATTACAGTTATATTTATGTTTGTTCAACATTTACCACTTCTTATAATTTAAGAGAATTTTTATATACATCTTCATCTGGTTGTTTTTCATGTGCACCATACTGTGACCGGAAATTTCTGATTTTATTTTAGCCATTCTTTAGTTTATTATTATCGCAGACAGTGATTGTCCTTGAATCCATTAACGGAATTTTTTATCTTCAAACTGAAGACGAAGAAAAAAAAACAATAACAACAACCAAAGCAACAAAAAACAAAAAAAAAATCAACCACATCCAAAAATTCTTTTTCCTAAAATAAATGCAACAACTTAATTTTGTAGATATGCCTAACTTTTATCTTTCACACAGGCACATCATGGATAGATTAATCTGTTTGGATTCAGACAATGTACACTTAGCACTTGATTTAGATTAATTTTTTTTTTTGCGACTAAGTGCGTACGAAATAAAATTTTTATCACAAAGAATTTGATATCTGAATTTTAATTGGTATTTCCTTTAAAGACGGCGAGAGAGAAAGATAGAGAGAGAGAGAGAGAGAGAGAGAGAGAGAGAGAGAGAGAGAGAAAAGAGCATTAAGCGAACATTAAAACCCGTATATTGTAAAGTGATTAATTTAATTTTATGGTGTTTTAATTGGATTTAATTGAATTTAATTATGAATTTCTGAGAAACGTATCTACCTACAGCTTAATGTATTGTCCAAAGACAAATAAATTTAATCAATGCAAAGATTGCTATTGTTATCTTACATCCCATCAGAGGCTTAGGTTATATACATTATGTATGTATGTATCTGAAGAGCCATATGTGATAATGGTTAATGCAATAAATCACTTTGAGAAAATCCATACCTAAATCATAAAATGAAGGTATTCCTACATAGAAAGAAAACCACAACGCACTTTACCCAATCACATACATAACTCACTCTAAAACCACATCTCAAGGATATTGTATCTATATATACATATTTTCCCTTCCTATATAGCCCATCATGCACCTCTATAAAATGTGGTGA
The DNA here is from genome assembly GCA_958431115.1 of Syrphus vitripennis. Lineage (NCBI taxonomy): Eukaryota > Metazoa > Arthropoda > Insecta > Diptera > Syrphidae > Syrphus > Syrphus vitripennis. The sequence continues at coordinate 85,318,329 of OY288109.1, forward strand.
CATGATAAATGGAAAATTTAATGTTTTTCACCGGAAATACGGATATGATATGAAGTTGAGTTTTTACCTCCCTGGGATGCTTAAACCATGTCACCATGGTTATTCGGTTAAGTATAAGAAAACTATATAAACCTCTTGGTTTTCATCTCTCGAGAAAGTTAAGTTTAACTGTAAAGGGATAGGTAAAGCAAGACAACAAAAAAAAACAAAAAACAAAGTTTTTCTTTTGTTGCACTGCACATGCTGGGAATCGCTGTCAAGCAAAAGTTTTTAGAAGGGAATAATAAAATGATAAATGTATTTTTTTAATACTCTATTTTTTTTTTTTTTTTTGATATAAGGTAATAAAAGTAAATTCGGATTGGATAGTTTTTGCATAAAAACTTTGCAAACAATATCACAAAAATAAAAATCGAGAATGTATTATTACAAGTTGGATTTTGTTTTAGTTTTTAAATTAATGTTTAATAGTGATAACTCAATTGAGAATTTTATTGAAATAATTTTTACAATTTAAATTTAAGGACTGCCTAGGATTTCCATGGAAATATTCAATCTTATGTGTATTTTAAAAACTTAAGATCCAAAAATATACGTTCTCTTTGTTCGTTTTTGTCTTAATTGTCTCGGTCAGCTTTATGAGTTTCTAAGCAAACTAACATGCTTGGAATTAACAGAAAGATTTAAAAAAGTGATGTTCTGGTTTCACTTTATTGTTTTACTATCTCTTCATTTTTAATTTTTATTTTATTACTTTATATTTTACTTTATTCTTTACTTCATACTATTTTATTTTACTATATTTTATTTTATTCTATTTTATTTTATTTTATTTTATTTTATTTTATTTTATTTTATTTTATTTTATTTTATTTTATTTTATTTTATTTTATTTTATTTTATTTTATTTTATTTTATTTTATTTTATTTTATTTTATTTTATTTTATTTTATTTTATTTTATTTTATTTTATTTTATTTTATTTTATTTTATTTTATTTTATTTTATTTTATTTTATTTTATTTTATTTTATTTTATTTTATTTTATTTTATTTTATTTTATTTTATTTTATTTTGTTTTATTTTATTTTATTTTATTTTATTTTATTTTATTTTATTTTATTTTATTTTATTTTATTTATTTTATTTATCTGCAAAATTTTATTTTATTATGTTTTTAATATACAAATTATGTGATGGAAGAATAACCTTCGCAAAATGTTTGTATTAATATCTCAAACAATTCAAATTCGAGTTCCCATTCATGTCGCTTCTATTTATAACTTCTTTACTAACTAAACAATGCAAACAAAAATAAATGTTCTCCTAATATATTCTCATACCTTGGGCACCATCATCACAACAGCTCCTTTTTATAATGCAAAAGTAAACAATAAAATAAAAATTCATAATAGCTATTTCACGTTTTTTTTTATTTTTTATTTTTATTGCAGCAATAAAATCATAAAATCAAAAAAATAATGTATTTCTTCTATTTGCTGCTACGTCCGTCCTTCAATCACTTTTATTTTATTTATTCATCGTTTTGATGCAAACATTTTCAAACCCAAAGACAAGCACAATTTGATCCTCTCTTTGATGGCTCCCACGACTGACGACACGACCTCATATTGCTTTTGTTGAGAATAACTTAGCTTGACTTTTGCACGTGCTACTTGCAGATATTTGCATCAATTCTTTGTTATAAAAATAAGAAGCAACAACAAATTAGATTATAATGCAGCAAATTAGATTCTTGTATTCCAATTAAGATATTATGGATTGTTTATGTATAAAAGAAAAGAATTTAAAGTTTTTCTTTATTTTGTTTTTAAAGTAATATTTGGATATTTTACGAGGTTGCTACAGAACTGAAACTAATATTTCGTTCTTGTTGATTCTCACTTTTGTTAATGATATAATTACAATAAATATAAATTTTGTTCTTTTATTTTTCTGGGTATAGATTTTGGGCAGTTCAAAAGAATTTCGGAATCTAAATTCTCCTAAATAAAAAAAAATTGTATTGGTGGAATAAAAAAAAAAAAAAAAAAAAAAAAAAAAACATATAGTACATTAAGAAGTTAATTACAAGAGTGAGAATCAACAAGAACGAATTATTGATACTTCGATAATATTGATAATTTGCTCTTGGTGACTTTCACTGTTTTTAGTGACACTAATTAACTGAGAATTTCGAGATTTTAGGAATCGGGATTTTTTTTTAAATTCTGGGATTTGGTTTTTGACTTTCTGAAACTTATAATTCTCAGCAACTTCCACTACTGAGTATGAACATATTCATAAAACCAAATCTTTACTATGCAAAATTCTAACCTATTTTCATTTTTAAAAATATATAAAAAGCCTTTAAGCAAAAAAGGATTAAAAGCACGCATAGTTTCTATATAGCTTGTCTATTTTTAGAATTTTTGCTCTCATTTTATACTGTGAAAAATTATGTTTTTTTTTTTTAAATTTTCTAAGCAAATCTCCATCACGCACACAACAAGCTGCAAAAGAAATGCAATTCATTCTTTTCTATTTTTCTTTTTTTTTTTAATTGTTTAGCTACTCTTGTACGTTTCTTTAAACAAACACAAAAGATACAGTATGCTCTTCTTTATAGGACATAAACTGGATAAAAAGTCTGCATTCATAGCAAGGTCACATTCATAATTATATGGAACAAACAAACAAAAATACAAAAAACACACCGTCCGTCCATCCATCCGTAGATACTCGTACTTATATAAACCATCCTGAGATAACAAACTAACTTGTGTATGAGAATGTATCTTTCATTGCCCTCATTTTTGAGAAAAAGATTCACAAAAAAAAAAAAAAAAAATTTGAAAGAAAAACACAACAACAACATTAAATAAAGAAGGCGTATGCATGATGATGATAGCTCTGGCACACAGGGGTTAGAAAAGACTTCTATGTAGGTATAAATATGTAGTTCGCCGTCGGTCTTCGTTCAAAATTGAAAAAGCTTTTTGCCAAAAAAAAAAAAAAAAAAAAAAAAACATAAATAAAACTCCAATGTGTCCAGACTCATTGGAGCCGTTGTTCATCGTCCATCCCCGTCGTCGTCGACGACGTCGTAGTCGTTGTTGTCGGAGAAGTAGTCGTCCATCGTTTGTAGTCTTCGTCGTTGTCGTTCACTCATCTTTTGCAAAGTTATTATGACAAATTGATAGCTTGTAATATTCCTCCTTTTTTCCGACATTTCTTCCCTCTCTTTTCCCGTTTTCTTTTTTTTTTCTAATAATTCTGCTGATATTGCCTCCTGCTGATGGGGTCGGGGAAGGAGGAGAAGAAGGAGGTTGATGGGTGCCTTCTCTTCCTTAGTCAATTTACTAACAGTCCGACCCCTTGGCATGTTTTGGCAATATCTCAACACCCTCTCTGACGTTTTTCTTTTCTTTTTGTATTATTTTTTTTTATTGAAAAAGCACACAACAAAAATTTATCATAGATGTGTGTTAGTTATTTTTACTTAATTTTTTATTCCGCCGCCACCGACCGACTTTGTGCCCTCTGTGGTCTCTTACCCTCATTTGATGTTTTGAAAAGATTAAGTTAGGGTGTAACAGAGACGAAAAAAAAAGAGGCCCGCATTGTCACCATCACCATTCAAACACAACCACCGCACCGCACCACACCGCCATTTGCCAAGTCAAAGACATCTAGAATGACTTTGTGTATCTGGGGGTATTATGTAGTATACAACAGTCAAACCAAAGTAGGAAGTTATTTTTCTAGCGGTGATTAATGATTTTATTTTTGGAAATAGTTAAGATGCAGGCTTTTCCATAAGAAGATGAATATACAATGAAAAATTAGGGCAAATTTATGTATGAAAGTTCATACATTATGTTAAAGCACCCTTACTAGGTCATTTGTACTTGTTCTTATGGATTAAGATTACGTAAATATTCTAATAGCAGAATATTCATGAAAAAAAAGTGTACACCTCCTGTGTATAATTAGATATAAATCAAAAGTACAAAAGGCTTGGAATGAATACATTAAGTAAGAAATGATACAAAAAAATATTAGAGTTAAGCAAAGTATGATGAATTGGACAGATTTAAAATTCTAAACGCTCGATTTAAATGTTCAGGACAATCAGTATTGAAATATGGCATAAGAAGACCAACGTACGATTCATTAAAATAATGTTTTTTAGATACCTATTTAGACACCTACAAAATTTCAAAAAATTTCAACGAAAAAGGGGTAATACGGTTAGTTTCCTGTTTCGTTCAGGGACACAATACTTGCAAATGAAAGAAAAACCAAAAATTCGTGTTTATAAATTGGCTATGCATCAAGTTAATAGTTGTTTAAAATAATATCTTAACACAAATTCTGGAGGCAACTCTGTTTCCATTTTTGAAAATTCGGTTTTTCGTAATTGAAAATTTATTAGAACTTTGGACTTTACATTATTCAAATAACAATATTAGTTTAGTTTAGTTTTGGAATCCTAGTTAGGTATATATAATAATGTCTAAAGTCTTTGTGGAAATGATAAAGATGGTTTTCTGGTCCTTCAATAGTAAAATGCATAAAATTAAAGAAAAAAGATAGCATTCGTGTTGAAAATATCACTAAGCTTTCAATTTAAAAGTTCTTTCAAATGAAATCTAAATGTAATATCTGGAGGCAACTCTGTTTCCATTTTCGATATTTTTAGTAATTTGTATATTCTTGGCCTTTGTATATTTGTACGAACAATCCATTGCAGTTGGATCTTGTTGGATTGATAAGATGCAGTTTACCGCATGAATTTCAATAAGAACAGCCCATGTGATGTAATCTTTACTTAATTCACCACAACTCTCAGAAATATTTCGGTCTCTGACAAAAGCCCAAAACCTTACTCATAATGCAAAGCTCCCTGTCACATATAATATGGGCCTTTTTATCTTTCGAATTTATCTCTCACTCAGACCAATTTTATGACGATGTACTTCAGATACATTGGTATACCGAGAAATATTACATTGTTACCTAGGATTGAAAAAGTTCTCGCACATGCTTTGCTTCTTCTCCGTATTGCTACTAAAATGGCCTGATCAACCCTCCATTACAATAGAAATTTTAATGTCACTTGAGAAGTCAAGTGGACAACAAACAGACACAATAAGTTGTAATTTTTATAATCAAACCTCTTAAAATGATTGACCTACACAATTTATATATAAAACCATCAAAATAGGGGAGTAGGGAGTTTATAAAAAAAAACGAGTTAAATGACATTGAAAATAATACGTATCAGAATAGAATATGCTTTATTTTTATATTTTCCTTTTAAACAAAATATAAAAAAAATGAGGTAGAGATTAGAAAAAAAAAAGATGAGAGGGTTTTCTCATTTCTTTTTTGTAAAAAAAAGATTTATGACTAAAATGGTTTTAAGAAGAAACAATGAAAAAAAGGATCTTTTTTTTTGTATCCAAAACAACTGCAGCCTTCTTTCTTTACCAATTTCTCTGGTTGGGTAATAATTTCCCGATTAGATATCGTGTTACGACATAAATTATCGAAAAAAAAAAAATACAGAGAAAGAGGGTAAAAACTTGTGATGGGGCTTTATTCCAGATGAGCTGCGTCGACTATAAGGGGAGGCGGGCGTAAATCAGCAGACGTAGCAAAAGTAAATGTGTCAGTAATAAATTATGATTTTTTTTTTTTATTTTGTTGTTGGTTCGCTCTTGGCACAGTTTGTTGTTGAAAGAAACCTGAGAGATGAAATGGTGTGTGGTGAAAGTAATCTTGAGGATTGGGGAAACAAAAAAATAAATTTGGTTAAGGTTCTTATTTATTTATTTTTTTTTTTTTTGTTTTGCATTAGATAAATTAGTCAAATGGAGATTTTATTCGCAATAATTTGCTAGAATGTGAATATACATATATAAAAAAAAATATTATATAAGTTTGTATATTCTCAAACAAAAGGATCGGTGGGAGTGTGGTTTTATCATGATGGTGGTATTTTCTTTTTCTTTTTAGTGGAGGGGGGGGGTGGGGAAAAGTAGGTGGAGGTGTCATCATTTTTGTTAGATTTAGAATTATAGGGAAATTTCAAAATGACCGCAGTATTGTTAAGATGGAATAAATTAAGGAGATAAGACATCACCAGAAGGAATTAAATTATAAGGAAGAAATTTAATTTGTTTTTGGTCGTGATGGCTAAAAGCATCAAGAGGCTTTTTTTTCTTGTGACATCTATGGTTTATTACTTTGAAACATTGCATACGAAAAAGTCATAATGGCAAGATAAAGAAGATATGATAAATTAAACTAATTTGTTTTGAAAAAAAAAACTTAGAATTAAATGTCTCTTGGAAAATTATGTTCAAAATGGTTGAATTTCTTATCGCAACCTTAGAAGATGAAGAATTTTCGTATAAATCTACATCTTGCTCAGAATACTTAGATTCAAGATATTTAGAGAAATAAGAAAAAAATGCTTGAAAATTGCTAAGGATTCGTGTTGTTATCTTTACTTAACATCAATTTAATAGTCATTTGAAATGAAAACTAATAAGAAATCCTGGAGGCAAGTCTGTTTCCATTTCTGATTATGCCGTCCACAATGAGTAAAAATTTCATTTTAAAAAATTCTTCAGAATAAAATTTTTTGAATTTTTAAATTTAAAGCGCCTCTGTATTTTTAGAGAAACGGGTTCAAAAGTTTAAAAGCTATCTATTACATTTAGAACTAGAAACAGTAAAGCTTAATAACTTATTTGAGGTTTAAAATTCGATTGAACGTCAAAAACAATAACAAAAGATCTTTAATTTCTCCAGATTGCCAGAATGCTGCAGAAATAAAATATTTACGACAAAATAAAATCCTTAAAATGGTAATCTGATAAACGAATCAATCCAAACAGCAATGCACCAAAAAATCTGCAATTCAAACATACTTCAACAATAATGTTGAACTAAGGATAAAATATTAATTTTATCCTTAAATGTTTACATTACCGTATTTTAATTAAAAGCAAATAATGTCAGTCTTCTTTATAATAGTCTTTAACTGAATTTCTTGTTTATTCAGATTTTTGTTTTTTTTTTGTTCCTGAATCACATTTTATTTAGCTCAACTCCATCATAAACAGAATTTATTGATTCCTTTTCAATCTTGAATGTCCTTTTACTGTGCCATGATTTCTATAGGTATCTACAGCTATACATTGAATATTCTCCCCCAATGAATATTAAATTTGACTCGAATCAAAGTAAATCCGAAAGATTTTTTGATTCTGTGCAGATACAAAAAAAAAATAAAAATAAAAACAATACAAAGGTTCAGACATATAATATTGTTTCTCTGGATGTAGTCATTCTAGAAATCATTAAGAAACAAGGATACGGGTTTGGGGAAAATGAAAAGAGGGCAATCTAAAAGTAAAGAGTAAATATACAGTTGTACCTATACAGAAATTGGCACACACATACTCACTTACGAATACAATAAAAAAAAAAACGAAACAAAAATTAAAACGAAAACAAAAAAAAAAGGAAAATAAAAACAAATGTCAACATATCACCATATCATCATATCATGTTGATTATTTTATATATATGTGTATGCCGAAAGTGGAATCATCAAATCCGACAGCCTGTGTGATATGCTGTCCCAGATTCCAGTAACCAATATATATATATAATATTCCCTTCGAATTATTCTCCCAGGATACATTACACACAGCAAAATGAAAATAGAAAAACAAAATAAAAATATATTTCCACATCCTTCTTTTGCTTTTTTTTTCATGTTTATTTTATTTTACAGACATGATGAGGGAATGAGTCGTATAGTAAAATTCACTTTGATTTAATCCTTTTCCTTATCCTTGCCACATTATAAGATACATATATGAACATGAATCATGTGGTATGGGAGTGGAAACGAAAAAGGGTGACCCATTGTCCCCTATAGCATCGTCGCCGCCACCGCTGGCTGTCTTCATCGTCGGTCGGCTTCATCACGCTGGATTGCTAGAAGGATTGCTCCCATAGGAGGAGTAACGCACCAGATATATTTCACATTCACATTTGTATATTTATACTTGAGAACCACCTCAATTTACATATATACATATCTACACAGGATACTCCGTTATCCTTATTCTTCTTGGTTTTTTTTTTGTTTTGTTCTTATCTGGTTTATTGTTTAGACTTTTTAGAGTGAGATTGACGTATAAGAGGATGTTAAGTGTTAGCCTGATTTGCGAAAAGATAACACGGATACTTTGTCACAAGCAGGCATCATAAAAAATATACAAACAGACAAACACACTACTCTGCATATAACACTCTGTTATATTGCTGAATTTCTGCTGCGTATGTAATTTTTTTTTTTTTTGTTGGTATCGTTAAATATTTATATCCTGGTTTTTGTTTTATCATATATTTTCATCTTAAATCATTTAATGAACTTGAATTGTTTACTAGAGATTTATTTATTACAATGTAATGAAATTGTTCCATTAAATTTGTTACACATATATGTATGAGGGTGAGGGGGTTGCATAATGCACACCCTTGTTCTTTAAAATTCTTTGGAAAATCATACGTATTTAATTCATTTTCATGAAAAGTTCGTATTGTAGAAATTTAAAGAATGAAAATTAAAAAATTAAGAACGAAAAAAAAATGTTTTTTTTTTTTTTTGAAGTAATGAGGTTAGTTTTCGATCTCCTCTGTTAGCAGGATGCTTTTAAATGGATGTAAGACCTAGAATTCTTACTGCTACGTTTGCTATGCATCAAGTTAATAAGTCTTTTCAATGATATCTTCATAAAATTTCTGGAGGCAACTCTGTTTCCATTTTTGATTGATTCGGTTTCAACGATTTTTTACACATTTAATGATTTAATATACGTTTGGTCTTCTCATTTTTAGAGCAGGCTTACTAGTTTGTATGCATAGATATCATTGATCATATAGAAAAGATGAGTACGTTTTTTTGATCCTTAGTGTGGTTATCTGACTTCTCTATAGTAAAATGTATTCAAAAATGAATAAAAACATCAAATTGATGTTGCAATCTTCAGTTGGCAAAAAGTTGATAATACTTTCGAACGGAACCTAAATAAGATTTCTGGATGCAACTCTGTTTCCATTTTTGATAATTTTTTTTTATATCATAAGGCATATTAATTTTTAAATAAATTTGTGTCATTAACTATTTGACTTATTCTACTCGTACCAATCGAATAACACATTCCTAAAAACATGTATTTTGATAAAATGCTAACGATGGTTTTATGGCTGATCCGCTAACTAAATACTTAAAAACAGAAAAAAAAACATAATATTCGTGTTGCTACATTCACTAAGCTAAAAGTTAATAACTGTTTTTTTTAATCTATAAATTGCATTTCTGGAGGCAACTCTGTTTCCATTGTTTATATATTTGTTTTTCGTATTTTTTATCTGTGACCAATTTTAAGTTATCTACCCAGACATTATAAGTTTGTAGATACGGTTACGTATGCCTGTATCGTAGCTATGGAAGAATATTTTATTTTAATTGATAAGAGTGGTTATCTGAGTTCTAAATAAAAAAAACTGATTTAAAATAGAAAACATACATCAACTTCATGTTGCAATCTTTACTTGGCAAAGGGTTAATACTAGTTCTTTTGAATGCAATCTAAATAGAGTTTGGGGAGGCAACACTGTTTCTACTTTTATTATTTTGGATATCATTGACATGATGATTTTCTTACTCCACCGTTAATGAAATACTTTAAAATTGAAGAAACAAATTTGATTTGTATTCTTTTCTTCACTAAGCACGAAGTTAATAAGTCTTTTGAAAAAAATTCAAATTGCATTTCTGGAGGCAACTCTGTTTCAATTTTTGATTAATTCGATGTTGCTCAACTGAGTACTGGAAGACTATAATATTTGTTTACCGGTACCCAGGAAGTTATTTATTGAAATGCAGTCGATTGTTACAAAAACAAAAATCATGTTGAAGTCAAATTATAAAATCGCACTCAAAAACACTGCGTGAACTTCTTTGAACTGGGTCAGGAAAGTTTGCGTCTCAGAAAGCACAATAATTTGACTTATCAGTTAGGTTCTTAAGAACATATCTAAGAGAACGCCTTCCTAATTGGGTGAATAACATGTTTATCGTTTTAAGCTCTAAGTATAGCATTTTCTTTTTAATATTAGGTATTTATTAATTCTTCGCTTTATTGTAACTGACTGGGGCCCTTCTAAGTAAAAAAAAGTTCTAAATCATCCCGATTCGCATTCTTGCCAAAAATTCTAAACGTTTCTTCCATCATGACAAGTCAAAAAAAAAAAATTAAAAAAAAAAACCTCTTCTTCATCTCATTCATTTTATTTTATATGTTATGGTTTATTGTATGTAAATGATTAATTGCGCGTAGTTGAGTCGAAATGATTAATGATTGGACTAAGGATGTTGCTTAGATCGTTATGCTAGGCTTTGTGTCATTTTATCATGAAGTCATTTTCTTTTACTCAATTGAAAATGAAAAGAAAATATATATAAACCGTCTTATGTATCTACTACATAGGCATATAAAGAAAGATACACCTGAACAATAAAAATAAAAATAAAAAAATAAAAACCAACAATTGTATGAAGATGAGTACAATATAAACTCTAAAAATGACAAAAGATGACGAAGGACCTGCAAATCGTATCCATCATAATAAACGAAGGCATATTTTTTTTTTATTATTTTATTTTTACCTGGTACCTACATATATCTACCATAATACATATTACACAAGTCATGTCTCAGAAACCTACTTCATCGTTATCTTTTCCACAAGGAAACCTATAAAAGAGTCTAAATTAAGGGCATTAAACTTTTGTGCGTAGGAAAGAAAGGTGGTTGACGGTATACTGTGGTATAGTGGTTTTGGCTTTTGTGTAGACATTTTGTATTATTATTATGTTGTTAGAAATGGAGGAAGTTTTATTATTGATATATAGAGAGGCTTAGTTGAGAGACTTTAAGGATATTATCTATGTCTTACTTCAATTTTAACTGACTTATTCCATCCATCAAAAATAAATTCTCGGAGATTCTGAAGATAATTGAAAATTTAAAATACTCGTGTAATTCAATTTCGATTGTTAGAAAAGGTATTTTATTTTGATATGAAAAATATATTTAATATGAAATTTAAGATATCTTCGGTGCCAAAAGTTAGCAGGGATATTTTGATAGTTTAGGAGTATAACATTCAGTGGTTTTATTAATTGTCGCTTATCAACCAAAATCTGAACAGAGGAATATTTTAGTAGCCCGTGGTTAGTGCGTAGGACTGTCATGCCGGAGGTCTGGGTTCAATTCCTAGACTCGTCCATCGGTCCATCTAAAAACAGAAATTTTTTTTCAAGGGTCTACCTCTTGCTATAAATTGATCGAAGAGTATCACTTGTCAAATAAAGATTGCTTCTCTGTCTAGCCGTTCGGATTCAGCATACAATTGTAGGCCCGTCCATTCCTGCCATTACACGCACACAGGAATGGTTGCGAGTTTTATTTCACTTAGGTCCTTGTTCCTCATGGACTGCCGCGTCATTAAGTCTATTTTAAAGTTGACCAGAAATCATAGATACTCGAAGACATATTTTTATATAAATGAAAAAAAAAAGATAAAAACAAATTAAAAATGACCAATTTTGATTAAAAATAATCTATTTCCGTGGGATTTTTCAACTAAATGATTATTTTTAATCACAAATTTTTCTCCACACTAAAAATTGATAGTCTGAGTAATTAATTTTAAATGGAATGAGATAGGATACTTCTTTCAATTTCGTTCAATCCGCAGAACGAAAAATTTAACGAAAGTTTAGTCTTTAAAAAGTACATTCACTAAATTTTATAAACTGGACGATTTTATAGAAAAATTTGACAAAAATTACATAAATCGAATTCAACATTAAGAAGCTATGCATGGACACCATTTAAGGATTCCCCCCTCTCCCCTAAATTTGTAAGTGGCGTTCATATCGAATGCGACTTCTAAGAGTATCGGCAGAACATCATGAGAACAGACTGTATTCCATTTTTCTGGACTTGTTCTATCTCATATAGATTAAACGATTTACATTTTTGAGAATTTCTAACCTCCTTTCAAAATGTGTTCTTCATCAATCGATATATACATTTTACGGTCTTATCAACATCATGGGAAAATTGTAGGATATACATAGGTATAGAATATCAAATTCCTGCTTTCCGGCCAAATTTGCAAATGTCTTCGATGACTAGACTATTTGCTCAGAATAAATTTAAAAAGATTTACTAACAAAACTCCGGTCTAGAATGAAAATTACGAAATTTTCTATTTTCTTCAATGAACTGCAGACAGTACTATCAATAAGTACTTACATCAATATTAATTTTATATCATCAAGTTTTTTTTATTATTGACTTATGACTTAAAAGACTCGTCATCCCTTAAAACAATTCTTCTATTAATCAAATATTTACGAGTAATAATAGAAAAAAAAACAAACAATAAAGAAAACTTATCAAATTTACACAATCATGGCGATATAACTTTTTTTTTTTAATTTTTTATCGCTTCTCAAAACCAATTAATCATCAATAGAACGATAGTGTAATTTGATTTGAAAATTATATTATGAATATACCCAAACATTCCAAGCGAAAAATAATAACAATCGACTTTTGGAAAAAATAATTTTTTTTTTTTTTTGATGATAAAATTCTTCGTAATGAAAACTCAAAACAATTTTTCAACAACACAACAGTCAACAATAAAAAAAAAAACCATTAACTTTTAAAGTCGTTAGTTAGTATTTTTGCTATACAACATTTTGTTGGTGCGATAAGAAAAATTCAAACATTGGAGGTCACCGCAGTCACCACCATCACCATCATCATCACCATCATAATGGTTATAATTTTGGATAAGGGTTGTGTGTTGGTTTGATAGACAAATTGGAATTTATATAATGAATCACAAATTCTTGGTATGAATAAAGATAACAATTTGCCCAACAATGTTTTTCAGATTTTTTATGCCAACACTCTCTTTCGGCTATATCAAGCAGGCAAGAATTTCTTCTAACATGCCAAGCTATCCATCAACAGATGAATTTATCTAGGTATTCCATAAGGAAATGGGGGGTGGAGAAGGGGGGAACTGGTGGTTTATGTGGTATCTTATGCGGATACACAAATTAAGCAACGAAATAACACGCCATCATACACGCAACTTTACATACGAGTATGTATATTCCGATAGATACATATCTTGTATCTTATGGAAGAAGGATGTTTGCTAAAGGAAAAGTAAAGTATCTTAAATATACCTAACGTATGGCTAAAGTTATACACTGTACACACCTATGATATGGACCTATTACAGTACGCGCTAAATTACTATAAGCCTTACCAAACGGTTTTTTTTTTTGCTGTTTTTTTTTTTTTTATTTTCACGTGAAAGATAATTAGCACGCTATTTGCTCAGAAGGTGATCTCAACTTCGAGAATCATTGTTAATTGGATGCACGCAGTAGAGAATAAGAAAATCCACACACATTATCTATGTATATGTATAACAGGAGTTTAGTATTTAAACGTTGATTTAGCCAATTATTTGTATACCTACGTTAAACATTTCGGCCGATGAAAGAAGGTGAAAGAACGCACACAATTAGTACCTAATGATATAGGTAGTTATTCTGTAAAAGGTAGGTATATTTATACCCAGAATATATATTTATATCATTGAAGGTACCTACTTTTTCTAAAGTAGAACAAAAATTCAACAACAGGCTAAAATATTTGTTTCAACTGTAGAGTATTTCTAGAGAAGAATTTTTGTAAAAACAATTTTCGACGTAAAAAAAAAAATTAAATAAAATAAAACAAAAAATTCTCCCGAGAACAATTGGCAATGTTTGAATATTTAAGTTTTGTTTATTTTATGCGAGGAACGTAAACAATTCGCTGAAAGCTGGAATCGATGCAAAGTACTTATAGATATTTGAACGGTAGGTATTTGTATACTTTTTTTTTTGTTCTTTTAAAACACGTAGGTAGGTATTTTTGTGGAAGCTGTTTTTTTGTTTTGCTACATTTGAAGATTTAAAGTTTTTGAGAAAATAAAAAATATTTTTTTTTTTAATTTCCAATAAAATGGATTCAACATAAGAGAAAGCTTTGGTTCTGCATCGAATATATTTAAATATTTTATGTTTAATGATCGAAAACATTTTAATCTTGTTGATAAAAATAAACTAATGAATCAGTGATTTTGTTTGAAAGGAAATCGAATGTTTTTTTTTTACTCCACAGTCAATCGACGACGGAATAAACGATTTTTTTTGGGAATAAACAATTATGAATTAAAAAAAAATAAAGTATGGCATTACAATGTTGAACTTGTAAGTATGTATCATTTTATTTACACGTGAATAAAATATCAAAATTCCGTAATTTGGATACATACGTTATGGATAATTTAATGCCCTGAGCATCGATTCAGATCGATAAATGGTCTATATCTTAAAGATACTGGGTATGGACCTAGAGAAAAAAATTAGAAATTATTATTTTAGTGTGTGATTTAAACGAAATAGAGAACTTTGGAAAAACAGGACTTTTTGTAAATTTTTACTTCATAGTAACATTTCTCATATTTGGGAAACTTAAATTCTATTGTGTCAAAATATTAAATTTCTTAATTTCATTTCTATATCTAACAATAAATTTAAATTGGCTTTGAAGATTACAAAAATATATCTACAGTGACTTTAAGCACAGGAAGGAATCAGGAATTTAATATCATCATTCATTAATTAAACAAGAAGTAACGACAGAATTATGTATTTGAAAATGTATTAAAAAGAGAAGGTCCATTTTGGCTGCCTTGAGGTACTTTACGAGAAGGAATTTTAATTGAATAGAAAAAAGTTCCTATACCTGTAGATTGTTGTAGAGTCATTTGAGTAAAATTGACACAGAAAATAATTTATTTGTTTCAGCCGTCACTGTAACATTTTGGTGTTTTAAAATTTCCAATACCATTGGTTTTTTATTACTAGCTGCAGTTCTAAAAGACAAAACAAATATTTCGGATGCAGCTTCATTCATAAACAAAACAAAACATATCGCTTGAAAAAAAAACCAAACAATTCTAAATGAAAATTAATTTTTGAGTGATGAACAAATTTAAGTCGATTTTTTGAAAAACTACTTTTTGCTAGCACGATTTAAAAAATGCAACATTGTTTTTATTATTTGATATCAGAAAACAATCTTTTTGAAAAGAGATAATAATTTGAAAAAAAAAGTTTAAAATTTTTATTTAAAAAAATTTAAAATAGGAATTTTTAAAATATTCTGATGCTAAAATTGTTAAAAAAGCCGTTAATTCTTTTAAACTTAAAATGCATTACGAAGCAGGTACCTAGGAAGGTTTAATTCTTATTAAGTCTTCCACTCTAAGCTTGAATCTGTGAAAATACTTCTTTCACTCCGAAAAATTATTATAAGTACCTATCTAGTTCATTAAGATTTTCACTATTTTCTGAGATCATTCCAAAAAAAATTTATTTTACAAAAAAATCGGTATGACTACCACACTGTATGAACTACAGCTAAAAACGAAAATATCCCATCGTGTATACACCTATAGTCACAGACTCACCTCAGATGACGCAAATTCGAATTTGGAATTTAAAAAAAAACTAAGTAGGTAGGTATGCGAGTCGCAAAATATTTTTAAAAAAATATAAAATTTGCACTGAGTCATTTGTAGTTAATTTTTCGAATCAGAAAAATAGGTACCTACCTACAATATTTTATTTTTATTTTGTTTTTAATATGTTTTTTAGGGGTCACTAACCAAAATAAATTTATCAAGAGTCAAAGCACCTTTTGAGATTCAATTCTTGTTCTACCCAAAGAGAGATATGAGAAAAATTCAAAAATATTTTTGGCACGATAAACCAATCTATCTTTATTATTTAAATACTATTTTTATTTTTTGTTTATATTTTTTAATTGAAAAAAAAAACTTTACATAATCAAGGCACCTTTATCAACTTATGGTAAATTAAAAAATGAATTCAGAAATAATATTATGCCTTTCTTTAATATATAGTACCTAACTTAGTAAAATCTTAGCGAACTCACCTGTTGCCATTGATCCTCGATCGATGGTTGTGATGAAAAATATCCAGTATTGCAAATATCCTGCAATTCACGAAAGATGTTCCCACTCGGTAGTATATCCATATTGAATGATTTTTAATGTTGTTTTATACAATAAATTATTTAATTTAAGTTTATTAAAATTTTAATTTTATTTTTTGTCTTATTAAGCGATTTAATAATTTTGTTTTCTTTTCTTTTTCTAGATTACACTTTATTTATTTTTTTTTTACACTAAAACCTATAATTTAATTTAGGTAATTTTCTTTCTTTTTATTTTTCTTTTTTTATTTTCACTAAAACATTCACTTTAACAATACACTTTAATTTATTTGTATAGGTAGGTATATGATTTTAATTATTTTTTTTTTAAATTTATTTTTAAATTAATTTAATAGATTTTGGTTTTGAATTTAATTACATATTAAATTTTTACACAATTTCTGGAATTTTTATTTTATTATTTTTTTGTATTGTAAGTTAGTATATAGTATATTCCGCTGCAATGAAAATTTTAAAATAAATTTTAGAATTTAAATAAACAAAATTTATGATGTTTTTTTTTTTTTGGTTGCAAGAAAACGCACAAATTTTATCTAACTAAACACAAATAAATTTATTTAAAAAAAAAATATATTAACGAACTTTCTACTGGGAAAAACAAAATATTTAAATACAAAATTTGTTGCTATTCCATGCCGCAATAAATTTTGTTGAATTTATGGAGTTTAGAAAAAAAAAACCAAATTTAAACAAAATCACGCGCGTTTTTTTTTAATCATTGGATACTTCTAATAAAATAAAAATAACACAAAATGTATAAATAAATTCTATGAAATTTTTTTTCAGATGTTTTGTTTTATCTTCAAAAAAAAAAATATTTATACACAAACAGCTTTAAGGTAAATAAATTTGCTATTAAGAGCAAAAAAAAGCAAATTATAAAAAAATTAAATGGCGCCCAACAGAAAAAGAAAATTAATGACTAATTGTATTTTCTCTAGTAGGTTAGTTGAATAGGAAACTTGGTATTACCCCTAAATTATGGAATTCACTTGTTCTCGATCAAAATGCAGACGAAAAACCCGCGGCGACGACGACGTCAATGGTCAAAAAAACAGGAACAGGAAGAAAATTTAACAAACAAAAAAAAATCCATTTGTGGTGAGGAAAACAAATGGAAATACATACAGAAATCAGGATAGATTCAAATTAATACACCATCAGACATCAGACAAAAACACTTTTCCTCCACTTAAAATTCAGATTTACCAAAAAAAAAAAGTGGTGGTTGTAGGTACAACAACAACATCAGAGGCAAACAATATTTTTCATAGAGATAGCTATAGATTTTTTTTTTGGTGCGGAGGAGCTCTCGAGATACCGGTGTATCTATTGGATTTTTATTTTAGTTTTTTTTTTTTCACGAGAGTTAGATGATATTTGTTATTGCTTGTTTGTTTATTTTCTATCAAACAGTTTTTTTTTACTTTGTTTTGTTCCTAAATTCAGTTTTCATTTTTTTGTTTGTTAGATGAAAATGTATGGCTTTCCACTT